>SJYT01028048.1:261371-295884 GCA_006410635.1 Cephalophus harveyi
CTGAAAAATTGATGCTTTTAAACTGTGGTTTTGGAGAAGACTCTTGAGAGTCCCTTGGACTGCACGGAGATCCAACCAGTCCATCCTAAAGGAGATCAGTCCTGGGTGTTCATTGGAAGGAATGATCCTGAGGCTGAAACTCCAATACTTTGGCCACTCATGTGAAGAGTTGACTCATTGGAAAAGACTCTGAGGCTGGGAGGGATTGGGGGCGGGAGGAGAAGGGGACGACAGAAGATGAGACGGCTGGATGGCATCACCGACTCGATGCACGTGAGTTTGGGTGAACTCCAGGAGTTGGTGATGACAGGGAGGCCTGGCGTGCTGTGATTCATGGGGTTGCAGAGTTGGACACAACTGAGCGACTGAACTGAACTGAACTGAGACCAAGTCCTTCTAGAAAGTATCACATGTGCCTAACTAACTCCATCTGTATGTCAAATTCAACAACTGTTGTTGCTGTTCAGTGGCTCAGTCATGTCCAACTCTTTGTGACGCCATGGACTGCAGCACGCCAGCCTTCCCTGTCTTTAACTATTTTCCGGAATTTGCTCAAACTCATGTTCATTGAATTGATGATGCCATCCAACCATGTCATCCTCTGTTGTGCCCTTCTCCTCCTGCCCTCAATTTAGCCCAGCATCAGTTTTCCAATGAATAAATAGTCTCTTCGCATCATGTGGCCAAAGTATTGGAGCTTCAGCTTCAGCATCAGTCCTTCCAATAATCAGGGTTGATTTCCTCTAGGATTTAACAATATCAAAACCCAATTCATTCTCTGTTGCCAGCACACTTGCTCTCCTTTCTGCATTCTCTATGCCAGTTAATCTACCATTTAATCAGCCACACAAGCCAGACACTGGAAACTCATTGTATATTGTTTCCACTTTTTCATCTTCAAACATCCTATCACCATGTTCTGGCAAATTTACCTCTTAAATACTTCTTGAATTTGTCCAGTTCGTCTGTCCTTAACACTGCTGCTTTGTTTCAAAGTCTTTATCATCTACCACCTAGAATGATACAGCTTCTAACTGTTTTCTCTACCTCCTGGGAAGCAACCCTTATTTCATACTGTTGTTGCTAGAAGTCACCATTAAAATGCAAATCTGATGTTTATGCTGCTACTTATCAATGGCTTCCTCCTGGTTAGAGGATAAAGTCTAAGCTCCTTATCAAGACAAACAAAACCCTCCTCGACCTGGTCCCTGTCCATTTCTCCAGTCTAAAACAACATCCAACTTCAAATTTTACACTTTATCCCAGAAATACCAAATCTGTTGTTTCTCTTCTCCTTTGTATATGTATTTCTTCTGGCCAACAAACATCCCCATCTTTGTAACATGGCTGATTCCTGCTAATCTTCCAACAAGCCCTGCCTGCCCTGCACTCCCCAGCTCAGATAACATTTGTCTAACCCAGACAGTTTCTCACGGCTGGGGCCTTTCTTTTATTCTACTTTGTATTTCCCAGTGAGTAGCACACACACAGGCATATAATATGCATTCTGTAAATAATTCTTTTCACTTAAAAATAAAATGTTATATCATATTTTTTGTAAGCCTCACAGTAACCACAAAGGGAAAACCTGTAGTAGATACAGAGATGATCATAATAAAGGAGTCAAAGCCTACTGTCATAGTTATCAAATCACAATAGAAGACAGCAAGAGAGCACTCAAGGAACAAAGGATCTACAGAAAGTCAGAAAACAATTAACAAAATGGAAATAGGAAGTCCCCACCTATCAAGAACTACTTCCAACACAATGGATTAAATTCTCCAAAAAAAAGCCCAGGTCCAGACGGCTTCACAGCTGAATTCTACCAAAAATTTCGAGAAGAGCTAACACCTATCCTACTGAGACTCTTCCAGAAAACTTCAGAGGAAGGTAAACTTCCAAACTCATTCTATGAGGCCACCATCACCCTAATACCAAAACCTGACAAAGATGTCACCAAAAAAGAAAACTACAGGCCAATATCACTGATGAACATAGATGCAAAAATCCTTAACAAAATTCTAGCAATCAGAATCCAACAACACATTAAAAAGATCATACACCATGACCAAGTGGGCTTTATCCCAGGGATGCAAGGATTCTTCAATATCCGCAAATCAATCAATGTAATTCACCACATTAACAAATTGAAAAATAAAAGCCATATGATTATCTCAATAGATGCAGAGAAGGCCTTTGACAAAATTCAACATCCATTTATGATAAAAACTCTCCAGAAAGTAGGAATAGAAGGAACATACCTCAACATAATAAAAGCTATATATGACAAACCCACAGCAAACATTATCCTCAATGGTGAAAAACTGAAAGCATTTCCCCTAAAGTCAGGAACAAGACAAGGGTGCCCACTTTCACCGCTACTATTCAACATAGTTCTGGAAGTTTTGGCCACAGCAATCAGGGCAGAAAAAGAAATAAAAGGAATCCAAATTGGAAAAGAAGAAGTAAAACTCTCACTGTTTGCAGATGACATGATCCTCTACATAGAAAATCCTAAAGACTCCACCAGAAAATTACTAGAGCTAATCAATGAATATAGTAAAGTTGCAGGATATAAAATCAACACACAGAAATCCCTTGCATTCCTATACACTAATAATGAGAAAGTAGAAAAAGAAATTAAGGAAACAATTCCATTCACCATTGCAACGAAAAGAATAAAATACTTAGGAATATATCTACCTAAAGAAACTAAAGACCTATATATGGAAAACTATAAAACACTGATGAAAGAAATCAAAGAGGACACTAATAGATGGAGAAATATACCGTGTTCATGGATCGGAAGAATCAATATAGTGAAAATGAGTATACTACCCAAAGCAATCTACAGATTCAATGCAATCCCTATCAAGCTACCAGCGGTATTTTTCACAGAACTAGAACAAATAATTTCAAGATTTGTATGGAAATACAAAAAACCTCGAATAGCCAAAGCAATCTTGAGAAAGAAGAATGGAACTGGAGGAATCAACCTGCCTGACTTCAGGCTCTACTACAAAGCCACAGTCATCAAGACAGTATGGTACTGGCACAAAGACAGAAATATAGATCAATGGAACAAAATAGAAAGCCCAGAGATAAATCCACACACCTATGGACACCTTATCTTCGACAAAGGAGGCAAGAATATACAATGGAGTAAAGACAATCTCTTTAACAAGTGGTGCTGGGAAAACTGGTCAACCACTTGTAGAAGAATGAAACTAGATCACTTTCTAACACCACACACAAAAATAAACTCAAAATGGATTAAAGATCTAAACGTAAGACCAGAAACTATAAAACTCCTAGAGGAGAACATAGGCAAAACACTTTCCGACATAAATCACAGCAGGATCCTCTATGATCCACCTCCCAGAATACTGGAAATAAAAGCAAAAATAAACAAATGGGATCTAATTAAAATTAAAAGCTTCTGCACAACAAAGGAAACTATAAGCAAGGTAAAAAGACAGCCTTCTGAATGGGAGAAAACAATAGCAAATGAAGCAACTGACAAACAACTAATCTCAAAAATATACAAGCAACTTATGCAGCTCAACTCCAGAAAAATAAACGACCCAATCAAAAAATGGGCCAAAGAACTAAACAGACATTTCTCCAAAGAAGACATACGGATGGCTAACAAACACATGAAAAGATGCTCAACATCACTCATTATCAGAGAAATGCAAATCAAGACCACAATGAGGTACCATTTCACACCAGTCAGAATGGCTGCGATCCAAAAGTCTACAAGCAATAAATGCTGGAGAGGGTGTGGAGAAAAGGGAACCCTCTTACACTGTTGGTGGGAATGCAAACTAGTACAGCCACTATGGAGAACAGTGTGGAGATTCCTTAAAAAACTGCAAATAGAACTGCCTTATGACCCAGCAATCCCACTGCTGGGCATACACACCGAGGAAACCAGAATTGAAAGAGACACATGTACCCCAATGTTCATTGCAGCACTGTTTATAATAGCCAGGACATGGAAACAACCTAGATGTCCATCAGCAGATGAATGGATAAGAAAGCTGTGGTACATATACACAATGGAGTATTACTCAGCCATCAAAAAGAATTCATTTGAATCTGTTCTAATGAGATGGATGAAACTGGAACCTATTATACAGAGTGAAGTAAGCCAGAAAGAAAAACACCAATACAGTATACTGACACATATATATGGAATTTAGAAAGATGGCAATGATGACCCTGTATGCGAGACAGCAAAAGAGACACAGATGTATAGAACGGACTTTTGGACTCTGTGGGAGAGGGAGAGGGTGGGATGATTTGGGAGAATGGCATTGAAACATGTATACTATCATGTAAGAATGAAGCACCAGCTTATGTTTGATACAGGATACAGGATGCTCGGGGCTGGTACACGGGGATGATCAAGAGAGAGGAAATGGGGTGGGATGTGGGAGGGGGATTCAGGATTGGGATCTCATATACACCCATGGTGGATTCATGTCAATGTATGGCAAAACCAATACGGTATTGTAAAGTAAAATAAAGTAAAAATTAAAAAAAAAAAAAAAAAAGACATGGAATGGGAGTTCCCTGGTGACCTAATGGTTAGGATTCCAGGCTTTCACTGCTATGGTTTGGGTTTGATCCCTTTTCAAGAAACTGAGATTCTAAGAGCCACATTCCCACCCCTCTCCCCCACAAAAGACATGGAAGGGATGAATGGATAAAAGAAGCCCAGTGATGTGCTGCACAAAGAGTTTCAGTTTAGCCTTAAGGACACACACAGGCTGAAAGTGAAGAGATGGAAAAAGATAATCTAAACAAACAGCAATAAAAAAAAAAAAAAAAACAGCAGAGACAAATTCTAGCAAAAATAGATTCTAAGCTAAAAATAGTCAGAAGAGACAAAACAGTTATTATATAAAGATAAAAGGGTCAATTCATCAGGAAGACACAGCAGTATTAAATATTTATGCACCAAATATCAGAGCACCTAAATATATAAAGCAAGCACTAACTGAACTAAAAAAAGAAACAAACAGCAATACAGTAATAGCTGGGGAATTTCTCTTTAAAGAATTCAGCAAAAATTTTTTATTGATGTATAAGTGATTTACAATATTAGTTTCAGGGTACAGAAAAATGATTCAATTATATTGTTGTAGATAATTTTCCATTATAGGTTATAAGATATTGAAAATTATAGGTTATAAGATATTGAATACCGTTCCCTGAAAATCCTTATTGCCTGTCTATTTTAAGCATACTAGTTTATATCTGTTAATCTCATACTCCTAATTTACCACTCCCCCTGTCCCTTTGCCCTTTAGTAACCTCAAGTTTGTTTTCTATGTCTGTGAATCTGTTTCTGTTTTGTATGTTGACTCCTTTGTATTATTTTTCAGACTCCACATTTAAGTGATATCATATTTGTCTTGGTCTGATTTCACTAAGTATAATAGTCTCAAAGTCCATCCATGTTGCTGCAAATGGCATNCCCTTTAGTAACCTCAAGTTTGTTTTCTATGTCTGTGAATCTGTTTCTGTTTTGTATGTTGACTCCTTTGTATTATTTTTCAGACTCCACATTTAAGTGATATCATATTTGTCTTGGTCTGATTTCACTAAGTATAATAGTCTCAAAGTCCATCCATGTTGCTGCAAATGGCATTGTTTCATTCTTTTTATGGCCGAGTAATATTCCATTGTATGTGTATACATATATGTTTGTTGCTATTCAGTTGCTCAGTTGTGTCTGACTCTTTGTGACCCCATGGACTGCAGCATGCTAGGCTTCCCTGTGCTTCACCATCTTCTGGAGTTTGCTCAAACTCATGTCCATTGAGTCAGTGATGCCATCCAACCATCTCATCCTCTATTGTCCCCTTCTCCTCCTGCCTTCAATCTTTCCCAGCATCAGGGTCTTTTCAGATGAGTCAGTTCTTCCCATCAGGTGGCCAAAGTATTGGAGTTTCAGCTTCAGCATCAGTCCTTCCAATGGGTATTCAGGGTTGACTTCTTTAGGATGGACTGTTTTGATCTTCTTGCAGTCCAAGGGACTCTCAAGAGTCTTCTCCAGAACCACAGTTCAAAAGCATCGATTCTTCAGTGCTCAACCTTCTTTATGGTCCCAATCTCACATCCATACATGACTACTGGAAAAACCATAGTTTTGACTATATGGACTTCTGTCAGCAAAGTGATGTCTCTGTTGTATATCTAGATATACATATAGATAGATAGCACTTCTTAATTCACTCGTCGTGGATAGACATTTAAGACATTGTTTCTATGTTTTGGCTATTGTGAATAGTACTGCTATGAACATAGGGGTGCATGTATAATTTTGAGTTATAGTTTTGTCCAGGCATATTCCCAGGAGTGGGATAGCTGGATCACATGATCATTCTATTTTTAGTTTTCTGAGGAACCATACTGTTTGGAAAGCAGTTTTTAAGTTGGACACATTTCTGTCTCAAGTCGGGGTTTTGTTCAGAAGGAAGAAGGTTAGATATATGTATACAGGGAACTGAAAATCTCAGTCTCAATGAGTTTAATTTTAACCTCTAATTTTCAGAAGCCCTTACAGAAATAAAAATTAATTAGCCAAAGAAACAAGAAATATTAATAGTGATAAGCTTAGAAAATGTGACTGAATTACTTGTTGTTGAATAAAAATTAATTAGCCAAAGAAATAAGAAATGTTAATAGTGATAAGCTTAGAAAATGTGACTGAATTACTTGTTGTTTAGTTGCTAAGTCATGTCCGACCCTCGCAACCCCATGGTCTATAGCCCTCCAGACTCCTCTGTCCATGGGATTTCCCAGGCAAGACTACTGGAGTGGGTTGCCATTTCCCCCTCCACTGAATTACTTAGTTGTACTCAATAATGGTTTGTTTTTCCTTGAAAAATGAGACCTCTCTATCAGTTTAATATTACAGAGCCAGACAAATTAACAAAAGCTCACAAGTTTTTCCCTCCCACCCCATAAACCTGGCTGTTTTGTTTTGTGAGTCTCCCTTCTTTTTGTAAGCTAGCAAAGACTAAGAGATGCAAAATTTCTTAAAGTGCAAATTTTGGGAATTATATTTGTAACAAAATTTACAATATTTGAAAATTTTAAAAAATGTAAGTTCATCTTCCATAATCAACAAAAGAAAAAAAGTGGGAAGTGGGTTTTTCCAGGTCAATTGTACCTAAAGAAACATGACAAGTAGGCTTGATTATAGACCTTGCTTCGATCTTCTTTTTCAACAAATTGAAAATAGGACATGTGTGAGACAGAAATTTGTGTCTTTGATGACATTAAGGAATAACTGTTCTTTTTGCTAGGTATGAAAATGAAATGTGTTTACATAAGAAGATGTCCATATTTTACAGAGAATTGTGTAGGAGTGAAATACCTGGGATTTCCTCAAAAAGCTTGAAAAAGAAAAAAAAAAAAGGAAGGAGAGAAGGCAGGACAACCAAAGGAAAAAAGAAAAGACAAGTAGTGTATGGTTTGGTAATTAGTGAAAATGGGGTGAGGAGTATATGAGGGTACATTTATTCTTCTCTCTATTCTTATATACATTTGGAAAATCTATAAAAGTCAAGAAAAATACCCAAAAGACATCAGATTAAAAATAGAAACAATAAATTTAAGTGAGATTACTGTCCAAGTAAACTACCCTTTGAATATGCCAAACCTCATCATTTTTATGAGTAAATCAATGATACACAAGCCATAAAAATTCTCAAAGGGATTTTACATCTATGAAGCACAGAAAAATCATGACCTACATTCCTTTTGATGTTCCTCCTTAAATCATTTTTCTTTTCTTAATGGCATCAAAGTACCTGAAAATCTTGTAGCTTTAAGGGTAACTGAGCTAAGCTTGTTTTGATGTTACCCTTCCCCTTAAGACTTCACATCAGTTTTCCTATTTCAAAACAGATTTAACATTTCAAAACATATTTGAGGGGGAAATTGAATATGAGAGGAATACCTGGTAAGTAATCTTTACTATTAAACATACTTTGAACACACAAAATGGACTAAACCTTGTACAAATATTTATACTGCGTAAGTATTTCATGCATCCTTTCCTTTTGGGCTTCATTCCTATAGTAAATATTAGGTGATCATTCTGTCAGCACTGCACTAGGCAAACTTTAGGGATTAGCAGTCAATGAGACAGACAATTCTTACCTTCACTAAGCATACAGTCTACTGAGGAAGACCCCAGAGAATTCCTAACCACTTCTGCTAGGAGGTGGTGTTTTACTGTGATTAGCGACCATTATAAATAATCATATCTTTTGATTTTTTTCACTCCCATTGCCAACAGGAAAAGCAATGCTAGTCAGTTTAGACTAATCGAAGTTTGAAACAGGTAAACTTGGATATTCCTGATCATCAAAAGTGATGTCGTGTAGGGCCCTGTGGGGCTCTTGGGAACAGAGCCTTTCTGTGCCCCGTCCCCACTTCTTTGATCATCGGAAACAGATTTCATTTAGCCTTCATGACCTTCTTTGGGTTCCAATGGGCAGATTCAAGTAGTTATTAATTAAGGAAGGGAGGGGATATAAGACCAGGAGAAACATTCAAGAGCAGCCTTGGGGCAAGGACCTGTTTCCCCAAAACGGATACACACAACAATGTGTTTGAGTTGTTTTGCACATACTGAAACCCTCTCTAGGTGGAAGAAGTTAATGATTATGACGGTATGCTACCTACAAACATGTAGACACCAGATGAATTGGACCTGAAGGTTGACAATGCTGATTCCTACTTACCTCACTAGAACCCATCAGAAGAATGTCCATAAACTGATCACACCCTCTTGGAAAATATAAACCTTCTCACTATCTTTCCCAAGGGAAGGACACATGATTATGAGGGTGCCTCCCTTTGCCTGGCAAACCAATAAAATGATCCTTTCTACTTCATCCAAAACTCTGTCCCAAGATTTGATTCAGCACTGGAGTACAAAGAAGCTGAGCTTTTGGCATCAGAAGCAGCTCCCATAGTCACCATTTAGAATTTGGTACCACTTGGTATAAGACATGAGAAGAGCTACATGAAAATACTCCAAGAAAATTACAGCTCTAACAGATTTATATAGATTTTCAGTGTGGCCTGATAAGATTGCTACACACTTGGTACACTTGGCAGTCCCACGGATCTCTCTTTTGCTTCAACAGTGTTTGGATGGAACAGACAGAGAGAGGCCTCTTGTTCCAGCCTCTGACCACCCTCGGACTTTTTTTTCCAGTAGCAACCTCTGGAATCAGCCAATCAGCTATCCTTGGTCACCAGGACCAGCCAACACCATTTTTTGAGCTTAATTCCTCATTACCAATCAACCATGAGCTCCCAGATTCACCAGAATTATTCTACCAAGGTGGAAGCCACCACCACCTGGTCAACCTACATCTGGCCTTCTACACCCCATCTCTGTCTGGGCTTCTATTGATATTTTGACTGCAAGGATGTGGCTCTGGAGGATATGGGCCACTTTTTCCATGAATTGGACAAGAGAAGCACAAGGACATCAAGTATCTCTTGAAAAGGCAAAAACCAGCACGGCAGCTGCACCCTCTTCGAGAATGTGCAAAAGCCATCTCAAGAAGAGTAGGGTAAAACCCAGGACACTATGGAAGCCGCCACTCTCGAGAAGAACCTGAACCACCATTTCAGATCTGCATGCCCTGGGCTCTGCCCCTGCAGGCTCCCACATTTGTGACTTCCTAGAAAGCTGCTTCCTGGAAAGCAGGCGAAACTCATCAAGAAGATGGGTGACCACCTGACCAACCTTCACAGATCTGGCTGGACCCCAGGCTGGGCTGGGCAAGTATTTCCTGGAAAGGCTCACCCTCAAGCACAACTGGGCTTCCCAGGTGGGGCTAGTGGTAAAGAACCTGACTGCCGATGCAGGAGATATGAGACTCGGGTTCAATCCCTGGGTTGGGAAGGTCCCCGGAAGGAGGGCATGGCAACTCACTCCAGTATTCTCGCCTGGAGAATTCCATGGACAGAGGAGCCTGGAGGGCTACAGTCTATGGGGTCACAAAGAGTCGGACACAACTGAAACGACTTAGCACGCAAGCACAGCCAGGAGCCTCCAAGCCCAGAAGCCTTTGAGGAGCCCCTCTGGTGTTAGGACTTCTGCCTGAAGTCCCCCTCTGCAGCCACTAGGCAGCTTTGTAACCACCTGGATCCCTCTCCCAAGCCTTGGACCTAATGGAATGGGTGTATAAATTTAGCCCTTGTCTTAGTCAGTGATGAAAAATGATTCTTCCATAAGAAATTATCCCCAAAACTTATCAACTTAACACAACAAAGGTGTGTTTCTTGCTCTCGTTACATCTGCTTGGTGTCCTGATAGCTCTCCAGACAGAGGAAGAGAGGGCTAGAGAAGCAAGCACCAGAAATGAACTGCCTCCGTGTAGGACTAACACAGCACGTCTACTGATATTTCAATGACCAAAGCAAGTTATACGGTTCTACCCAACTTCAGTGGTATGAGGGGTGAAATATATGCCTTAGTGTAGAGAGCACCAGAAACTGGGAGATTGTTGACATTAGTAATGCCCACCATAGACCTAAACAATCATTGAGTTTTCTTCCCAGGGATATCAAATATACTTTCTTACTGGGGTAATGCTTTTTTCATCCTTTATTAATCTCAATTTCCCTTGACATGGCTTAGCCTCTTCACAGGAGAGTCCAGTGCTGTTTAATTACCTATCTCCTCTAATGTAAAGACTAGCAAGGTAATGACCATGTCCATCTTGCTCATACTGTATCCCCAGTGTCAGTGCTGGACATAAAGTAGATAAAGAGTGAATAATTTTATTGAGGCTTTATGCAAGACACTGTGCTAAGCAGGGAAATGGAACAGACTGGAATATAACAAAACCAGAATTCAAAGCCTGTGGAGAAGTGATATGATAAACAGGGGTGAAGTCAAATTTTGTCAGGACAGAAGCTTATGCAAATTGGGGGGACTAATTTAAGAAAAAGAACAAAATTATAAATGCGAAATTAAGTACCTTATCCTAGAAGAGGTTCATGCAGTGGCAGGGACTTGAAGCTTAAAGCTTCATCATTTCCACAATAAATACATCTTTGATGGTAAGAGGACTAATGCACCAAATATTATAAAATCTCAGAAGAGTGATCAGAGATCTCTGCTAGGAAAAATCAAAGATTTCATAGAAAGGAGATAAAGTGTGAGCTTGATCTTATAGACAGAAACAAAGGAAAGGAATTGCAGGTGGAAGAAACATACTGAAACACACAAAAGAGAAAGAGTTAGACCTGTCTAGTTCAGTCGCTCAGTCATGTCCGATTCTTTGTGACCCCACGGACTGCAGTACACCAGGCTACCCTGTCCAGCACCAACTCCCAGAGCTTGCTCAAACTTGCTCAAACTCATCATCCAATCAGTGATGCCATCCAACCATCTAATCCTCTATGGTCCCCTTTTCCTCCTGCCTTCGATCTTTCCCAGCATCTGGGTCTTTTCAAATAAATCAGTTTTTCGCATCAGGTGGACAAAGTATCGGAGCTTCAGCATCAGTGTCTGTCTATGGAATAGTGAAAAGTACTGTACTGTTTAACTAATGAGAGGTTGGGTGGGGAAATCCTTAAAGGCTAGTGGTTCTCAGAGTGATCCTGCACCACCACCAGCAGCATCACCTGAGAACTTGTTAGAAACTCTTGATTGATGCTTTTGAACTGTGGTGTTGGAGAAGACTCTTCAGAGTCCCTGGGACTGCAAGGAGATCAAATCAGTCAATCCTAAAGGAAAACAACCCTGAATATTCATTAGAAGGACTGATGCTGAAGTTGAAGCTCCAATACTTCGGCCACCTGATGCAAAGACCCAACTCATTCGAAAAGACCCTGATGCTGGAAAAGATTGAAGGTAGGAGGAGGAGGGAACAACAGAGGATGAGATGGTTGGATGGCATCACTGACTCAATGGACATGAGTTTGAGCAAGCTCCGGGAGATGGTGAAGGACAGGGAAGCCTGGCGTCCATGGGGTCACAAAGAGTCAGACACAACTGAGCAACTGAACAACAGGCTCCATCTCAGACTTAACCCAGTTAGACACTCCTGAGCTAGAGCACAGGCCTCTATACTTTAACAATCACCTCCTAGTGATGCTGATGCAGTTAAAATTAGAATGCCTTAGGAAGTTACTTGAACATCAGATGACGTTATTCTCAGAAATTTTATTTCAGGCTGTTATACAAAATGGAGAGAAATAAGAAAAAAGAAATATGACAGAGAAAAAGTTTTCCTCATCTCACATCACATCTCACAAAATAAATTACAGATCAATTAAAAAGTTAAAAATGCAACCAGATCTTGTGTAGGAGAAAAGGTTATTTCAGTGTAAGGCAACAACAGAACTTGGAAAAGATTAATAGACTTGATTTCACAATTTTAAATGTTTGTGCCATTAAAGAAATTTAAAAAGTAAAAACAAACCAGGAAGAAACACACGTAACATATATCTCAGATAAAACATTTAAAACCTTAATTTTTTTTTAAAGACAAACTTAGAAAAATGGGCAAAGCACATAACTGATCATTCACAAAAGAAATACAAATGGCCAAGAATCATATGAGAAAATTTTCAAGTTTACAAAAAATAAAGTGCTCGGGTTTTTGGCAAATTATGCTGAGCGTGAGACTCCTTGCCAGTAATTTATTTAACAGGGGCTCGCTGTAGGAATTGTCATTATTCACAGGGCAATAGAAAACAGGTTCCTATCTCTTAAGTCAATAAAGAAACATACTCCAAATCAAAGATAGATTCATTACACTACTGTCACAGGCAGAGAAAAGGTGAAAGAAAGTCCAAATGTAGTTGTGGTGTACCTTTTCTATGAGCTTGTTCTCAGAAGAGTCGGCTTAGGCAACAGTGAGCTGATGTCCAGCTGCTGCCAGCACGAAAGGCTCTCGAGGCCAGAGCTCGACGCTAGTGGAAACAAGGCGCTGGCGGGCAAAACCACCTCCTCTTTCCCAGGACCGCCGCCGGATTTTCATCACTGCAGGCAAAGAGGAGCCTTAAAGGTGGTTCCATACCACCCCCTTGTGGCCTCCACCGTATCTGGTCAAGAAACAACCCTCCGTGAGGGGGGGAATAAAACACACTGTTCTTCACAAATTCCAGAAACCTGTGTCAATTCCCTATTCCGTGCCATAACTAACTATACTAGGATTAAAAGGTGCCTCTAAACCTCTTCGTACTTTATTCAGGCCATGTCAGCATTCGTAAATATTCATTTGGGCTGAGCACACACATAAACGTTATGAGATTGTAAAAATTGAGCCTCACACACTAGCGTCTCTTTCAAATATGATTTTATCTCCTGGGAGTTAGCTGATGGGGTCAGAGTAAGGTCTATGATCATTATTATCTGGTGATTGATTGGTTAGTATGTGATAACCAAGAAAAGCACACACACTATGAAAAAAAAAAAAACGCATTGCAGTCCTACTAGTGACCTTGGGCACATGATAATCCAGAAGGGCCGCATCATCCACTTAACAATCATTAATGAAGAAAACCTAGTCTCTACACTCTCCCAAGCTCACTTTACTAATTTGTAAATTTGGACTAACAACCTTAACTCTTTGTCAAAAAGATTAAACGTGTGATCACACCCCGTTCCCAAGTTTATTTATGCTCACTTAATCTTCTCTACATCTGCTCCTAGAAAGTCAAGGTCAGAAAAAGTGAAATCATCTAATTCAATCCACCATAATTTCACGTTCATTCCACCAACATTTTTTGAGGCAGGGAATTCGGATAAAGACTAAGAATGACCCGCGATCTTTTAAATTTCCCCTCCTGCACTGCGGACGGCTGCCCTTTTCGTCCCCAACAGGCGGCATTCCACTCTGTGGGGTTTGAAGTGCCACATGCCTTGCCTAACCCGACCAAGACCATTCTCGCCGGTCCCCATGGAGGAACTTGGTGGGAAAAGGGCGTCTGGCGCGCGTTGCTGCTCCCACTGCCTCTGGGCGGGAGGGAGAGCGGGGCGGCGGTGGTGGAGGGAGTTCCCTCGGCAGCCTCGCTAGGAGCAATTCTAGAGGGTGGAATCACCCGCTCTTTCCGGGACGCGCGGTACCCTTCCCGGAAGGCACCCGCGAAGGCGCGGAGGTGCCTGCAGGGGGCGCGGCCGCCGGGCCGCCCCGGGGGCTGGAGGCCGGTGGTCCCTCCTAGCCCGGGAGCGAGGCCAGGCCGAGCCGCTCGCTCCCCTGCCCCCACTCTCACCTCGTCACCTCCCCGCCCTCTCGGCGGGCCTGAGGCGTGCGGCGCAGGCGCGAAGCGCGGCGGTGAGTGCGGCCGCGGAGCCTGGGCCCGGGGCCTCGCAGGCTGGGCGTAGGGCGCGCGGGGAGGGAGTGGGGCCGGCCCGGCGAAGCGCCGCGGAGCTCGAGGGCCAGAGCGGCGCCGCCCGCCGCCCGCCGCCGTGCGCCTGCGGGCAGAGCTGCGCTGCCCCTCCGCCCGCGCTCGGGCGTCTCGGCCGCCGCCTCGCAGCTGCGCCTGGGCTGGCCGGGCGGGCCCCGGGGACTGGTGAGTGTGAGGGCGGAGCGGCCCGGGCGCCGGATTGCTGCAAGGGCCGCGGGCGTGCGGGCGCAGCTTCCCGCGGGAGAGGGCAGGGAAGACCGGATGGCGCCTTTAAAACTGAAACCCTGCCTTCGTTTTCTGGCGGGATGGCGCGCCCCTCCCCCATCCCGAAGGCAGTTCCACCCCCTGCGGAGGGCACCTCGGCCCCGGCTGGCCTCCGTCCCGCGCTGCCTTTTTTCAAAAGTGGTGCCTTTGGGGTCGGGACTTGGGACTCCTGGCTAGTCGCCGGGCCCGGATGGGGCCAGGACGTGGCGCGCGGGTGGAGAAGCCGGGTCCCGATGGCTCCTGCGCGGCCTCTCTGGGCCCCGGGCCCCCATCCGTGCCACGCTGGCCCTCAGGCCTTGCCGGCTGGCGTGGTGACCCTCCGGCGGCGCATCCTTTGCCCGCGCGGGGAGTCACAACCTTCAGGCTCTTAAGCCCCCAGCCACTTCGAACCCATTTTGGTTTTGTTTTTCAGTACAGTCTAGGGACAAGAGTGATTTGAGGCAGTTTATCTGTAAGCAAAGAGATAAAGCAAACACTGACACTAAATGGGACGTGTGGTGGGTTCTAAAGTTTCCTGCAGCATTTTTGTTTTCTCATGTCTTTCAAAATCTGGAAAAGATACACTTGTTTCAAAATGAGGCTGGGGAACAACATGCTTCTAAAACTCTTTAGTATAGAACCAGCTTTTTATTGTAAATGCTTACATTGCATGAAAGGTCTTTAAAAGGTTGAACTCTTTGATACAAGTGTTGACTGCCGGTAGGAGTCTGCCAATCTGTATTGTGGTTTGTACTTAGACGTTCTCATTGTTGAAAAAGTGACAGCTGGAAAGATGATGACAAGTGTCTTCTAAGTTGCTTTTTTTTTTTTTTAATGAGTGTTTTAGATGGCATGGTTAGCTTTTTGTAAATTTGAAGTATGTATGAATCACTTAGCATGAGAAAATGTCTACATGTCTATACTTTGGAATGTTTAGTTGCTAAGCCTTGTACAGCTCTTTCGCGACCCTATAGACTGTAGCCCACCAGGCTCCTCTGTCCATGGAATTTCGCAGGCAAGAATACCGGAGTGGGTTGCCATTTCCTCCTCCAGGGGATCTTCCCAACCCAGGGATCCAACCGATTTCTCTTGTGTCTCCTTCATTACAGGCAGATTCCTTACCACTGAGCTACCAGGGAAGACCATGTTAACGGTGTTTTTTTCTGGATGAATAGATTCTAAGTGATTTAATTAATTTTTTCTTATGATTTTACTACAGTGACATATTAATTTTATCTGTAGTTTTTTAAGTGAGGAAGAGGACTTGAGTGAAAAATTGCATGTTCAGAATCTTCCCATTAAAAGAGGAGGACTAGTGAGCAAATGTGTGTATGACATCCTTAGGTAAAAAGCCAGAATTCATCAGGGCAGTTATACACACACAAAGTGAAAGTGAAGTCGCTCAGTCATGTCCGACTCTTTGCAGCCCCGTGGACTGTAGCCCACCAAGCTCCTCCGTCCATGGGATTCTCCAGGCAAGAATACTGGAGTGAGTTGCCATTTCCTTCTCCAGGGGATCTTTCCGATCCAGGGATCGAACTTAGGTCTCCTACACTGCAGGCAAACGCTCTAACCTCTTAGCCACAAAAGGCACGTAAAAACATTTGCTGAAATGAAGGGTGGTTAGCATTTTTGGTCTTGAGTGGGCATTTTACCATCTTGCTTAAAGGAGATCCGATAAACTTTTGGATATTGTTCAGCCCTAGGTAGGAGTCAAACATTTCCTGATCAAGGTAATCCTGTTGTTTTCACCTGACAGTCTGAATCCAAGCCAGCTTGCAACATTAATTCTAATGCCATGCTTTTTTGAAAGAGTTTGAAGTGTTTAAAATGCTCGGCTGACAGTTTTCAGTGTTCCGTCTGATACTTGTAAAACATTTAGAACATGAAGTATAAAGCTTTCAGCTGTGTAAATTCTGTACAAAAGAAGTATTAGAAATGTCTTAAGATTTTAGTTTATTACATAAATATGAAAACAGCTGTTTTTTTTTTTTAATGCACTTGATGGGGTGAGCTCAGGGAATGCTAACAGATGAGGCATTATACCTGTTGACAACATTTCTGCAAATATCATGGTTGTCAGTTTCTTTGAGTGATTCCCTCACCCTCCTCCCAGTTGGTGGCTGACTAAGGACTGGAAGCAAGATGTAACTTGCTGGTGACAGTGATTAGAAATGAAGAGTTAATCACACAATTGTAAACCCAGAAGTCAGAAGCCACTTTTTCATGGCTGGCTCTTCTAATTTGGAGAAGGCAATGGCACCCTACTCCAGTACTCTTGCCTGGAAAATCCCATGGACGGAGGAACCTGGTGGGCTAGTTGACTTCACTTTCAATGAATTTGTTTCCTCCTCAGTAAAATTGGAGTAGATTTGATAGTAGACCTTCTATCTACCTTACAGGATTGTTGTGAAAATCAAATAAAGAAAATTCTCAGTAAATTCAGCAGCACTTTATGTGTATGATTACATTATGTATAGTGCTGATAATTTGTTACTGTTTAGTAGGTAAGTTGTGTCCAACTCTTGCAACCCCATGAACTGTGTATTTCCCACCATTCTCCTCTGTCCATGGTATTTCCCAGGCAGGAATTCTGGAGTGGGTAGCTGTTTCCTTCTTCAGAGGCTCTTCCCGACCCAGGGATCAAACCTGAGTCTCCTGCATTGGGAGGCGGTTTCTTTACCACTGAACCTCCTAGGAAGCCCAGTAATGATATACCTAGCACTTAATAAAGCAGCAAAAATAGTATGTGCATCTCAAGTTCCCTATTGCTAGAATTGAGATGAGAAATAACGATGCTGAGTTCTACCTACTGTGTACCTGTATCACTAAGAAAAGAAGCTTATAAGTTCACAGAAAAAACTTTGCAATGCATTTTTTCTCTGACATTCCTTATTTTCCCACTGCTATAGTAGAAAGAACACTAATCTGAAATGGAGGAAAGAGTTCTCATTCTAACACTATTACTTCAGTTGGGCTGATCACTTTATCTCCCTAAATAAAAGAGATTGAAAGCATAGACTTGAAAATCTTATGTTCAAGTTAGATCTCTGTTCAACCCTGTCACTTATTTACTATTCCCCTGACTTAAGTTTATGCCTCAATTTCCTTATCAGTTGTTGTTTAGCCATCATTTTGTGTCAGACTCTTCGATGGCTCCTTTGTCCATGGGATTTTCCGGGCAAGAATACTGAAATGTGTTGCCATTTCCTTTTCCAGGGGATCTTCCTGACCCATGGTCCCAACCTGTATCTCCTGCATCTTCTGCAGTGCCGGCAGATTCTTTACCACTGAGCCACCTGGTAAGCCCTCTTTATCAGTAACAACCGATAGATAATAGTGATTTGGAGAGCGTGTTATAGATTTTTCTAATCATAGGTTTAAATAAAAAAGTATGTTCACAGCTTGGTACATAATTGGTGCCCAATAAATGACCATCATTATTCTTCTATTAATAATCTATAAGGAGGATTTAAACAGTTTAAAATCTGTAATCTGGGAATTCCCTGGTGGTCCAGTGATTAGAACTCTGTGCTTCCACAGCAGGGGGCACATGTTCTATCCTTGATCAGGGAATCAGGATCCCACAAGCCACCCCAGTGCAGCCAAAAAAGAGACAAAAACAAGCCTGTACTAATTTGTGAGCTTTCATTATATTGGCTTTCATTGTGACTGAGTAAATTAATGGCAGGAGAAGGAGGTTCAATCCCTGGGTGGGGAAGATCCCCTGGAGTGGGAAATTGCAATCTACTCCAGTATTTTTCTCTGGAAAATCCCATGGACAGAGGAGCCTGGCAGACTACAGTCCATGGGGTTTCAAGAGGTTGGACTCAACTGAGCAGGCACAAATAAGTTAATAAGATTTATATTCCTGTGTATTTATTTATGTTCCTTTTTTGGTGTTAAGATAGCTTTAGAAGGTAAATTCACTTCAAAGAAATATGACACATATTTATATGCAGTCACATATTTGTCAGTTTATACAAGTTTTAGTACTTAATGCAGTATGTATTGAAAAAAATATTGTACTTGAGTTAATTCTGTATAGCTTTCCAGTAAACTAACATCCAGTACCTTGAGTCTCAGAAATGAACTACATTTTTGCTCATAACACTTTTGTCCTGTTTTTCCTACAGGCATATTTCACCATCTGTGAAAACTTCCCTGTAATTCAGTTTTCCTCACTCCAGTATTAAGAATACAGCAAGTAAGTGGGATGTGGTAAAACTAGTTAGTCAATTTTATAACAGTCTATGGATATTTACTCAATAGCTGCCACATCTCTTTTGTTCTCAATAGAATGTTGAGTGTGACCTCATGAGTAAGAAAAGGATTTTTTTCTTGAAAATTATATTCTGAGCCTCTGAATGATGAGGGTGATTTTTTTCCCCCCTTTGAAGCCAGAGGATTAGTTCAAATTTGTGACTATTTTTTTGAAGGGGATGTGTGGCTTCAGTATTCTTGCCTTAAGAACCCCATGAATAGCATGAAAAGGCAAAAAGATAGGACATTGAAAGATGAACTCCCCAGGTTGGTAGGTGCCCAATGTGCTACTGGTGATCAGTGGAGAAATAACTCCAGAAAGAATGAAGGGATGCAGCCAAAGCAAAAACAACACCCAGCTGTGGATGGGGCTGGTGACAGAGGCAAGGCTTGATGCTGTAAAGAGCAGTATTGCATAGGAACCTGGAATGTTAGGTCCATGAATCAAGGCAAATTGGAATTGGTCAAACAGGAGTTGGCAAGCGTGAACATCGACATTCTAGGGATCAGTGAACTAAGATGGACTGGAATGAGTGAACTTAGATGACCATTATATCTACTACTGTGGGCAAGAATCCCTTAGAAGAAATGCAGTAGCCATCATGGTCAACAAAAGAGACCGAATGCAGTACTTGGATGCAATCTCAAAAACGACAGAATGATCTCTGTTCATTTCCAAGGCAAACCATTCAATATCACGGTAATTCAAGTCTGTGCCCGACCAGTAATGCTGAAGAAGCTGAACTTGAACAGTTTTATGAAGACCTACAAGACCTTCTAGAACTAACACCCCCAAAAGATGTCCTTTTCATTATAGGGGACTGGAATGCAAAAGTAGGAAGTCAAGAAACACCTGGAGTAACAGGCAAATTTGGCCTTGGAGTACAGAATGAAACAGGGCAAAGGCTGGTAGAGTTCTGCCAAGAGAATGCACTGATCATAGCAAACACCCTCTTCCAACAACACAAGAGAAAACTCTACACGTGGACATCACCAGATGGTCAACACCGAAATCAGATTGATTATATTCTTTGCAGCCAAAGATGGAGAAACTCTATACAGTCAGCAAAAGCCAGACCGGGAGCTGACTGTGGCTCAGATAATGAAGGCCTTATTGCCAAATTCAGACTGAAATTGAAGAAAGTGGAGAAAACCATTATACCAATCAGGTATGACTTAAATCAAATCCCTTATGACTATACAATGAAAGTGAGAAATAGATTTAAGGGACTAGATCTGACAGACAGAATGCCTGATGAACTATGGATGGAGGTTCATGGTACTGTATAGGATATAGGAATCAAGACCATCTCCAAGAAAAAGAAATGCAAAAAGCAAAATGGCTCTCTGAGGAGGCCTTACAAATAGCTGTGAATAGAAGGGAAGCAAAAAGCAAAGGAGAAAAGGAAAGATATACCCATTTGAATGCAGAGTTCCAAAGAATAGCAAGGAGAGATAAGAAAGCCTTCCTAGGTATCAGTACAAAGAAACAGGAAAACAATAGAATGGGAAAGGCTAGAGATCTCTTCAAGAAAATTAGAGATACCAAGGGAACATTTCATGCAAGGATGGGCTCAGTAAAAGGCAGAAATGGTAGAGACCTAACAAAAGCAGAAGATATTAAGAAGAGGTGGCAAGAATACACAGAAGAACTGTACGAAAAAGATCTTCACGGCCCAGATAATCACGATGGTGTGATCAGCCACCTTGAGCCAGACATCCTGGAATGTGAGGTCAAGTGGGACTTAGGGAGCATCACTATGAACAAGGCTGGTGGAGGTGATGGAATTCCAGTTGAGCTATTTTAAATCCTGAAAGATGATGCTGTGAAAGTGCTACACTCAATATGCCAGCAAATTTGGAAAACTCAGCAATGGCCACAGGATTGGAAAAGGTCAGTTTTCATTCCAATCCCAAAGAAGGCAATGCTAAAGAATGCACAAACTACTGCACAATTGCATCGTCTCACATGCTAGTAAAGTAATACTCAAAATTCTCCAAACCAGGCTTCAGCAATACGTGAACCGTGAACTCCCTGATGTTCAAGCTGGTTTTAGAAAAGGCAGAGGAACCAGAGATCAAATTGCCAACATCTGTTGGATCATCGAAAAAGCAAGAGAGTTCCAGAAAAACATCTATTTCTGCTTTGTTGACTGTGCCAAAGCCTTTGACTATGTGGATCACAATCAACTGTGGACAATTCTTCAAGAGATGGGAATACCAGACCACCTGACCTGCCTCTTGAGAAATCTGTATGCAGGTCAGGAAGCAACGGTTAGAACGGGACATGGAACAGACTGGTTCCAAATAGGAGAAGGAGTAGCTCAAGGCTGTGTATTGTCACCTTGCTTATTTAACTTATATGCAGAGTACATCATGAGAAATGCTGAGCTGGAGGAAGCACAAGCTGGAATCAAGATTGCCAGGAGAAATATCAGCAACCTCACATATGCAGATGACTCCACTCTTATGGCAGAAAGTGAAGAGAAAAATAAAGAGCCTCTTGATGAAAGTGAAAAAGGAGAGTGAAAAAGTTGGCTTAAAGCTCAATATTCAGAAATCTAAGAGCATGGCATCTGGTCCCATCACTTCATGGCAAATAGTTGGGGAAACAGTGGCTGACTTTATTTTTCTGGGCTCCAAAATCACTGCAGGTGGTGATTACAGCCATGAAATTAAAAGATACTTATTCCTTGGAAGGAAAGTTACGACCAACATAGACAGCATATTGAAAAGCAGAGACATTACTGTGTCAACAAAGGTCCTTCTAGTCACAGCTATGGTTTTTCCAGTAGTCATGTATGGATGTGAGAGTTGGACTGTGAAGAAATCTAAGTGCTGAAGAATTGATGCTTTTAAACTGTGGTGTTGGAGAAGACTTGAGAGTCCCTTGGACTGCAAGGAGATCCAACCAGTCCATCCTAAATGAGATCAGTCCTGAGTGTTCATTGGTAGTTCTGATGTTGAAGCTGAAACTCCAATACTTTGACCACCTGATGCAAAGAACTGACTCATTTGAAAAGACCCTGATGCTGGGAAAGATTGAGGGCAGGAGCAGAAGGAATCACCAACTCCCAGAGTTCACTCAAACTCATGTCCATCGAGTCTGATGCCATCCAGCCATCTCATCCTCTGTTGTCCCTTTTTCCTCCTGCCCCCAGTCGCTCCCAGCATCAGTCTTTTCCAGTGAGTCAACTCTTCGCATGAGGTGGCCAAAGTACTAGTTTCAGCTTTAGCATCAGTCCTTCCGAAGAACACCCAAGACTAATCTTCTTTAGAATGGACTGGTTGGATCTCCATGCAGCTTATGTAATTATTCAGTTTTCACAATTACATCAACATTTGAAAAGTTCTCAAACCTCAGGACGAAAGAAAACAGAACACAGCCTTTGAACTTGATCAGAAAAGTAAATTAAAATATAAGCAGGATTGTTTAACATTTCTCTCTTGAAGTCGATTTTTATGTGACGCACACATTTCCTATCGCCAGCCAATTTTTTTATTAGAAGAAATTTTTATAACAATATTAACACTTGTTATTTGTGATGTATTTGTTAAATTTTTCCATTTTTTAGATTAAAAAGATATGAATGAATATCCTAAAAAAAGAAAAAGAAAGACTTTACATCCTTCTCGTTATTCAGGTCAGTGTACGATTAAATTATTTAAAAGTTAGGCCATGTTTAATTCCCATGCAATTGTGTTTCCATCCATTTTCTCATAAATGATCTGATTAAAGTTAAATATCTGGTTAACTTTTAGCTAAGAGGAAACTTTAAATTCTCTGAAAATATATTTCTCAATATCTGCTGTATGCTAGGCATACATCAAAATTTCACAGACATTTATTTTAATTCTCACAACTTCATAGTTTATAGATATTTAAGATTAGATATCCAAGTTACATACTTACATAGCATAATTGAGATTTGCCTGTGTTTCCCAAGCTTGTGCTTAAGTCTTAATAAAAACCTTGATGGAAGTAATTTTGCATCATTGGAAAAGAACTTTATCCTGTACATTATTTTCAGAAATGCTGTAAGTTTCATTTTGATTATACAATTTTAGATCTTCTCTTTGAGTATGGCTCTACTATCTTGGCAAATAAGAGGTCTTGACCTCTTATGCTATGCACATGTATACTTGGGGCAGTCTCAGGTATACCTGTTAACCAACCCAGCCTACTTGTTTTTCATATCTGAGGAAATTAAACCTGGTCTACCTAACTGGCCCTTCCGAGGTAAGAGTTGAAATGACTGTCTTCAGAAGCCCTAACTGGTCCTCAGACCTTCCTCTGTGTATTATGCTTTCTCTGCAGTACATGGCAGATCAGCTTGGTAGTTAATTCAGTGTTTTTTTGCAATTAACACATTTGTTGCATATTCATATTTTGTGGGACTCTTGACCATGGGAATTATATCTTAGTGTGTTTCAAAGTATTATATTTTAAATTGTATAATTTATGGTTCTTTCAAAGCTCAAAGTCAATATCTGAATTATGAAAGCCTTCAGAATTGAAGGAAATATTAATACCTTATTGCCAATACTATGAAAATTTATTTATGTTGGATAAAGAGATGGCTGTCATTAGATGTTTATGTGTTCAGTGTGCTTGAAAAATTTTTAATTTTGTTTTATGTTCAGATTCCTCTGGAATAAGCAGAATTGCAGATGGATTCAATGGAATTTTTTCTGATCATTGTTACAGTGTTTGTTCTATGAGACAACCAGACTTAAAATATTTTGACAACAAAGGTATATTTAAATTTTCCAAAATATTTTCATTCAAATTGCTTTAATAATTTTTCATTTCCTATTTGAAAATGTGGGTGAAAGTGATGATTTCAAAATGAGCAAGTATCTAAATTTGTTTTAAGAAAACAAAAGACTTTTGGGTAAGTGAATTTTAATTTTTAACATTATTTCAAACATATACATCAAAAACACATCCTCCTCTATCAGTTTTAGTCAGCTAGGAATTCGTGGCGAAGCAGGAGTGACCCAGAGTTTTGAGTATGATGAAAAGTTAAGAATAGTGGTATTTCGGGGAGTTCCCTGATGGTTCAGTGGTTAAGATGCTGTACTTCCACTGCAGGGGGTTCAGGTTTAATCCCTGGTTAGAGAACTAAGATCCTAAGTGCTGTGTAGAGTGGCAAAAAAAAAAAACCAAACACAAAAAGAACAGTGTAACACACAGTTGTTCTGCTCAGCTGTACATTTCATTAGGAGGGCTAATGGAAGGAAAGAACACAAGGTGAAGGATGTGGTCATTTAAAGAACATTAAGTCAGAGACATCAATATGAACTCATGTTTGGCTTAATATAGACACAGTTACATACAGAAACATTTATGGGATGTCAGTATATTTGTAGTAGTGCACATGCATGTATTTTTTGTTCTATTAACTGAGAGTCTAACAGAAATGACATCCCAGTAGCAATGAGCACATCTCGTGCCCTGATCCTGGTTTCTAATACCATTTTCTAATAAAAAGAATGAGGGCTTCTTGGAGAAATGGCTGATTCTAGTTATGGAGCAGGAAACCTAAAAGATGAGGCTGGAGCATTTTGTTGTGCCAGAAAATAAGAAAGTACTCAACATATAGAGTCATTCAGTACCAGTATGCCAAAGGAGCATAAGGAGCCAACTGAAAGAGCTCCCAGTAGCCAAAGCTGAAACAGTGTGAGAGGGGGAGAAATTGAACTATAACCCAAAGTATAAAATAAATATCCATGAGTCCATAGTGATATAAATAAATGATAGAATAAGTAAATAAGGGATAAGAAACAAATCTGTACAGAGGAACTCCAGATTATTTACATAGCTAATGCTCCCTCAGGGAGGTGAAGCATAACTTTACACTCCTTAAGTACAGACTGCGCTCAGTAACTTAGTTCCAAACTGTAGAGTATGGAAAGTAAAAGAGTGACTTAACAGTGGAGAAACCTGATAAAGCCCCAGGTTATCAAGTTCAATGTCAGCAGTCATAATAATGTTAATAGTTTATACTCTCTATATGATGTAGTTTTTAAAACAAAGCAGTTTGCCTCTGTGTTTACCTTCAAATAATCCATAAGGGAAAGGGAAGTTGCTCAGTCGTGTCCAACTCTTTGCGACCCCATGGAATTTAACCCACCAGGCTCCTCCATCCATGGAATTTTCTAGGCAAGAGTACTGGAGTGGGTTGCCATTTCCTTCTCCAGGGGATCTTCCCAACCCAGGGATCAAACTTGGGTCTCCCGCATTTCGGGCAGACACTTTACTGTCTGAGCCATCCCAGTCTAATCATGAAAAAGCAAAGTTAATTGGTGAGGCATCCTGCAAAATACCTGACCAGTCTCCTTAGGATTGTCATGGTCATCAAAAGCAAGGGAAGTCTGAGAAACTGCCACAGCTAGCAGTAGCCTAGAGATATGACAAATAAATGTTATGTATCCTGGATGGGACCTTGGAACAGAAAAAGGATATTAGATAAAGACTAAGGAAATCTGGATGAAGTATGGACTTTAGTTAATGATAGCTTACCAGCATTTGGTCATTGTTATAACAAACAATGTAAAATGTTAATAATGGAGAAACTGAATGCACAATAGTTGGGAATTCTCTGTATTACCTTCTTATTTATTTATTTTTTGTAAATTTGAAACTTCTGAAAAATACAGTCTTTTTTAAAAAGACATGATGTTGAAGCCCAGTTTTCTCTAGTGACTGGCATTTCAGTTTATCCATGTAATGTTTAATGTTTTGATTGATATAAATAATGGTATTTTTCCAAATTCTTTTTTACAGATGATGATTCTGATACAGAGACATCAAATGAATTGCCAAAATTTACAGATGGAATCAAAGCCAGAAACAGAAATCAAAACTACTTGGTTCCCAGTCCTGTACTTAGAATTCTAGACCACACTGCCTTTCCTACAGGTAAGAGAAACTAATAGCATCTGCACATTTTGTATAGTTCAGTGAAAAAAATGAGTAAAATAAATTTCTTTTTGCCAATTACTATTTAATAGGTCTTATTTAGTAATAATAATAATAGTCTTGCTTTGTTTTTCAGAAAAATCTGCTGATATTGAAATTTGTGATGAAGACTGTGACTCCCCTGAATCAGTCCACCAGCAAACCCAAGAGGAGAGCCCCATAGAAGTTCACACTGCTGAAGATGTTCCAATTGCCGCAGAAGTGCATGCAATTTCTGAAGACTATGATATAGAGACAGAAAACAATTCCTCTGAGAGTCTCCAAGACCAAACTGATGAAGAGCCACCAGCTAAACTTTGCAAAATTGTTGACAAGAGCCAAGCTTTGAATGTGACTGCCCAGCAGAAATGGCCTTTACTGAGAGCTAACAGCAGTGGCCTCTATAAATGTGAACTTTGTGAGTTCAACAGCAAATATTTTTCTGATTTAAAGCAGCATATGATCTTGAAGCACAAGCGTACTGATTCAAACGTGTGTCGAGTATGCAAAGAGAGTTTCTCTACCAACATGCTTCTGATTGAACATGCCAAACTCCATGAAGAGGACCCCTACATATGTAAATACTGTGATTATAAGACCGTAATTTTTGAGAACCTCAGCCAGCACATTGCAGACACCCATTTTAGTGATCACCTTTATTGGTGTGAACAATGTGACGTACAGTTCTCCTCAAGCAGTGAACTCTACCTACATTTCCAGGAGCACAGCTGTGATGAACAGTACTTGTGTCAGTTCTGTGAACATGAAACGAATGATCCAGAAGACTTGCATAGCCATGTGGTAAATGAGCATGCATGTAAATTAATCGAGTTAAGTGATAAGTATAACAATGGAGAACATGGACAGTATAGCCTCTTAAGCAAAATCACATTCGACAAATGTAAAAACTTCTTTGTTTGTCAAGTATGTGGGTTTCGGAGTAGACTTCATACAAATGTTAACAGACATGTTGCCATTGAACATACTAAAATTTTTCCTCATGTTTGTGATGACTGTGGGAAAGGCTTCTCAAGTATGCTAGAATATTGCAAACATTTAAATTCACATTTATCTGAAGGGATTTATTTATGTCAATACTGTGAATATTCAACAGGACAGATTGAAGATCTTAAAATTCATTTAGATTTCAAGCATTCGGCTGATTTACCTCACAAATGTAGTGATTGCTTGATGAGGTTTGGAAATGAAAGGGAATTAATAAGTCACCTTCCAGTCCATGAAACAACTTGATTGTTCTCTTTTAACTTCCATAATGTTGATGTGAAATAATAAATTTAACTATTTTGAAAACGTTAAAATGGATGATTTTAAACACAGCTTGTGAGAATTGTCTTTAACAAGATCTTTTTAATTGCCAATTTTCTTGGCATTGCTGCCTTTTCAGTATATAGTTATATCCTAAATGTGATATTTTCAATGCATTTGTGGTTTTAACCACTTTTGGTGACTGTCATTGTGTTTCTTGCATGTGCTCTGATTTTATGAGTTGATAGGAAATACACACTAAAGAAACTATAGTTTTCCTTCCATAAATACAGGTGTTACAAACTTTTTCTTCTTTAAACTCAAAATAAGATCAATTTTTCATTAAAGTACTGCACTTCCAGAGCTAAAGTGCAACATGATGCACAATTAAGTCCACTGATCCTCCCGTTAAGAAGATCCAGACCCTTCTTTTGCATTCCTCAGTAGTTCCTGTCCCCAAGACAGTCAGTGCTCTCCATCTGTGTGAGTCTTTCAGTGACATTAGGAGCCCCATGTTACGGTAAGAGGGAAAGATCTATTTTCTATGCAATCCTTTTTTTTTGTAATCTTTATTTTAGCCCCTATCCATGTGCTAAATAATCTTAGATGGGGAGGAACTGATAAAGGGGTTAAACGATAAAGGAACATTTCATAACTCATTTATAAATGAAACAGGTCATTTGTAATCTGTTCATTTTCAGTTATGCAACTGCAAAGTCATGCCTGAACTTCTGATACCAAATCATTTGTTTTCTGAGAAAACCCACTGAAGTATTAAAATAGAAATAGGAAGGTATGAGAGCTTGGGGTTGCTGTTATAAGAAGGTATAAATTACTTTTGATAATGGTAGATCAGTCTTAGCGTCTGTATTTTCTGTGGCTGCCATAACAAATTATCACAAACTGAGTGGCTTAAAAACTAGAAGTTTATTGTCTCACAGTTGTAGAGGCAAGAAATTCAAAATTGAAATGTTAGCATAGTTGGTTCCTTCTGAGAGCTGTAAAGGAAGAATCTGTTCTCGGCTACTCTCCTTGACTTATATGTGGTCATCTTCATGTTCACATGATCTTCCCTGTATCCAAGTCTGTCTCCCTTTTACAAGGAATCAAGCAGTCATTGGATTAAGGCCTACCTTGCCAAGCTCATTTTAACCTAATAAAGACACTATCCCTAAATAAGGTCATATTCTATTACTTCAACATATGAACTGGGGAGACTGAGGGAGACACAACCACCACAATTCAGTAACAGCTTCTTAAATAGTATCAAGAAGATGGTATTTTGTGCATCATTGGCCTCAAATATAATAAACACTGCTGCTAGCAAACTGTTGTCACTCAGGAGTATTAATATAGTTGAAAAGACTAGTTTATGACCTATTGTTTTCCTACCTTGAGACCCATGGGAGTTTAGTCTGTTTTGTAAATAGTGACAGCAATAAGTTTTTCAAAACCATTTTTATTTCCACCCTTTTGTCATATATGCATACTTGTATTCCTAGAAATCACCATTCCATCTGATTATACCATTCCAGGTAGGGCTGTCTGATAAAAACGTTTCTTAGAAGACTTAAAATTGTAATTAAATTGGAAGAAAACCTAAGAAACCATCTGATCTACATCCTCTTATTTTCTATGTTTCTTATAGAAACAGGTTATTATTAGGCCGAGGTCACAAAACCAGTTAGAGTAGACGGAAGTGGAATCCAAGTTATTTGGCATCCAGTCTAGTGATGTTTCCATTACACCATGTTATAAAAATCTGAGCTTTGTCCTTGGGATATTTTTCATGACCATTTATCCTAGCCAAGAATTGCCTTCTTGGTAATTCAGTTTTTATACTTTTTCAATATCCATTCAGCTTCAGGACTTTGGTTTTCAGAAAACAAACCTTAAGTAATGACTTGGTTTGTTTTTATTTTCTAATTGTGTATCTTATAGCATTACATTTTTGATCAGGCATTAGTAATCAAATTAGAGATTGTAATGAAACAACTCAAGAGTTTAGAACCGTATAATTTGGTGCTTTTTTTGATGTATCTGCAGCTTGAGGCCACATTTTACTGCCAGTTTGCCCAATAAAATCTTTTTGTTTTGACTCAGCTTTCAAATAAGCCTATGAGTGACCATTAAATTGCTGCGGTAGCAAGTCTATATTTTTAGTTTAATGAACTTCTTTGGAAAAACAAACTTACCTGAAAAAATTTTCTAACGGCTTCTGGATTTTTTTCTACTCAGATTCCACTGTACTCTTGTGACTCGAGAATACATAACAGAATACACAATAGAATTATTGCCAGCAGTGAACAATAGTGATGGATCTTTTGTTTTTTTCCTTTCATCTTCACCTTGAAATGAGTGTTATTTGAAAATGGTTGTGTGGTATTCAAAAGCCTTTCTTCCTGCTTGTAAATCTGCCAGTTTTCGCATTTTAAATCGCCTTTCTTGGGTTCCTCTGAATATGTATCATCACATACTAACCAGTTTCTTCTTTTCACAGGGTCCACAGCTTGTTAGGTGATTGATGAATTATTCACAGGTGTAGCATATAAGATGTGTATAAGAGACAGGGACAGGGAGGCCTGGCGTGCTGCAGTTCATGACATTGCAAAGAGTCGGACATAACTGTGGCTTCAAAACTGTCAAAATAGTCCCAACTGAAAGAAATATACCTGTAAAACTTTTTTTGGTGCCATAGGTACAATTTTTCTTTTATAGAAAATAAGTGTTCAGTCTCTCAGTCGTGTCCGACTCTTTGCGACCCCATGAATCGCAGCACACCAGGCTTCCCTGTCAGGGGGGGGGGGGGGGGGGGTGGGGGTTACCCCTAGTAAACAAACAATATTCCTAATTTTTAAATCTGATTTTCAAAGCATTGAATTAATTCCTGGCACTTTACAGTTTATCTTAGCTTGTTTTCTCAGTCTTACTACCTTTTACAAGCAGGTTAATATATCCCCCAAGCTACTGTGATTAATTTTTAATGGAATTCTGATGACTTAAAAGCACTAAAGTGACATAATTTGAAAAAGCTAATAAAAATCAACCAGCCACAATCCTCCTGGGAAGTAGGTTGACTTAAAATAATCAATACTACTTACTTAACTGAAAATAAATAGTTAACGATTAACTGTAAATCCCAGCAGAGAAGCAAATTTGGTTAGTCAGTTTTACACTACAATTAACAGTCTCATCCCTATAAATTAAAAATGAACTTTTGAAGATACAGTCTTTTGTAACTTTCAGTTCTAATGACTGAAGATACAGAATATCTATTAGAATTTCTATTCATGGCATTGTGTTTATGAATTTTAAATATACCTTGTATACAAATGAAAATAACACAGAAGCATCATTTCTGGTGGGTGATGGGTTGTTTTTTGTTTTGTTTGGGGCAGGGGTGTTAGTTTTTGTTTTTGATCATCTGCCTAAAGACCATTTACCATGATTTTGGTTGGCTGAAATAGGAAAGTATTGAATTCTTTTTTCTTGCCTACCTTGCACGTTTTATTTAGGGTTATCACTTCTCTGCTATAACCTTATGTTTCTGAAATATATTGCTCAAGCTATATTCTATGACTGATTACCCTTCTTTTTGCAACCCTTTCTCACCTCATTTGGATTTTCAGAAAGTCTCAAGAGAGTAAAACTTTCCCAGTTAGCAAGGAGAGAGTGGATGTCTTAATTCTTCTTTCTCACTATTCTCCGATCTGTTAAAATAAGTTACTCCTTTCATACCATATACCTCATCACTCACTTCTACACCCTGTAAATATTTTATAATTTCCTGTCTAACAGAAGTAGTGAATTTATAAGTTTTAATGTGTCTATTTTAGATTTTTAAGAAGCAGAATATCATGGCACTTTTCTTACTGGCTGTGCTGCATTTGTGGAATCTTAATTCCCCAACCAGAGACTGAACCCAGGCCACAGTAGTGAAAGCGCTTAGTCCTCACCACTGGACTGCCAGGGAGTTCCCTCATAGCACTTCTTTATGGTTATAAGATTATAGTTAATTGCATTCTTTATTGAACAACTAAATTGCCGAAGTAGAAAAACTAACACAGAATGACAGAATGTTAATTTGGAAGGAACCTCAGAAATCATCTAATCTAGACCCATAAAGCACATTACATAAAAATAATTGTATATAGTACATAATTTTATTTTATGGTTTTAAATTATATGTTGTAAAATGTAACATCAAATCTCATTCTTGAATATTTTTACTTAGGACAGAACTGATTTTTTAAGCAAATGTTTAAAGAAAAACATGAAGTAAATAATGATACTTTGACATGGAAAAAAATAGGCAGGTAAAACATGGATGACAAATTTGAGAATACAAAATCCTTATCTAAACTTCTTATTTATAGCTCAAAAAATGGTTCTCTAACATCGTTAGTCGAATGCTTTTTAAGCTATAATAAATAGGACTTACAACTCTCTACCACTCTTCAAAGAATTTTAGAAAAGATGTAAATGTACCCTGTTTTTTCAGTGAAATGTCATACCAGATAACTGAAGAGAGAAAATAATGTAATGGGGGGTACTGGGTCATTGGCATTAGACCTTATTTTCTAGTCCCTGTTAGCTAACCATAAATTGTGTGAGTAACCAAGGGCAATGGATGTAATGTTACCAAGTTTCTCTTTCAACTCCTTAAAAACTTGTTTCACTACTAGTCTGTTTAACAACTATGGAATGTCTTTTCTCAAGCCATATGCATTTACCATATAGGGCAGGAAACTCTTCTCTGTCATTCTTCTGAACTCCAGTTAATTATGAAGCTGGAGTGCCTTTTGTGTTTCTAACTGTTCACTTTCTATATAATGCTACCATAAACATTCTTGTATGTGTTAAGGTGTTTGGGAATTTTTTTTTTTTTTATCCCTTGGAGGGATGTGGGCTTTCTGTAAATATGTTTTGTATGCTTGTGATTAAATACGTCCAAAATATTATCCAGACTGGCTCAAGTTTATACACCCATCAGATGATCATGTTTCCCTGCATCCTTATAGACAATAAAGTGAATTGATTTTGGTAAATCTGAAGGGCATAAAGCAGTATGTTACTGTTGTTTGAATTTGCATTGTTTGATTACTAACAAGATTGGAAATGTCTCAATATGTTCATGAGACACTTTGGTTTCTCATTTCGTGAAGTGCTTCTGCATATGCTTTGTTTTTTTGTTTGTTTGTTTTTGCAATGAAATCCCATTGACCTAACCACTGGACCACCAGGGAATTGCCCTTTGTCCACTTTTCTATTGGGTTTTCTGGTTACTTTTGAGAAGTTCTTTAAATTTTTAAATTATTGGTCCTTTGTTGATGTTACACACAGCAAAGAATAGATTCCCAGATTGCCATCCATTGCTGATGTCTTTTGTTGAACAGAAATCTTTACATTTCATGTGGATAGATCCATCACATTTTACCTTACAGGTTGTGCTTTCCACCTTGTTAGAAAGCACAACCTTGTGCTCTTCTACAGTCTTGTTAACAAACTCCTCTGTAACCCCAAAGTCACAGAACTGTTTTCCTACATTTTCTCCTAGTAACGTTCTGGTTGTAACTTTTGTATTTAGGTCTGAATTTCTTTGTGTGTAAGAATGATTCAAGTTTTTTGTTCATTCAAGTGAACTAGTTTCATCAGTACTATTTGTTAAATAATGCGTTCTTCTCCCAGTGATTCATGATAACAATTTGATCACATATCACTCCCCATGGGCATAATTGGCATACAAATTTGTGTCTGTATTCATTATATTCCTAGTTGTTCCTGCAATAGTATCACATGTTTTAACAGTTACTTCAAACACTATAGCTTTCCAGTATGTCTTTCTTTTATTTGGAGTATGATTGCTTTACAATGTTATGTTTCTGTTGTATAATAAAATGAATCAGCTCTATGTGTGCATATATCCCCTCCCTTTTGGATCTCACTCCCCAATCCCCATCCCATGTGTAAAATAAATAGCTAGTGGAAACTGCTATAAAGCACAGAAAGCTCAGTTCAGTACAGTATGTCTTAATATCAAGTAGTGTGCAGCTCAGTACAGTATGCCTTAACATCAGGTAGCGTGAATTTATTCTCTTTGCTCTTCCTTTGAGAATTGTTTTAGCTGTTGGTGGACTTTTCCTTCTTCCATGTAAATTGACATCATTATAGTGTTAAATCTTTGCTTTCATAAACATTGTATTTTTCTCCATTTACTTAGGTCTCTTTTAATGTTCTTTAAAATTTTTTCCATAAAGGTTGTATGCAGTTTTTGTTAAGTCAATAACTAGATTCTTTAGTTTTGGTTGCTTTGACATGCTTTCTTGTTTTCTAATTGGTTACTGCATGTTTATAGCAAAGCTTCTGAATTTTGAAATATTGATTTTGCATATAGAAATGTTTGGGTTTTAACCTTTTCAGTTTTAATAACTGTCTTTCCTTAATGTTTAATGTAAATCATCATATAATTGTCATAAATTATATACTTGTTTTTTTACCCCTAGTCTGCGAGTCCCAAATGGCGCTTTTTTTCTTATCACAGAATTTGTCAGTTCCTCCACTACCATAAACAGCAGGAATAGCATTAGCAGGCATTCCTTTTTTTGTTCCTAGCCTTAAGTGTAAGACTGCTCTAATCTTCTTGTCAAGTATATTTTCTGTGGGTTTTCATAAGTAGCCTTTAGCAGTTTTCTTAGTTTTGAAGACTTTTTATTGTAAGTAGGATTAAACTTTAGTAGTGATTTTTTTCTATAGCTATTGAGATAAACATGGGCTTTCTCCTATAAGTCTGCTAATATGAATTTCATTGGTTGATTTTCTAATATTGAATTATCTTTGTATTTCTAGGAAAATTGTACCTGTAGAAAAAAAATTTTAATACAATGTTGGATTCAGTTAGCTAATATTTCACAAAGGATATTTGCCTCTATAGTCATACATGTGATTTTCTTTACTTACACCTCCTATAAGTGGTATTAAGGTTATTCTAGTCTTATAAGTGGCTCAGACGGTAAAGTGTCTGCCTACAATGTGGGAGACCCGGGTTCAAGCCCTGGGTTGGGAAGATCCTCTGGAGAAGGAATTGGCAACCCACTCCAGTACTCTTGCCTGGAAAATCCCATGGACGGAGGAGCCTGGTGGGCTACAATCTATGGGGCTGCAAAGAGTCGGACACGACTGAGTGACTTCACCTCACCTCATAAGTGAGTTTGGCTGTTTTTTTCTCTTGTTCTATGCTTTACAAAAACCTGTATGAGATAAGATTAATCTTCTCCTGAAAGATTTAGTAAAGGGTTATCTCTAAAGTCATTTAGGCTGGCTTGTTTTTGGTATATATGGGAAATTGCCATTTCAAGTTTTTGAATACTTACT
>SJYT01028072.1:0-15105 GCA_006410635.1 Cephalophus harveyi
CCTTAGGCCAAGCCAGCTTTTCCACTGGGCACAGCAGGCTGCAGGTTAGGGCCCATGATCCCATCAGTGGCCCACGAAAAATTTTAAAATATATCTGTAGACTCTAGAAAAATGGTACAGACGAATCTACTGCAGGGCGGGAGGAGAGACACAGATATAGAGGACACGCATCTGGACATGGGACGGGGCGGAGATGGGGGAGGGAGGGATGGGATGCACTGGGAGATCGGGATTGACATATATACACCACCACGTGTAAAGTAAATAGTGGGAACCTGCTGGATAGCATAGGGAATTCAGCTTCATTCTCTGGGATGACTTAGAGGATTGGGGAGGTTCAAGAGGGAGGGGTAGCTGATTCATTCATTGTACACCAGAAAATAATACAATATTGTAAAGCAATTATACTNGATTGACATATATACACCACCACGTGTAAAGTAAATAGTGGGAACCTGCTGGATAGCATAGGGAATTCAGCTTCATTCTCTGGGATGACTTAGAGGATTGGGGAGGTTCAAGAGGGAGGGGTAGCTGATTCATTCATTGTACACCAGAAAATAATACAATATTGTAAAGCAATTATACTCCAATTTTTAAAAAAATCTTGAAATCATACAAAACTATTTGGATAGTGTTCAGTCTCAGTTATATTCATCTTTATACCTACTGAGTCCTAAATATAATCTTTAATTATTTTTGTAAGCAAGAAGGGGCCTAGAAAGACCAAAGGTGCTGACAGCAGACAGAAGTCATAATGAGGCCATGTGTGAGCTCCTTCAAGGTTCCTATAAAGCCATCAGCCAACTTGACCGGCCTCACACCCAGCCCTTGTTCTCCAGTAGCACCTGAATCTTTCCTATTTGGGGACTTGAAGGTCAATGTATTTCGCTGCCCTCTGACGCTCCAGGGTTGGCTGAGGTTGGTAGGAAGAATCACCAGGTTGAGGACGAGAGGGCCTGGTATTTAAAGCTTGACTGAAGGATGAAGCTCAGCTTGGGCCCACACCCTTGTGACCCTTGACCTAGATGAGGCCCCCCTATTACTGGTTGGGGCATAGACTTGGATAACTGTGATATTGAATGGTTTTCCTTGGAGACGAACAGAGATCATTCTGTCGTTTTTGAGATTGCATCCAAGTACTGCATTTCAGACTCTCTTGTTGACCACAATGGCTACTCCATTTCTTCTGAGGGATTCCTGCTCACAGTAGTAGATATAATGGTCATCTGAGTTAAATTCACCCATTCCAGTCCATTTTAGTTCGCTGATTCCTAGAATGTCGGCGTTCACCCTTGTCATCTCTTGTTTGACCACTTCCAATTTGCCTTGATTCATGGACCTGACATTCCAGGTTCCTATGCAGTATTGCTCTTTACAGCATTGGATCTTGCTTCTATCACTAGTCACATGCACAGCTGAGTACTGTTTTTGCTTTGGCTCCATCCCTTCATTCTTTCTGGAGTTATTTCTCCACTGATCTCCAGTAGCATATTGGGCACCTAATGATCTGGGGAGTTCCTCTTTTGGTATCCTGTCATTTTGCCTTTTCATACTGTTCATGGGGTTTTCAAGGCAAGAATACTGAAGTGGCTTGCCATTCCCTTCTCCAGTGGACCACGTTCTGTCAACATAGTGATTGCTCTGATTATCACTATATATAGCCACTGATTTGCATTAACTTTTTGCCACTTTGATGCACATAATTCTTATGTTCATCTGTGCCCTTTAAAATCCTTCTTTTTAAATATTCTGAGTATTAATGGTATTACTTTTAAATCATCCAATATAATTTATGAAACATGTAGAAAAGAGCCATCTGTTTATAATCATTAGATATTCCTTTCATCGGTAGAAAGAACTACAAACTATAAATCTGGGTTCTTAGAATTTCAATTTGAGTGTTATGGAGGAACCCAGAACAGTATCCCAACAAAGGAAGTTGAGTAGAGGGTTTTATAGGGAAGAGAGAAACTGAATGCAGCTTTACATAAATTGTTTACCAAGAATTTGGATTGGAAGGTAAAATTGTTCTATATATAAACAATTTGGTTAGGGAATGTACCTTACCTGTTACTAGGGAAGGTATGTTTCCTTTAGTTGAGAAAAATTCCAGTTCTCTACAATATTTCTCTCTTTGACAGCTCAGCAATTTTTCAGCAGCTTTAATTCAGAATATTCAGCAATAGTCCGGTACAAGCAGCAGCCCTGGAGGTCCTTAGGTCACAGCTCCCTCACACCTGATGCAATTCTTTTCACGACTTCTTCTTTCATGCAATCCAAGATCTTTATTTTATCATTACTTTCCATTTGAAGACCTTCTTTTAGTGAATGGTTAAAGATAGGTCTGTTAGTAATAAATTAGTTTTTCTTCATGTGAGAAGTACTCTTCATGAATGGATGTAGATTTTGTGATTGACATTTTTTTCTTTCAAAACTTATAAAATAGCATGTTATGTTATTTCCTTCTGATCTCCATGATTTCTGATGAGAAATCAGCTGTCATTCCAAATGTTGTTCTGTTACAAGGATAGCATTATTTCTTTTTGGCTGTTTTCAAATTTGCTTTTTGTCTTTAGTTTTTGAAAGTGCAAAATACATCTTGACATAGATTCGTTTATCTTTTGTGAGTTTTTCTCAGTTTCTTAGATCTTTGGATTTGTGATTTACAGCCATTAATAATAATGAGGAAAACTCACCCTCACTGTTTTGCCTTTTTCTTTTCAGTCTTTTTACTCTTTACTATTACAATTGGGTAAATTCCATTGTCTAATCTCAAGTTGCTGTCCTCTCCATTCTATTACCAAGACCACCCACTGCGATTTTATTTTAGTTTTCAACTGTGTAATTTCCATTTAGTACTTAATTCAATTTCTATTTCTTTGCCGAGTGTTTCCTCTGGCTTATTTTTGGCAGGGCCTCAACTATCCCACTTGTCAGTGTCAGGTGTCTTGAGGTTGCCAGAGGAATCTCGCTCTGTTCAGTAGAGGAAAGATCGTATATGTGCCTGACTGCTCAGTCGCTCAGTCATGTCCAACTCTTTGCGACCCCAGGGGCTATAGCCCACCAGGATCCTCTGCCCATGGAATTTCCCAGGCAAGAATGCAGGAGTGTGTGTGGGTTGCCATTTCCTCCTCCAGGGGATCATCCCAACCCAGGGATCATCCCAACCCAGGGATCATCCCAACCCAGGGATCAACCCAGGGATCAAAGTTGTGTCTCTTTCATCTCCTGGATTGGCAGCTGGATTCTTTACCACTGTGTCACCCAAGTTTGGGGCCAGGGAGGGCTGGATCTGCAAGCCCTTCTTCTGCAAGATGGAAGAATGTAAGACCTCCTGTCCTTGCTCTGTTCCCCTGGTGTTGGATTCCCAAATCAGCTTGCAATCCTCTTACTAATTTTCAGAGTTCTTTTTTGTAGCCATCTGCAACATATTCAGAGTTTATGTGACTGGCCCATGAAAAGACTGTAAAAACAATTTCCAGACATAGACCATTTCAAAAGAGAGTGACTTTCTTAACAACAAAGAGCAAAAAGAATGAGGGCACTGCCAACACAGTGGGCCAACCTCCTGAGAGACAAGGCAACGTTGACTCCTTTCATGGGTTACTAGACAGTTTTCATAGCCTCAAGATAAAGAAAATTCCTGATGGAAGGGTGGCACTGGATGATTGGTTAGGTGCTATAGGGTGGGTATTTTACCTAATATGGGGTGAGGGAGCTGCCCAGTGTGGATCAAGACGCCCATGGCAACGGTTGCCATGGGGCTCAGCTAATCCTGGAGACTTTTATCCTGTGACCTTGGTTTAAGTTCCACAGCTGTGACCATGGTATACAGCTCCACAGTGTATACATGTGCTTAGCTGGAAGTAGCAAGGAAAAGTGGGTCTATGTTATTTTGTTTGGACTAGAATTTTTCATTATATTTTAAAAGTTGTCTAATTACAAACTTCAGAGATACTTATATCTGAATATAAACTGTGAGTTTATTTCAAGCCTGTATGCAAATATCGCTTTAAATTATCCATACTCTGTTCCAATCTCAAAGCAGAAAATATATCTATATCTATATGGAAAGTATGTATATAGTCTTCCAGTCAATCAGTGCTTTGTAAGTAATTTAGTTCTTTTTTCCAAGGGCAATTTATTTTTTAGATGAAAAAACAAATGTTACTGGCTATATTTCAGGAAATTATACTTTTCAGGCAAATCAGTACAACACTTATTATGTTTTTAATACTAATTTCATTCCATTGTAAAAAACTACTAACTGTTTTAAAATTTGTGATGTCAAGTTTTAGTGCAAAGACAAAAATTAATTTGTCCATAAGTAAGTTGGAAGCATCTATCCACTGGTGAAAAAGAAAACTGAATGTAATACAATCATTAAAAAATGGAAATAAACAAAATTTTTTGTAAAAGAAGAAATTCAATACTGGATTTAAGATTTGGAAACACAGTAATTAGCTAAATAATTCTGCTTAAACAGTGTCAGACTTTATTTTTTGGGGCTCCAAAATCACTGCAGATGGTGACTGCAGCCATGAAATTAGAAGACGCTTACTCCTTGGAAGAAAAGTTATGTCCAACCTAGATAGCATTTTCAAAAGCAGAGACATTACTTTGCTGACTAAGGTCCGTCTAGTCAAGGCTATGGTTTTTCCTGTGGTCATGTATGGATGTGAGAGTTGGACTGTGAAGAAGGCTGAGCACTGAAGAATTGATGCTTTAGAACTGTGGTGTTGGAGAAGACTCTTGAGAGTCCCTTGGACTGCAAAGGAGATCCAACCAGTCCATTCTGAAGGAGATCAACCCTGGGATTTCTCTGGAAGGAATGATGCTAAAGCTGAAACTCCAGTACTTTGGCCACCTCATGCGAAGAGCTGACTCATTGGAAAAGACTCTGATGCTGGGAGGGATTGGGGGCAGGAAGAGAAGGGGATGACCGAGGATGAGATGGCTGAATGTCATCATGAACTTGATGGACGTGAGTCTGAGTGAACTCTGAGAGATGGTGATGGACAGCGAGGGCTGGAGTGCTGTGATTCATGGGGTAGCAAAGAGTCGGACACGACTGAGAGACTGAACTGAGCTGAACTGAACTACCTTATTTTTGCTCTGCTTAGTTAGCATGCATAATGATGAAGGTGATTTAGGTTGCTAAGGCAAAGTAAACACTGTAATCTTAAAGTGTGGCCTTATTTTCATATCAGGCCTAATTTTGTCCCTTCTTCTTATTCTCATAGTCTTTTACAGCACTTTAATAAGCATGTATTGAATTGCATTTAAGATTTTGTTTCCGTTTGTTTAGAAGCTTGACTTTCCCACTAGTATAGCAGTTTTTAGGAGCTAAGGTGAGTCACTATCATTTTGTACAGTGCCTTATATATAAAACCTGCCCAAAGAATGCTTCCTAAATACATACATATATATATGCATGCATTTATATAGAAATGTTCCCTAAATGCATACATATATATATGTGACAAAAATACAGATATCATAGAATTTCATCAGAAACAAAAAGGAAAAAGTAAAATAGACTAGCATTTAATAAATAAATTCTATAGCAATATTCTATTATTTGTATATCCCTCATTTTAGAATTAAACTTTTAGCTCAATTTGAGATTTGAGATGTCTACTCTCACTGTAAAGATGGCTTTCTTATGAAGAATTGATGAGGAAACGTGTTCCTGACCAAAACCACATAGATTAAATAGAATCTATCTTTTAACATTTAAAGAAAAAAAAGGAGAAAGGTTAAAAATATACCTATCACCTTAAAACATGTTTACAAAATTATAGGCTGAGAATACTGTTTCATGATTTTCTTGCAAAGAATATTCTGGTATTTAAGTAAACCAAATGGATGGTTTGAATGTGCCCTGAATTTAGATGCCCCTTGAAAATGCACTAGAAAGAGCTGGTTGTGTGCTTGTGCTAAGTCACTTCAGTAGTGTCCGACTGTGTGTGACCCTATAGACTGTGGCCTTCCAGGCTCCACTGTCTGTGGGATTCTCTAGGCAAGAATGCTGGAATGGGTTGCCGTTCTTTTCTCCAGGGGATCTTCCCAACCCAGGGACCAAACTGATTTTTCCTATGTCTCCTACTTTGCAAACAGATTCTTTACCACTGAGCCACTAGGGAAGCCCAAAGCCGTGGAGAACCTGTTCTTTGCAACTCAACAGATGGGAAGCTGGCAGCTGAGTAGCAGATAGAGAGTGAGCATTTGATGACATAAGATAAAGCAAGAGAGAAGTGCCACCTTTTCCTTACTATCCCTCCCCACATTTTCGTGTTTCTATTTTCAGCTACCTTTGGCCGTGCATTAAGGAACGTGAAGTAGCAACGTGCAGTAATTAGCTCTGTAATCCCTAAGATTGCTAAATATTTTGCAGGTAAAGTTTTGGAAATTCCTAAATATCAACGATAAATATCAGGTTTCTTTTTTGTTTGGTTGGTTGTCTTTTAAAGAGAATGTGTTTATTATCTGTTCTCCTGTGGACTTCCCGGGTGGCTCCGGGGTCCAGCATACACCTGCAGATGGAACAGTCACAGGGGACATGGGCGTGATCCCTGGATTGGGAAGATCCCCTGGAGGAGGAAACGGCAACACGCTCCAGTGTTCTTTCCTGGAAACTCCCATGGACAGAGGAGCCTGGCAGGTTCCAGTTTATGGGGTAGCAAAGAGCTGGACATGCCTGAGTGACACAGCACGTTTATTCCCCTAACAATAATTCTAAATACTAAAGATATTTGTGGCTATCCTCACAAGAATAGGATCATAGATACTAAGCATGAATAAACCTCAGATTTCTCAGTTTGGGAAAAATAAACTATTCCTGACAAAAACTAATAAGTGATATAGAATTATCCTTAAGTATGTCTAATCTTTAAGCCCAAGAAAAACAGAGCATTAGTCTTTAAGTAGGAGTCTATTCGTTAAACAGTTAAACTTGTGATATTTTTTAACAGTATCCCCTGATTGTTATTTATTACAGCTGCAAGATCTGGCAAAGGCTCTTAGGGCATGAAATATGATCTAAGCCTGACAATATGTAATTTATACAGAAAATACTTCTGGAGAAAACAAGTAGAAGGATGTTTATAGAGGTGATCTTGTGTGACAGCAATATATCTTAAAATATTTGAGATTCATAGCAATTTCCTTCTCATTTCAAATACTCCATTTTTACTCTACTGCTTGTTTTTTTTTTTTTTTTTTAAGCCACCAAGCTTTTCTGTGCTTGAAAAAGCTCATGGCCATTAATGTGAAACTGGAATACTTCAAAAAATGTTATTTCTTATGCAAACAAATCTTATTAGTAAAGTATGGTACCAGCAAAAATCATGCCCAAATGAAATTTCACCTTTCTGTTTTGAGATGAAAGCTGCAAGTGAATTCTAGAGAGATATGACTTATTTACAATAACAATGGGTACTTTAATCAAGGTGCTAATTAGTTAGTTGCTCAGTCTTGTCCATCTCTTTGCAACCCCATGGACTGTAGCCTGCCGGTCTCTGTTGCCCATGGGATTCTCCAGGCAAGAATACTGGAGTCAGTTGCCATTCCCTTCTCCAGGGGATCTTCCTGACCCAGGGACTGAATCCAGGTTTCACTCACCAGCTGAGGGACAATATTGAAATATCACTGTGACCTGAGTCCCAAAGTACCAAACACCTTTATAAGGTGCTGTTCCGGTCCTAAACTGGGAGCCCTAACATCTGGACCTATGTCCAGATGTTAAAGAACTATGTGTCCATAATACAACATAATGCTAAAAAATCAGGATGTTAATGATAAAGGCTTTTCCACAGAATTAGCCATAGTACTCTAGCAACAACAATAATAAATGAGTAGCAATTAAAATTGTAATAATTGAGTTATTAAAAGCAGAGAACTGTATTATATTCATCTGATTCATAAGGGAATCCAAATCTACTTACTTATTTTCATTTTTAGAGAAAGACTTTTGGTTCATTTCATTTTCAGGTAGTATTACATGAACTGTTATCCCAGAATTGAATGTTAAAGTTAAGAATTTCTTAAGTGAACAACTCCTGGTGACAGCAAGATCCACAGTGTGACCCTGGCAGTGAATGGACGGAGCAGATTGAAGGTGAAACCTGTGAACAGCTAGGAGGTTGAGGGGTAAGGAGGCTGGACTGCTGGATGCATTATCTATGATGATGATGGATTTGTTCATGACGATGACAGAAATGCAGATGAAGAGGCAAACAATGAATGAGGGAACAAGTTTTCATTGACTAAGCTTGAATTATTAGGTCAGAATGTAACAAGTGATAAGCACGGGAGAAGCCAAAAATTATTTGGTTTCTAAAGCAAATAGCATGGTTATTAACAGTTTTTAATAATCTTTTTATTCTTTCACTCAATTACTCAAATTATTTAGTGAGAGTCGCCTGGGTGATTTGCTCGTCTGTGTTCGTCTCCTCTGCAGCCCATTTCTTTTATGTTGCAGCAATTTTGCTGTCATCCCCAGGCTCATCGGAACACCCCAGCTATTCATGTCTTCTCTGAACTTTACCGTCTACACTCGTCTCTCCTGAAATCCTATTGTCATGGGTGCCAATACTGTGTCTTCACTGACACACCGTCCCCCTGAAATTCAGACTCATGAGTCCATCTTGCTATCTGACAGCAAAATGTATTGTTATTTAGATGCTGATGAATAACATTAAGAGAAATCTCCACCTTAGCTCTACTCCTGATCCTTCCCCTCAGAGTGTCCTGCTTCAGCCGTCTTCATGTTGATAGAATGCAATTTCATTCTTGGAATTGACACTACATATTTTGACACTGTTGTTAATCTTATTTACCTTCTTTTATACCTTAAATCCACATCTGATGGTGAGCATAATATTTTACAAATTTGTATGTTCATTCAGTTAGTTGCTCAGTCCTGTCTGACTCTTTGCAACCCCATGGACTACAGTACACCAGGCTTCCCTGTCCATCACCAACTCCAGGAGTTTGCTCAGACTCATGTCCATCGAGGCAGTGATGCCATCCAACCATCTCATCCTCTGTTGTCCTCTTCTTATGTTACAGTTATCCAACTTGACTGCTGCCCATCTCACTCACCAGAATGCAAGCTCAATAAAGGCAGTAGCTCCCCCAGTTTGGTCCTGCTACAGACTAAAAACCTAAAACAATGTGCCCGATATTTATAGAAAAATGAATAAGTCATCCCTCAAATGTAGGTATTTATATCAGCCTTATGAATCAAATGCCACACTTAGCTTCCTTTGTTGTTGTTGTTCCGTCCCTAAGTCGTGTCCAACTCTTTGCAAGCCCATGAACTCCAGCACTCCAGGCTTCCCTGTCCTACACTATCTCATGGAGATGCGTTCCTTATATCCATGCAAATATAAGAGCTCTTTGACTATATATATATATAATTCTATACATTAATTAGTGATACTTCTATCACTAGTTCAGGTTTGTTCAGTTCACTCGCTCACTCGTGTCTGACTCTTTGCGACCCCATGAACCGCAGCACGCCAGGCCTCCCTGTCCATCACCAACTCCTGAAGTTCACTCAAACTCATGTCCATCGAGTTGGTGATGGCATCTCTCCATCTCATCCTCTGTCGTCCCCTTCTCCTCCTGGCCTCATTCTATCCCAGCATCAGGGTCTTTTCCAATGAGTCAGCTCCTTGCATCAGGTGGCCAAAGTATTGGAGTTTCAGCTTCAGCATCAGTCCTTCCAATGAACACCCAGGACTGATCTCCTTTAGGATGGACTGGTTGGATCTCCTTGCAGTCCAAGGGACTCTCAAGAGTCTTCCCCAACAACATAGTTCAAAAGCATCAATTCTTCGGTGCTCAGCCTTCTTTATACTTCAAATCTCACATCCAGACATGACCACAGGAAAAACCATAGCCTTGACTAGATGGACCTTAGTAGGAAAAGTAATGTCTCTGCTTTTTAATATGCTGTCTAGCTTGGTCATAACTTTCCTTCCAAGGAGTGTCATTTAATTTCATGGCTGCAGTTGCCATCTGCAGTGATTTTGGAGCCCAAATAAATAAATAAATAAATAAAGTCTGCCACTGTTTCCACTGCTTCCCCATCTATTTGCCATGAAGTGATGGGACCGGATGCCATGATCTTAGTTTTCTGAATGTTTAGCTTTAAGCCAACTTTTTCGCTCTCCTCTTTCACTTTCATCAAGAGGCTTTTTAGCTCCTCTTCACTTTCTGCCATAAAGGTGGTGTCATCTGCATATCTGAGGTTATTGATATTTCTCCCGGCAATCTTGATTTCAGCTTGTGCTTCATCCAGCCCAGCATTTCTCACGATGTACTCTGCATAGAAGTTAAATAACCAGGGTGAGAACATACAGCCTTGACGTACTCCTTTTCCTATTTGGAACCAGTCTGTTGTTCCATGTCCAGTTCTAACTGTTGCTTCCTGACCTGCATACAGATTTCTCAGAAAGCAGGTCAGGTGGTCTGGTATTCCCATCCCTTTCAGAATTTTCCAGTTTTTTGATCCACACAATCAAAAGCTTTGGCGTAGTCCATAAAGCAGAATTAGATGTTTTTCTGAAACTCTTGCTTTTTTGATGATCCAGTGGATGTTGGCAATTCGATCTCTGGTTCCTCTACCTTTTCTAAAACCAGCTTGAACATCTGGAATTTCATGGTTCACGTATTGCCTGGCTTGGAGAATTTTGAGCACTACTTTACTTTTCTATCACTAATTCAACTGTAAACTTCATTTCTGCAAAACATTCAAAGAAATATTCACTGAATAATTACATAGCTAGGTAGAGTCATAGTTAGCTCAATGAGCCAAACATTTTGAAAATATAAAATCATGCTTCATGCAGAAATTATAATTTCTCTTCCCACATATAGAAAAAATTTCTTTTTCTAATCTCAAATATTCATGTTAAGCAACTTTAATGGTGTTTATCCTAAGATACTTTGTCCTAAGTCAAAGTTAGGTAAGCCTGCTGAAAATCATGAGAAAATAAAATGGTCCCAGACTTATTTGAACAACTGTTGTTCTTTCTTCTTCAGTTTTTCAGGGATGCCGTTTCATTTTCTGAGAGGATTCAAACCCCTTAGCATGAGTTTCAATGTCCTGCATAATATTGTGTGTGTGTCCATTGTTTAGCTGCGTCTGACTCTTTGCGACCCCACTGTCCATGGGATTTTCCAGGCAAGAATACTGGGGCAGGCTGCCATTTTCCTCCCCCAGGGGATCTTCCAGGCCCCGTGATTGAACCCGAGCCCCCTTGTCTCCTGCACTGCAAGAGGATTTTTTACCCGCTGAGCCACTGGGGAAGCCCCATGTGATATCAGTTAAAGCTACCTTTTCAACCTCAGTTTTGTAACTCTCTCTTTTCCTCCATTGATCTACCCCTTTGTCCTGATTTGATCAACTTTCTGCCGGCATGCGATGATGTGAAAATATAAGAGATTTCCTGTAGTAGCATTTCAGCATCCAGTCTTTCTCGTTGTCAACAGGCTTTCGAAGGAGGTGGCTGCCTCATGTCTAGATAATGGCCAATTCAGTGTGACGAGGGGACCAGCTTATCTATTTTTAAATATTTCTCAATATCCAAAGAAATATTTTGCGCAGAGTGAGTATTTTTAAATTACACATTGATGTTAAGGTTTTTTTTTTTTTTTTTTTTCATAAAAGAAGTATCCCCCCCATTTTATTATTATTTTTTGGCCTGAAAAATGAATGAAAAAACTGAAATCTCAAGGTCAGACACATAGCTTCAATTTTTTTAAAATATTATCTCATGTTATTAATGGTTCTTTAGATTTATACTTTCGGTAACTGAAAGAAATATGAATGATGATTATAATCAGCCTCAAAAGAATTTTGTCAAGAATAACTACAGAAGCTGCCACAGTGTGATGGTGTGGGAAGAGGGCAGAGATATATTGTGGCTGATGATTGGCAGGGATAACTGGTGGCTTCAGGCCAGGCCTTCCATCATGTCAGAGCCCCTGCAGGGAGTAGGCAACAAGATCAACAATCACTTGTACATGTGTAGCATTTCATCATTCAAAAACGTTTCTCAAAGGACCTTGCAAGACTGTACAATGAGTGGACAAAACAGCTACAACACCAAGCAAGGAGCTGAAAGCTAGAGGGGAAAATGTGACTCATATGGATTTGACTGAGGAGAACAGAATATCTTTGGGTATGCTGATCTGGAAAAAAAATGATGTTAACTACTCAAGACGTGATGCCCCACCTTGGGATGTTTGTTCCGTGATCATTTCAACTGAACTATGCAAATTACACCAAGAAATTCTTCGGATTAGCAGAGAGAGTTCAGAAAAACAAGTAGGACAGAAACTTCCAACTTTCTATTTTTTTTTTTTTTTTTTTTAAGGTCAGAGAGAAAGTAAAAAGCAAATGAATCACCCAGAAATTGTTCCTACTGCTCTAAAGCTGTGTTTCTGGAACAAAACCTGGAGACTTTTAAAGTACAGAAACCAAACAAGACAAAACACCAGTGCTCGTGCCTTTATTTACACTTAAGAGATAAAACAATATGGTTAAGGGCATCTATTGAAATAAATATTCTCCCCAGATAGTACTCAGTAACTGTGCATTTTATTGGTTACAAAGAATTTACTTCTGTTTTCACAGTCCTAAATTGAGCAACTTAAATTCAAAGCTATCCAAAAGAACAAATCGATGTCTTGGCCCTTAGACTTTTGTATACTCGCTTTAGTACAAGATTTCTCAATCTAGATCTTATTGATATTTTGAGACAAAAATAATTGTTGGGGCGTGGGGCAGTTGGAGGCTCTCCTGTAGAATGCAGAATTTTTAGCAAAATCTCTGCCATTAGATGTCAGTAGTAAAAAGGGTCTGCAGACACTGTCAAATAGCCTTCTGGGTGAGCGAGGAAGGGAGGGGGACACAGAATTTCCCTCTGCTGAGAAACCAGTGCTTTAGTATCCTTGGAGATCAGTTTTGTTGGGCTGTTTTGTTCTGACATCCCAATCAAAAAGAGTTGCTGCTGACTTTGCCACATCTTCAATACAGCCAACCTGATAAGCTCATTTACCTACAGAACCATGCTGTGAGAGCCAGATCCTTAGCATGCTACCTCACCTGCACACAAGGACTACAGAGGCGGCATCAGCATCTCAGTGGTGATGGTGGACTCCCCAGGGACCGCGTAGGGCTGGGCACACAGGACTTAAGCAATAAGCAGTATGTATACATTTAGTGAATTAACTGCATTCTTTGCCATATGTAATAAATTCAAGTACAAAAACTAGGAACACAACATAGACAAAATAGTTTGTAAATGCAGGATACACATATTTGTTTTATAGAGAAATAGCTTACAGCTCTGATAAACAGCACAGCAAGGGAAAGATAATGCATGGTTATGTAAAGGCTCAGTGTAATGGCTAAATTTATCATCTCTGGTTCCTAAGCATAAACATCATATTTTCCTCCTGAGGCAAGGAGGTATTAACTCAGGCTTCCAAAATTAAATAATTTCAATAAAAATAGATTGGTCATACTCATGCTATTAGAGGATGTAGGAGTGCACTGTTATAGGCATATTAAGCTTTTCTATAGTGAAACTCAGAGCATCACTGTGGGGCCAGTCAAATCATTTTATCAAGATTATAAAACATACTCCACAGGGAAGTGTTATCAGTTTAATGTAAGCTTGCAAGTAAAAAATTATATTTAGAACTATATGTCTTCAGTGAGTTCGTAATTTCTTTGGTTCATTAAGGGGATAACAAAAACTGAATAGCTCACATTATTTTATATAAAAATGTAAAATACAGCTACACAATATAATGCTTTACTTTGAAATTGCACCTCTATCACAAAACTTTACAGCTATAAACTCTTTATTTTTCTATACATCTATTTTCCTTTTCTTGAATGAAATCTTTAAGCTAAAGAAAAGAGTTTTTGTATGCCTTTTGATAATAACTGAAAAAGATTTGTCTCAAAGAGTGTGTTCTCTCAAAGATCACCTTTCTTATCCTAGTTTAACTTTAGGTAAGTAAATTCAGGCTGTTTATTTTTTTCTATTTCTAAGAGTTCTTATAAGGATGTTAACTTCCGGATGTTCAAACTGGATTTAGAAAAGGCAGAAGAACCAGAGATCAAATTGCCAACATCCGCTGGATCATGGAAAAAGCAAGAGAGTTCCAGAAAAACATCTACTTCTGCTTTATTGACTATGCCAAAGCCTTTGACTCTGTGGATTACAGTAAACTGTGGAAAATTCTGAAAGAGATGGGAATACCACACCACCTAACCTGCCTCTTGAGAAACCTATATGCAGGTCAGGAAGCAACAGTTAGAACTGCACATGAAACAACAGACTGGTTCCAAATAGGAAAAAGAGTACGTCAAGGCTGTATATTGTCACCCTGCTTATTTAACTTCTATGCAGAGCACATCATGAGAAACACTGGGCTGGAAGAAGCACAAGCTGGAATCAAGATTGCCAGTGGAAATATCAATAACCTCAGATACACAGATGACACCACCCTTATGGCAGAAAGTGAAGGACTAAAGAGCCTCTTGATGAAAATGAAAGAGGAGAGTGAAAAAGTTGGCTTAAAGCTCAACACTAAACCATTCAGGTATGACCTAAATCAAATCCCTTATGATTATACAGTGGAAGTGAGGAATAGATTTAAGGGCCTAGATCTGATAGATAGAGTGCCTGAAGAACTATGGAATGAGGTTCGTGACATTGTACGGGAGACAGGGATCAAGACCATCCCCATGGAAAAGAAATGCAAAAAAGCAAAATGGCTGTCTGGGGAGGCCTTACAAATAGCTGTGAAAAGAAGAGAGGCAGATGTGTATAAGAGACAGTCCTAAGGAGATCATCTTGTTAGTCGCTGAGTCCGATTCTTTGTGACCCCATGGACTGTAGCCCGCCAGGCTCCGCTGTCCATGGGATTTTCCTGGCAAGAATACTGGGGGGAGTTGCCATTTCCTCCTCCAGGGGATCTTCCAGACCCAGGGATCTGCATTGGCAGACGGATTCTTTTACCAGGAGCCACCTGGGAAGCCCGTAAAGGATGGGGAAGAGGGTGGAATTGTTC
>SJYT01028072.1:18181-112904 GCA_006410635.1 Cephalophus harveyi
ACCAGTCCATCCTAAAGGAGATCAGTCCTGAATATTCATTGAAAGGACTGATATTGAAGCTGCAACTCCAATATTTTGGCCACCTGATAAGAAGAGCTGACTCATTGGAAAAGACCCTGATGCTGTGAAAGATTGAAGGCAAGAGGAGAAGGGGATGACAGAGGATAAGATGGTTAGATGGCATCACTGACTCAATGCACACGGATTTGGGTAGACTCCAGGAGTTGGTGATGGACAGGGAGGCCTGGCATCACAGAGTTGGCCATGAATGAGCGACTGAACTGAACTAGGGATGTTTGACTAATCATATCATTCAAACAATATACTTTCCCTGTAATATTTGTGGACTATTTCTTAATGCTTTTATTGTCCTTACCTTTATCTTCATATTTACTTGAAAAACTGCCTTGCTGCTAACTCGGTTCAGTCGTGTCCGACTCTGTGCGACCCCACAGACGGCAGCCCACCAGGCTCCCCCGTCCCTGGGATTCTCCAGGCAAGAACACTGGAGTGGGCTGCCATTTCCTTCTCCAATGCATGAAAGTGAAAAGTGAAAATGAAGTCGCTCAGTTGTGTCCAACTCTTTGTGACCCCATGGATGGTAGCCCACCAGGCTCCTCCATCCATAGAATTTTCCAGGCAAGAGTACTGGACTGAGTTGCCATTTTCTTCTCCAGGGGATCTTCCCGACCCAGGGATTGAACCTGGGTCTTCCGCATTGCAGGCAGACACTTTACCATCTGAGCTACCAGGGAATCCTTCTGCCTTAGGATGACTAAAACAACCTATATATATTTTAAAACAGTTGTATTTAGCATTAAATAATCAATTAATTTGTTTTCCTCTTAATTTTTATTTAGTTAGAGTTATCTGCAAAAGTCACTTTTATACCATTTTATACCTAGGATGATTTTAGGCCATTTTTTCTCATTTGTTCCTAAACATTATGTTTCTGTATTTTTTCAAGAGATAATTAGTGGAATACCTATTATAGTGTGATGTTGTTCTGTAGAAAGATAAATTAAATATAGCTTTTGTCTTTTAGGTGGTCCTAGCTACTAACTGATCTCTTAATAAAAATATTGATAAATACAAATAGTAGCTTGCATTTATTAAACCTCCAAATGTACCAGGCACTACTGTGGATGCTCGATATGTGCTAAGGAACCTAGGGAATGTGGCAGCCACTGAAATTATTTATAATGATTATACATCATCTGGCTTAGGGCAGCTTGAAAGTTTTATCCTCTTTGGTCTATAATAGTTCCTTGTAAGTTCATAAAATCATCAATTAAATGCCAGTAGCTGGCCTTTTATCCACAGTCTAGCACATTATGCAAAACCCCAATCATCAGAAGTCTATACAGACTAAAATATGAGGACTGTTAGTTACCAAGAAAATGTAATGCCTATTTGTTTATTCAAATGCATTTTCTTTATTTATTATACACATATATGTCAAGCAGAAACAATAATGATATGTTTAAAGAGATGAGAAATGTGAATAAAAATTATGTTCAAATAAACCAGTATTTGGGGGAAAAAATCAAGGGAATCACAACAAAGGGGAAAAAAAGAAATATGGAAGCACAAAAGAGGGAGCAACGTCACAGACAAGTCAAGGCGGAGTTCACATACATGGTGATGCCAAAGAGAGACAAGAAAAATATTTGTGGAAGTTACTGGATGGAAATGGAAAGAGAAAGAAGCCTGAAGAGACAGCAGAAATAAAATCACAGGTACGTGAGAGTCTATGACCAGGTATGGTGAAAACAAGTAAAAGCTATACAAAGAGTTGTGCAGAAACAGTTATTAAATATGAAGCCCTAAAATATGATGCATCCTTAGAATGAAAGATCTTTTCCATTTGCATCTATACACATGTGAAACTATGTAGAATGTCAGACTGCAGCATGATCAAATCAGCGCTTAGAAAGCAAAATGTGGTCAGCATAAGCAGAAATCAACTGGGTTGGAGAGGAAAGTTAAAGAAGGATGACCATTCAAAGGTGAAGTGAGCGCTGGTGAGAGGCCCGTCCAGCGTTCTCCACGTTCCCTTTCCTAGCACTACCCTGCGTTTCCACTGAGGAATCACCTCTCGACTGTGTAATGAACAGGTAACCTTTTATATGTGGCATTCTTCTCTGGCCGATGCCAGCAGTGGCCTCTGAACTGTGTAAGTCCCCCTTCCCCTGCACTTCGATGTTTCTGAAGAAAGGCTCTGCCCCCGGGCAAGGCTTATCCCAAACTTAAGTAGGTAACTGCATGGCACCACCCTAGCCTCAGTGATTGGTTCTTTATGATCGAGTTCAAAGAAACTCAGGACCTTTGCATAATTATTGTGTGAAGTAGTTTTTTTCTTTTTATAATCATGATGTGTCAAAAAAAAAAAAAAAAAAGCAATCCTTCCTGAGTATGAATCTTATACCCAGATGAACTCAAGATCATGAGAACAACTTGAAAGCTGAGTCAAATTCTTTCTAAATCTGTTTCTGAAGCTTGACATTTGTCAGACATTGTGTGAGCTATTTTCTTGTAAATAAAAGTCCCATGTTGACTTTTTTCAGTTCAATTCAGTTCAGTCACTCAGTCATGTCCAACTCTTTGTGACCCCATGAATTGCAGCACGCCAGGCCTCCCTGTCCATCACCCTCTCCCAGAGTTCACTCAAACTCACTTTTTTAAGCATTGCTATAATCTTGAGATAAGTTATGAGTTCCTGAGCATGATAAAACAATTGTTCACTTATTAAAAATTTAATTTAGAGTTTTAAGATATTTGGGCCAGCTGTTTGAATATGTAATAATCAAATCTAGAGTTTGTGAATATTTATTAGAGTCCCTTGGATAGTAAAGAAATCAAATCAGTCAATGCTAAAGGAAATCAACCCTGAATATTCATTGGAAGGACTAATGCTAAAGCTGAAGCTCTAGTACTTTGGCTACATGATGCAAAGAACTGACTCGCTGGAAAAGACCCTGATGCTGGGAAAGATAAGCGTAGGAGGAGAAGTGGATGACAGAGGATGAGATGGTTGGATGGCATCACCAATTCAATGAACATGAGTTTGAGCAAACTCCAGAGTCAATGAGGGGCAGGGAAGCCTGGCTGCAGTCCATGGGGTTGCAAAGAGGTGGGCACCACTGAGTGACTGAACAATAACAACAAATAATCTTATGATCTCAAATATTTTCACTGAAGTATGGCATCTGGTGACTGCAATAAATAAAAGAATCCCCCTCATAAGACCTTATTAAAGTGGTGTAAAAGCATCGGATGACCCCTAAGCATTCATGTAACATACATGACATACAGAAACACATAGACACACATAAATTAAAGCTCAGGGAGGTCTGAAACCTATTTGAATATTGTCTCCATGTTCTGTTGTTCAAACATGTCAGCACTGGTGACCTTGACTTTGCACAACAGTTATTATTTTATTCCAAAATTGCCTTTCTGGTAGGATCTTCCCTCTGAGCCTTTTAAGACCCGAGTGCTTTTCGGGTTTCCCAGGTGGCACTGTTGGTAAAGAATCCACCGGCCAGTGCAAGAGAAGAGAGAGACATGGGTCTGATCCTTGGGTCAGGAAGATCTCCTGGAGTGGGAAATGGCAAGTCACTCTAGTCTTCCTGCCTGGAAAATTCCATGGAAAGAGGAACCTGGAGGTTTACAGTCCATGGGACCTCAAAGAGTCAGACACAGCTGAGCAACTAAGCACAGCACCACATTTTTAACTTCAGAATGTTAAAGATAATCCACCGTACACAAGGTTCCAACAACAGAGAGCAATTTTAAGAGGAGACAGGTCCAATAATGAACACATATAGTTACAAGTTCGTCACTAGTGCTGTACTAAGACCCCAGGATTTCAGACAAGGTGTCGAACACAAAGCTGTGATTTCTTCCCTTGACCCCAACCTCAGAGATGCTGCAGATGGAAGAGGTAGCTTAATAGGTAACAGAAATCAAATCAGAAAACCCAGGTGACTTCGTTAGAAGGCCTGTGAATCCTGGAGTGGAACGACTGTGGAAGCCAGAGTGGAGTGAACCAGGGCAAGTTCAAGCAGGCAATGCACTCACGAAGGGGTTCTCCCAGCATGCCTCTGGGTGCTTAGTAGACCATGGAGCTCTTGCTTCTGCATATGAAGGCGGCAGGGTCTGCAGGACATGGTGGCATATCATCAGGGTTGTGTCGGAGGTAGAAAAGAAACGTTAGCTTCACTATCCTGTTAGTCCTCAATAGTTTTCTTTTCCTCTATTTTCCCCAGGTCTAGGCCAGGCAAATCAACAGAGAGTGACAATTAGGAAAGTGCAATGTTTCCCTCGTAGCTCAGTTGGTAAAGAATCTGCCTACAGTGCAGGAGACCTGGGCTTGATTCTTGGATCAGGAAGATCCCCTGGAGAAGGCAATGGCAACCCACTCCAGTATGCTTGCCTGGAGAATCCCATGGACAGAGGAGGCTGACAGGCTACAGTCCATGAGGTTGCAAGAGTCGGACATGACTTAGTGACTAAACCACCATCACAATGGTTTTCTCAAGGGCAGACTTCTCTAAGTGATGGTACAAACTAGAAGTTGCTTGACTCCCGTTAATAATGCCATATGCTCTTTACACCAAAATGAACTCTGTCTGCACAAATAAAGGGAAAAAAATAATAACTAGAAAACTATTTTTGAGGCAAAAGTAAAGCAATGCTAAGCAATATTATGTACTAGTGAGGAGTAGGGAAAATTAAAAAAATCATGCCCAAGTGATGGAACTGTAAACTAAAGGAGCTATTTTTCATGAGGAATCTAGAGTGAAAGTAAAGATACGTATATTCCATGAAATACAATTTTACTCATTGTTTGTTTTCAAACAGGTCACAGTGGACAAATGTGCAGGGTGTTCATCATTACATTTTTTGTGGCAGCAGAGATTTGGAGTGTGTATATATATATACATACATAGAGTATATGCATACACTGTGGTTTGGTCACTGAACTGTGCCTGAATCTTGATGTGAACTGGAGCCCACCGGGTTCCTCTGTCTATGGGATTTCCCAGCAGATTCTTTACCAATGAGCCACCAGAGAAGTATATACTATTCATTATTTTCTTAATGCTTAGCTCCTAGGTTACCTACATACCTAGGAGGCTGCATAGATAAAATAAAGCCTTTGACTTACATATCAACGTGTCCAAAAAGTAATTTTTACACAAAAAGTATGATTTAATAGGTGAGAAGCCAATGGCACCCCACTCCAGTACTCTTGTCTGGAAAATCCCATGGACAGAGGAGCCTCTTAGGCCGCAGTCCATGGGGTTGCAAAGAGTCGGACACGACTGAGTGACTTCAGTTTCACTTTTCACTTTCACGCATTGGAGAAGGAAATGGCAACCCACTCCAGTGTTCTTGCCTGGAGAATCCCAGGGATGGGGGAGCCTGGTGGGCTGCTGTCTATGGGGTCGCACAGAGTTGGACACGACTGAAGTGACTTAGCAGCAGCAGCAGCATCTTACTGTTTATATAAATTTAAAAGATACAGACACCACCCTATGTATATTTTTAAGCTGAATTGGCAAGACATGCAATCGGTACATTGAAATGAACATCTGTGAGTGGAGAAAGGAATAACAGTTGAGATAGAAAGGTAGACAGATGGTGGTAATGGCAATGAAATATTACCTGAAGTATTATTACATCACCTGTGTGCACTTAAGTCCAAAGACTTTAAGCTAAAGCCAAAATCAAAACCAAAGCTAAAGGTAAAGCCCAAGAACTGTGGGAGCTAGTTAATGTACTTGGAGCTTGGAGAAGAGTTTACTGAACTCTTGAAACTTCTTTTGAGTAAGTAGGAAAGCTCTATATGGCTTTAACAAAACAGAGAAATGCTGTGTGCTAACAGATTGAATCCCAGGGACTAGCATATCTGAGGATCAGCTAATGTTTAGTGAGGGCAGATAAGACAGGTGCAGCATTCTAAAGGCAAACATCTGGAGTTGACAGGACTGCAGGTTTTCTTACCAGATAGAGTTGGAGAAGACCTTGCCTTGCGGGCTTTGGTTTGTGGTAAGGACACAAAGAATAATCTGAGGTCTTAGCCATGGCAAAAATAAGTTTATTGAAGAAAGAACAGAAAGCACACTGCAAGTTTAGATGTGGACCATGCCAAGAGAGGCACTGAGCAATTAGGTAAGGGGGTTTTTCAAAACAGGGCTTGTAGGTCTTCATCCACCCAGGCAAGGACTAACAGTTTTGATTGACAGTTGCAAGTTACATAGCACCAGACTCTACTGTGCATGTCTTTCCCATAATTCAGTCTGCTTTAATCAGATGCATGTATGCACGTATGAATATTTATGAGCCCTTAATAGACTCCGGGGTGCCTAACGTCACTTTAGGACACAGTTGTGCGTCAAGGGTGCATATAGGGGGATGCGGTTGTGGAAGTCCCTACGGTTAGTTTGCATTCACTATGAGCCCAGGGCCCTTGCAGGGAGCTGGAAAAGTCTCTGTGGTTCTTTGTAGCATAACTGCTGGGCCCCACTGGGGCATGTCTGAGGTGGAGATGAGAGATCAGCTTGAATCTTTTTCAGCTAAACCATTCCCCGTTGCTCAAGCCATGCTCTCTGTTTAACAGATGAAGTGGACAGTCAAGCAGGATTTCAGACGACAGTCACAAGTTCAGGAGGTCCACAGGCTACTCATGCTCTGAACCACTGACTACAGACTGCCTGCTTCCCTGACCCTTTCAGGTTTGATAATGCTCTAAAGTGGCTCACAGAACTGGGAAAAGTGCTGTATTTGGAATTACTTTTATTATAGAACATACAAATCAATACTAGTCCAAAGAAGAGATAATGGTGAGTGAGAGGTATTTCTAAGTAGAACCGTGACATGATTAACACCCTGGAAAGTGAAATGGATGAAGAGACAGGCAGCACGCCTCCAAGTTAGCAGCATTCAAGTGAAAGTGAAGTCACTCGGTTGTGTCTGACTCTTTGCGACCCTGTGCATTGTAACCATGCTCCTCACCCATGGGATTCTCCAGCAAGAATACTGGAGTGGGTTGCCATTTCCTTCTCCAGAGGGTCTTCCCTGCCCAGGGATCGAAAAATTCAACCTCACATCAATGTGCAGGTTTGTTCTAAAAAGATATTTTTTCATCAGAGAAAAATGTTTGTTTCGTAAGTATACGGATGAAGTTAAACACTTAGTGTTATTGATTTAGAAAATAGACTTGGAAGTTTTAATCTGCGAATAAAGCTTTTTCTATGGGAAGAACAGGACAGTACATTTAACAATTTTTTATTTTTTCCTAGCCGTGTGATCAGGACACTGCTGAGGGAGACTCTTGGCATTCTGCTCTGTATTCTGACAGTTTAGCTTCTCTGTATCACCAGCTTCTGAAAAGGAATAGGCTTAATGGGGAAAAGGAAATGATATACCAAATATAAGTGACCATTGGTAGCGTAACACAGTCACTTTGAGCAGGACCATCGAATTCTGTTCAGCTGCAGAAAGAGAAACAGTGTTGCCTCTTCTTGGAATTCTTTTAGCAAAGACACCAAAACAGCATAGCAAAGGGTATTAAAAAAAGGAATTCTTCTCAGACTAAGAGAAAAATCTAGAATTTGAATTCATTTGAGGGGTAATTTGGGCCCTAGAAGGAAAGTTTTCCTTTTCAAAATTGTTAAGAACATAAATAACACCCTTAGCATATAACAGCTGCAGACTCCCATGCTGAGACTGAATGCATTATGCAGCTTTGGAGTGCAAATGCATGTTTATCAGAGATCAGTACAAAAACTGAGAAATGTTCCGAATGTTCCGAGAGCCAGACAGCTGGCAAGACCCCGGAGAGAAGGGGAAAGATTTCCTTTGGGAGAAAGCTGATAACAAGTTGGTGGGGCTGGAGGGGACGCCTCGCATTAATATGCTCAACACTTGTTGTCATTGCACTTTTCCAAGCTACGAACACCAACTGCCAATCAAACTAATGTTCTGTGCTCATTTCACTTCACAGCATCTAGACTTTATGTAAGTGAAAAAATGTGAGATTACATAACAGTAGCATCTTAACTCAAAAGTCAATCATTGAAAATTTTTATATAGAGCTTGTCTTTAGAGCTGAGAGCATGTTTTCTGATGTCTTTAAAAGGCTTCGTTTGTTCCTGAGATTTAAACTACAATTGTGAGAAACAAAGACACTCACTCAGAAGCTACAATGCAAGCTTCCCCTCTGAGAAGGTCTTCCAGGACACAGGCAACAAGATAAAGCCCCAGCTTTTCCTGCCTTGTTCCTTCCTACTGTTTCATCTTGAGCCTTGATAATACTGTGCAACTGTATTGATTACCCATTCTCTGTAAACACTCTTTTCCAGGAATTTTAACCATGGATTGCTGCAACGTAGAGAAAATGAGATTTTCAGCATCAGTTCAATGATGAGCATGGTAGCGCTGAAGCCACTAGACATCAGTATTCATGATTGAGAGCGCTCTCTGCTGTTCCTAAAAAAACATGTTTTTATGTTAAATTAAATGGGAGTATATAAAAGCAAATGAACTGTTTTCCCATGATCTGCTCTATTCCTACATTTTACAAAGTCTTACTTATTAATTTGCTCATTTTGGGCAAAGTTCATGCAGTCACAATTTTAGACCTATTTTGGTATATGTTACAAATATTTTCATAGGTTTGAAATTTGATGTTGGATAATTAATCATCACTTAACTGTACATTGGAAAGTAAGAAGAACCACATGAACCATCGATGTCAAGCTTCCAATTTCAGGCCCAAAACTGAGTAAGATCATTTCTATCTTTGAATGTGAACATTAGTTTTCAATGTGTATTCCGTTTCAACATTTTATGACTCAAAATTCTTCATATTCCTCAGACACTTATACACATTGCATTGTATATTTACTTATGCTTCTACTTGCTTTACAGAATAGCCCTCCATCTGGCAAAACTGCATCATGATCTAGATCAAACATCATCTGTTCACTGTGGATTTCTTTCTCACCAACTTTATCTCCAACTTTAGTTTAACAACCAAACATTGTTACATTTGCAATCACAGGAAGGAAAAGGAACTCACATGCGCTTGCTCGCTCCATGCCTCACTGTCTCATACAGCAGTATTCTTCTTATCCCCGAGGCTCTCGAATTTCGTGTAGTTGGGTGACTCAGAGAGGAATCAGCAGAGGGAAAACATGAACCGACAGAAAACAGAGCAAGCTTGTGTTCCTCATAAGAAGCAGGCAATTTTAATTTATCTAGCCAAATTTCAGGTTTCTAATCGAGTCTGCTTTGTATAAGAAAACTGTCTGCTGGTTAAAGGGTAATACATAGATTTGTTCCTCTCTTTCTCTGCGGCCCTCAGCCCTGGGAGGTTAAGCTGTTGGTTATTTTTAAGATGAGAGAGCACTTCCTCTGCTCGTCTCTTTGGACCACCTTGGACTCAGCAGGTAAAGCTATGGTCAGACGTGAAATGAAACTTTTAGGTAGAAATGTGGGGAAGATAAACACTGTCTCTTAGTTCTTAAAATCCAGTCAAGATTATCTGAGTTTCCTGGACTTCTATATTTACTTTGCTTGAAAGTTGCATCCCCTTCATAATACAATAACATGCTGATTTTCTTTGCCGATGTGCCTTATCTCTATATCTCCCTCAAGGAAACACTTTTGGAGAAAAGTTGACTGGAAAGATAGCATTTGTGAATTTTTGTATCCTTTGGGCAGATATAGTCTACAAGTATTTGAGTTCAACCATTGCTTCCAACACTACCACTATGCGATAATAACCCCGATAGGCACTTGCCCTCATCTTGTGCTATGCTCATTGTCAGGTTCTTGAGGTTGTACTGATTTTTATACCCCAATATGTAGCATAGTAGCTGACAGATGCATGTATAAACAAATGCAATTGGAATTGAAGCTGATTTATTGTACTTCAGCTCAAATTATCAAATTATAAATTCTTATGAATTACTTATTAAGTATACTTATTAAGTACATAGAGGAAATGTAATATAATGTGTTCTTTATGCATTAAGATGATCTAGTTTCCTTCAGAAACTTATCTTTTCCACTAGTTTTCTGCTGTATTTTCTTTCCTTTGTCCTGCGTGTGACCAGCTGCAATTATTTGAAACATATGGATAAAATAAGATGTGCAGACTATTTCAGTAAATTCATTGAACTTCGAATGGCTGTCTTTGTACGAAGCGTGGTGTCTCATATGGCAGATGAACCCCTGACCTTGGCCTCATTAACACCAAGCTCTAATGAGCTGAGCTAATGGGCCCAGATTGTCACACCAGCAGGGATCAAATCTAATTTAATTCAGCTATTCCTTGTTTTCATATAACTGATGTTTAATAGTGAGATATTAAGCACATACATTTTCCAAGATTTCTAACCCAGTCCATATTCAGGTTCTGGTAGTTGTGTCTATAAAGTGATCCTCAGCTTATTAATCATTTCATTTTTTTTTCATTTCAAGTAGGTTATGCCAGTAGCTGCTGGCATAAATGGTATTTCCAGGTAGATATAGTCCCATACCAGATTTGGCATTATTTGGTCAGGTGCCAATAGATCAAGAAAAAGACAAGTCTTAGCAATATAGGAGAAAGACAAAAATTCTGATTTTGGTAGTATAATTAGCTTGAGAGGGCAAAATATAATAATTAGTGACTTTGACCCTTCTACGCTGCTCTAAAGTGGCAGCAAACACTGAAATCTTATGATCCAGTGTTCACCTTATGCCACTCAAGCAATTTTTCAAAATGCATATATATGTGCATATATACATATGTGAGAGTGTGTGTATCAACAAAATTGTTCACGTGGTGACAAACCATAGAAACCATCAAGCCAAATATGGAAATAGGCCCATGACAGGCACCTGTAAGTTTATCAGTTGGCTGTTGGGGCTTTCATGCTGCAGCACAAACTTAAATACTTCCAATTGAAACTGTATGGTCCACAAAGTCTATAAAATATTTACTATCTGACCTGGTGACTCAGACAGTAAAGAATGTGCATGAAATGGGGGAAGCTATCAGGACTTCCCTGGTGGCTCAGCTGTAAAGAATTTGCCTGCAATGTGAGAGACCTGGGTTCGATACCTGGGTTGGGAAAATCCCTTGGAGAAGGGAAAGGCTACTCACTCCAGTATTCTGACCTGGAGGATTCCATGGACTGTATAGTCCATGGGGTCACAAAGAGTCGAACACGATGAGTGCATTTCACTTCACTTTGAAATGTGAGAGACCCAGGTTTGATCCCTGGGTGGGGAAAATCCCCTGGAGAAAGACATGGTTACCACCTCCAATATTTTTACCTGGAGAATTCCATGCAGAGAGGACCCTGGTCAACTACAGTCCATGGGTTCACAAAGTGTAAGACATGATTGAAAAACTAACAATTTACAGGAAAAGTTTGCTTACTGATAACTTTTAATACCCTTTCAAGGATCACATACAGTTCATGGGGTTCTCAAGGCAAGAATTTGGAAGTGGTTTGCCATTCCCTTCTCCAGTGGGCCACGTTTTGACAGAACTCCCCACCGTGACCCATCCACCCTGGGTGATTCTACATGACCTGGCTCTTGGGCTCATCGAGTTACACAAAGCTGTAATCTGTGTGATCATTTCGGTGCATTTTCTGTGACTATGGCTTGCATTCTGTCTGCCTTCTGACGGACGAGGATAAGAGGCTGTGCAAGCTTCCTGATTGGAGGGACTGACTGTGGGGAAAACTGGGTCTTGCCCTGGTGATCAAGCTCAGTAAATGTCACCCTGATTACTTAACTTATATGCAGAGTACATTACGTAAAAGGCCAGGCTAAATGAATCATAAGGTGGAATCAGGATCGCCTGGAGAAACATCAGTAACTTCAGATGTTGAGATAACACCAGGCTAATGGTGGAAAGTGAAGAGGAACTAAAGAGCCTCTTGATGAAAATGAAAGAGGAGAATGAAAAAACTGGATTAAAACTCAACATTCAAAAACTAAGATCATGGCATCCAGTCCTATCACTTCATGGCATCCAAATAGATGGGGAAACAGTAGAAACAGTGACCGACTTCATTTTCTTGGGCTCCAAAATTGCTGTGGACAGTGACTGCAGCCATGAAATTTAAAAGATGCTTGCTCTTTGGAAGAAATGCTATGAAAAACCTAAGCAGCATATTAAAAAGCAGAGACATAATTTTGCTGATCAAGGTCCCTATAGTCAAAGCTATGGTTTTTCCAGTGGTCTTGTATGGTTGTGAGAGCTGGACCATAAAGAAGGTTGAGTGCTGAAGAATTGGTGTTTTTGAACTGTGGTGTTGGAGAAGACTCTTGAGAGTCCCTTGGACTGCAAGGAGATCAAACCAGTCAATCCCAAAGGAAATCAACCCTGAATACTCACAGGAAGGACTGATGCTGAAGCCGAAGCTTCAATACTTTGGCCACCTGATGCAAAGAGCCAACTCATTGGAAAAGACTCTGAGGCTGGGAAAGATTGAGGGCAGGCAGAGAAGGGGATGGCAGAAGATGAGATGGCTGACTGTCATCATTGACTCAACAGACATAAGTCTGAGTAAACTCCAGGAGATAGTGAAGGATAGGAAAGCCTGACATGCTTCAGTCTTTGGGATTACAGACCGAGTAATGGAACAGTGATAGCAAGAGCATAAATCACAGCCTTGTCATGGAGAAAGGCTTGCACAACTCAGTGAAGTTATGGGCCACACAATGCAGGCCACCCAAGACAGACAGATCATAGGGAAGAGATCTGGCAATATGGGGCCCACTGGAGAAGGAAAGGCAACCAACCCACTGCAGTATCCCTGCCCATGAGAAATATGAAAAGCCAAAAGATATGACGCTAGAGGCTGAGCCCCACAGGTTGGAAGGTGTCCAGTATGCTGCTGAGGAAGAGAAGAGGATAATTGCCAATAGTGCCAGAAAGATGCAGAGGTTGGGCCAAGGAGGAAATGATGCTCAGTTTTGATGTGTCTGGTGGTGAAAGTAAAGCCTGATACTGAAAAGAACAATATTGCATAGGAACTTGGAATGATAGTTTCATGAATCAAGGTAAACTGGACATGGTCAAGCAGGAAAAGCCAAGATTGAGCATTAACATCCTGGGAATCAGAGAATTAAAATGGGCAAATAATGGGAATAGGAGGATTTAATTCAGATGACCATGGTATTTCCTACCTTGAGCAAGAATCCCTTAGAAGAAATGGAGTATTCCTCATATTCAACAAAAGAGTCTGAAATCCAGTCCTTGGGTACAATCTCAAAAATGATGCCGTGAACTCTGTTCATTTCCAAGGCAAACCAGTCAGTATCACATTAATCCAAGTCTATGCCCCAACCACTGAAGAAGCTAAAGTTGGCAGATTCTATGAAAACTTACAAGACCTTCTAGAACTAATACCAAAAAGAGATGTCCTTTTCATCATAGTGGATTAGAATGCAAAAGTAGGAAGTCAAGAGATATTGGGAATAACAGGCCAGTTTGGCCTTGAGTACAAAATGAAGCAGGGTAAAGGCTAAAAGTGTGTTGTCAAGAGAACACACTAGTCATACCACACACCCTTTTCCAGAAACTGAAGTGATAACTCTACCCATGAACACCATCAGAGGGTCAAAATGGAAATCAGATTATGTTTTCTGCAGGAAAATATGGAAAAGCTCTATAAAGACAGTAAAAACAAGACCTGGAGATGACTATGGCTCAGATCACGAGCTCATTATTGCAAAATTCAAACTTAAAGAAAGTAGGAAATGCCACATGGCCATTCAGATAGGACCTAAATCAAATCCCTTATGGTTATACACTAGTAATGACGAATAGATTCAAGGAGTTAGATCTGGTAGACAGAGTGTCTGAAAAAATATGGTTTTCAGGGATTCATAACATGGTACAGGAGGTAGTGACCAAAGCAATCCCAAAGGAAAAAAAAATGCAAAAAGGCAAAGTCTGGCAAGATGTTACAGATAACTTAGGAAAGAAGAGAAGTGAAAGGCAAGAGAGAAAGGGAAAGATATATACCCAGCTGAATGCAGAGTTCCAAAGAATGTTAAGGAGAGATAAGAAGGCTTTCTTAAAAGAAAAATGGAAAGAAATAGAGGAAAACAATATAATGAAATAGAGTAGAGATAACTTCAAGAAAATTATAAATATCAAGGGAGATATCTTGGGAAAATGGGCACAATAAAGGACAGAAACAGTAAGGACCTCACAGAAGCAGAAGAGATGAAGAAGAGGTGGCAAGAATACAGAGAACTACACATAAAAGTCTAAATGAAGCAGATAGCCATGATGGTGTGGTCATTCACCTACAGAAGGACATTCCGGAGTTGAAGTCAAGTGGGCCTTAGGAGGCATTATTACCAAATAAGCTAGTGGAGTGAAAAAGTTGGCTTAAAGCTCAACATTCAGAAAACCAAGATCATGTCATCCAGTCCCATCACTTCATGGAAAATAGATGGGGAAACAGTGGAAACAGTGGCTGACTTTATTTTTCTGGGCTCCAAAATCATTGCAGATGGTGATCGCAGCCATGAAATTAAAAGACGCTTATTCCTTGGAAGGAAAGTTATGGCCAACCTAGACAGCATATTGAAAAGCAGAGACATTACTTTGCCAACAAAGGTCTATCTAGTTAAAGCTATGGTTTTTCTAGTGGTCTGTATGGGTGTGAGAGTTGGCCTATAAAGAAAGCTGAGCACTGAAGAATTGATGCTTTTGAATGTGGTGTTAGAGAAGTCTCTTGAGAGTCCCTTGAACTGCAAGGAGATTCAACCAGTCCATCCTAACGGAGATCAGTCCTGGGTGTTCATTGGAAGGACTGATATTGAAGCTGAAACTCCAATACTTTGGCCACCTGATTGAAAGAGCTGATTCATTGGAAAATACCCTGATTCTGGGAAAGATTGAGGGCAGGAGGAGAAAGGGGCCACAGAGGATGAGATGGTTGCATGGCATCACTGACTCAATGCATATGGGTTTGGGTGGACTCCGGGAGTTGGTGATGGACAGGGAGGCCTGGTGTGCTGCAGTTCATGAGGTCGCAAAGAGTTGAACATGACTGAGCAATTGAGCTGAACTGAACTGAGCTGAAGCTAGTGGAATTAATGGAATTCTAGCTGGGTTTTAAAAAATTTAAAAGATGATGCTGTTAAAGTGCTACACTCAATATGTCAGCACTGCACTCAAATTTGGAAAACTCAATAGTGACCACATAACTGGAAAAGGTCAGTTTTCAATCCAATCCCAAAGAACTGTATATAGTCACCCTGCTTATTCAACTTATACTCAGAGTACATCATGCAAAATGCCAAGCTGGATGAATCACAAGCTGGGATCAAGATTGCCAGGAAAAATATCAGCGATCTCAGATATGAAGATAATACCACTCTAATAGCAGAAAGTGAAGAGGAACTAAAGAGCCTCTTGATGAGAATGAAAGAGGAGAGTGAAAAAGCTAGCTGAAAACTCAACATTAAAACAACTAACATCATGGCATCCATTCTCATCAGTTTTTTGCAAATGGAATGGAAAAAAATATAGAAGGAATGACAGATTTTATTTTCTTGGACTCCAGAATTACTGTGGATGCAGTCATGAAATTAAAAGACACTTGCTCCTTGAAAGGAAAGCTCTGACAAAACTATATAGCATATTATAAAAACAGGCATCACTTGGCCAACAAATGGTCATATAATCAGAACTATTGCTTTTCCAGTAGTCATCTACAGATACGAGAGTTGGACCACAAGGGAGGCTGAGAGCTGAGGAATTGATGCTTTTGAATTGTGATGCTGAGAACCTGATTCTGGGAAAGACTGAGACTGAAAGCAAACGATGAAGGGCACTGCAGAGGATGAGATGGTTAGATAGCATCCCTGACTCAGCAAGCTCCAGGAGACAGTGGAAGGCAGAAGAGCCTGGTGTGCTACAGGCCAGGGTGTTGCAAGAGGCAGACAGAAATTGGAGACTATAAAGCAACCAGAAACTTCTAATAGTCATCTAATAGATCTTAGCTGTCTGAAAATTTAACTTTCACTAGGCTGACTTACTTTATCCTTTTAATGAGACGTGCTTAGAGATGTGGTCCCAGGCCCTCTGTGCCTGTCTCTGTCCCTTCTAGGCTGAGAATCATTTAACTTCTTCTGATCTTAATTACTTTGGCTATAAATTTCTGCCATTGTGTTCTACAGTCTCTAAAATATTTTCTGCACTCTTAAGTTGGTCATTTTGTTGAAAATTTGAAGCAAAATTATTTAATTTCCTTCAAATGTGACTGTTTCCCCCAAACAGCACGGTCTCTCTGACAGTCCCTCGTCTGTGATATGGAGGAAGGACTGGAACGCCATCATTGCCCCCAACACACAGAACAGATCTGGGAACCCAGGTGCAGCACTTCTGAAGATTGTTATGAGAACCAGAGGAGCAACTTGGATGGACTAAACCAATTATAAAGGAAGCGAACAACCTATTACCGAGTTCTATGATACTCAGTTCTTCCCTATTATTATTGAATTTATACATATTCTATGCATATTTCTTAGTGATGCCCATAGACGGTCCGTCAGAAACTCATCTGCCCAAGACTGCCCAAACTCTTCCCGACCCTTCGTGATAGAGATGTAGCTGCATTTCTATTAACTCCCTTGCAAATGTGCTGGGTCCCTCCTCATAATATGCAATGGCTGGCACATGGCAATGCAGGGGTGTGGAAGTTTTATCACCTCCCCTGGATAAAAGCTAGTTAGGATTGCTTCACTAATGCTGTAATATACTATTTGCACATTTCCCTTCTTTATTTCTTATGTCTCCTCTTAAGAGTGGGATTACATGTCATTTAATGAGATGAGGATATAGTAATACATTAGAGAATGAAGAAGGATATTGAGAAATATTGTTTCATTTTAAATATTTTGCACTTAAAAAAATGACATAAGGATTAAATCCCATTCTACCCCACATGTGAAGACTTTTATTACTATGAAACTAGAGTTCTGACAAATTATTGACGATGGTTTGATAAACCAGCTGCTGCATTTCGTCTTGCAATACTGTCATCTTATGTATTTTGGAGTTTGGGAAGCATTGAAAACACATACAAAGGCCTCAAATGCATGATCTCTACTCAGATAGCTCCTTCTTTCTAGCTGTTTGTTCAAGATAATTGAAATTTGTCTTTTCCTCAGCAAGGACTAATGAGACTTAGCTTTGGAAGTATCCTAGATGACCAAGTGAAAACTCTCAAAATTTAGATCATTCTTTTTAACCTATTTCACTATTTCCAACCTGCTGGAGATTGAGCAGTGGACTGTTTCCAGTCTTGTACTGTGTGCACCAATCGTGAATGAACATCACTAGGTTGGTCATCAGGACAATGTGAACGCTTGTTTTATCCTTAAAGGAAGTAAACTAATATTCAATATGAATATAATTTAAGTGTATGGTTTTTACACTTTATTAGTAATAAATAAGTTTCTGTCTTTCTGTGTCTAAAATTTCTAGCTCTTTTTGATTAAGGGTCAGAGGCTGTGTTGGCTCAAAGAATCTGCCACTATATTAAACACGTTCCAGCACAGGTATTCATGAAAGCATGCTAATCTCCTTGGTTATAGAAGTTTAATTTTGAAAATACATTTAGTGTGAAGAATTATAACAATTTTAAAATGTTTTATTAAATAAGTAAATTAACTTATTTCCCATTAAAATCCATCCATAAGATTAGTTGATCTTTTTTTCTTCCTGATTAACTCAGGCTTTAGAGTTTAGAAAGAACCATAAACTAAGAGCTCAGCTCTTCTAACACTTTCACAAAAAGGATGATGCTAAATGCGTGAGACTGACATCTATGCTCTTCGATGCCACTTGAGAGGATAGAGCATGGCTATAAGTAATGGCAATAAAAGATGGGTGTTGATGTGAAGCATTGGCTTAAAGAGTTTGTATCAGCAACTGGTCACAGAAAAATGACAAGGAGATAAGAAATACCTATTCAAGGGCAAAATCATAAAATAAAAAACTAAAATGAGCACAGGCCAAATTCAGGAAAGGACCCAGGAGTCCATGAAAAATCCAAAGGTGATAAAGTAAAGCCAAGAATCAGGGAGAAATGAGAAAAAATAAAACTGAGCAAAGCAGATGGCTTAAAGAAGGAGTTTGATTAAATATGTAATGAGTAATTCTATAGTTATAATATTTAAACTTTCAAAAAACTTAACACAGTTCATGCAGAGAGTCACCCACTAGCTAGTAGGGGCTTTGCATATAAGAAACAGTTTTTTGTTTTTCAATTGCAAATAAGGAAAGTGTATTAAATCCTACTCTGTGGTGTGAAATAACTAACAAAATTCAGGAACAATTCAAACCACCAGTGTGTATGAATGATAAAGATAATGAAGCTCCCAAATCATTTCTGGATAGCCAGAAGTTGTGGACATGGTTTTTCAGTGTGTTATCATTAAAATTACTTAGATATACACATTTTATTCTTATATATTATGATATTTAAATTCTCTAAATAAAAATTTATGGTGACTTATCCTACCTCTTCTCATACCGTTCATGCTGTTTATGGGGTTCTCAAGGCAAGAATACTGACGTGGTTTGCCAATCCCTTTTCCAGTATCATCCAGGTTATTTAACTTCTATGCAGAGTACATCATGAGAAAAGCTAGACTGGATGGAGCACAAGCTGGAGTCAAGATTGCTGGGAGAAATATCAATAACCTCAAATATGCAGATGGCACCACCCTTATGGCCAAAAGCAAAGAAGAACTAAAGAGCCTCTTGAGAAAAATGAAAGAGGAGAGGGGCTTAAAACTCAACATTCAGAAAACTAAGACCATGGCATCCAGTCCCATCACTTCATGGCAAACAGATGGGGAAACAAAGGAAACAGTGAGAGACTTTATTTTGGGGGGCTTCAAAATCACTGCAGATGGTGAGTTCGGTCATGAAATCAAAAGGCACCTTCTCCTTGGAAGAAAAGTTATGACCAGCCAAGACAGCATATTAAAAAACAGAGACATTATTTTACCAACAAAGGTCCATCTAATCAAAGCTATGCTTTTTACAGTAGTTACATATGGATATGAGAGTTGGACTTTAAAGAAAGCTGAGCGCTGAAGAATTGGTGCTTTTGAAGTGTGGTGTTGGAGAAGACTCTTGAGAGCCCCTTGAACTGCAAGGAGAGCCAACCAGTCCATCCTAAAGGAAATCAGTCCTGAGTATTCACTGGAAGAACTGATGCTGTAGCTGAAACTCCAATACTTGGGCCACCTGATGTGAAGAACCAATTCATTGGAAAAGAACCTAATGCTGGGAAAGATTGAAGGTAGGAGGATAAGGGGATGGCAGAGGATGAGATGGTTGGATGGCATCACCGACTCAATGGACATGAGTCTGAGTAAACTCCAGGAGTTGCTGATGGACAGGGGGACCTGGCATGCTGCAGTCCTCCATGGGGTCGCAAAGAGTCAGACACAACTGAGCGACCGAACTGAACTGAACCCTACCTCTTATGCTCAGCCATATTCTCATGCCCAAAAATTTCATTTTCATTTCAAGAAAAAAAAGTTATAACTCTGTAAGGAAAATTCAGGATGTATCAATAAATGAAATATGCAAGTGTCAACTAAAAAAAGATACATATAACTTAAATGTTGAGAGTTATGTTTATTCTGTGAAAATTTTTAGGACTTTAAGTGTATTTATTTATTTATTTTAAATAGGAGTAAAGTTGATATACAATGCTGTATCAGTTTTCTGAACGGTGAGTTTTAAGCCAACTTTTTCACTCTCCTCTTTCACCTTTATCAAGAGGCTCTTTAGTTCTTCAGTTTCTGCCGTAAGGGTGGTGTCATCTGCATATCTGAGGTTATTGATATTTCTCCAGCAATCTTGATTCTAGCTTGTGCTTCCTCCAGCCCAGTGTTTCTCATGATGTACTCTGCATATAAGTTAAATAAGCAGGGTGACAATATACAGCCTTGATGCACCTCTTTCCTGATTTGGAACCAGTCTATTGTTCCATGTCCAGTTCTAACTGTTGCTTCCTGACCTGCATACAGGTTTCTCAATAGGCAGGTCAGACGGTCTGGTAGTCCCATCCCTTTCAGAATTTTCCACAGGCACCGGTCCCATCACTTCATGGCAAATAGATGGTAAACAGTGGAAAATGTGGCAGACTTTATTTTGAGGGGCTCCAAAATCACTGCAGATGGTGACTGCAGCTATGAAATTAAATGATGCTCCTTGGAAGAATATCTATGACCAACCTAGACAGCATATTAAAAAGCAGAGATGTTATTTTGCCTAAAATGGTCTATCTAGCCAAAGCTATGTTTTTTCCAGTAGTCATGTGTGAATATGAGAGTTGGACCATAAAGAAATCTGAGCACTGAAGGGTTGATGCTTCTGAACTGTGGTGTTGGAGAAGACTCTTGAGAGTCCCTTGGACTACAAGGAGATCCAACCCATCCATCCTAACGGAAGTCAGTCCTGAGTGTTCATTGGAAGGTCTGATGCTGAAGCTGAAGCTCCAATACTTTGGTTACCTGATGTGAAGAATGGGCTTGTTGGAAAAGACCCTAATGCTGGGAAAGATTGAAGGCAGGAAGAGAATGGGATGACAGAGGATGTGATGGTTGGATGGTATCACCAACTCGATGGATACGAGTTTGAGTAAGCTCTGGGAGTTGATGTTGGACAGGGAAGCCTGGCCTGATGCAGTCCCTGGGGTCTGCAAAGAGTCGGATGTGACCGAGTGACTGAACTGAACTGAGACTCCTATTTGTATTGTTCCCATCCTTGATCCCCCTTCACCATAGGGCTTGGTGGATGTTGAGGATGACTGCTGCTTGCACTTTCTCTCATGGCCTCCCCCCGGCTCCTCACCGCTTACCACGGGGAGTGACTGAGGGCTGCTGGGTAGTAGGCACCGTTCTTTCTGGGTCACAGAAATTCACGTTTGGAAGGCTGGAATCCTTGAGGGCTGTGACACCCTTGTCTACCAGTTTGGCAAGAAATATTCCATTTCACACAGGGTTTTTGGAACAAGATGCAGAAAAGATGTAGAATATTGATATTGAGATAGAATTCTACTAAAATCAGAATTTTCTTGAGTCCTTGACTTGTTTGAAGTGTAGCCTCACATATATAAACTTTTAATGACCCAGTAGACTAGGGACAATAGAAGTCTGTTTCTGCATATCATATCCTCCAGTTTTGTTTCAACAGCTTTTATAAGATATAATTGATATACAACAAAAGGTGAGCATGTTTAATGTATAAAGTTTCGTGAATTTAGCATAAGTGTCCAACTATGATACCCCATCACCACAATAAAGAAGAAAAAAATATCCATCACCTCCAAAAATTTTGTGGTGTCCCTTCAAGCATGTGTGTGTATGTATACATTGTTTGGTTGTATTATTGTTGTTTAATTTTGTGGTAAGGGCACTTAGCATGAGATTTACCCTCTTAAACAAATTTTGAAGAGACGGCACCCCCTGGATCCTTTGCCCTGATTCCCATCTCACTCCCAATTAATGCCTTTTAAATCTAGGTCTAATGCAGACGGTGGGGCTTTCCTGGTGGCTCAACAGTAAAGAATCTGCCTGTAAGACAGGAGGCACAGTTTCGATCCTTGGGTCAGGAAGATCTCCTGGTGAATGGCAGGGCAGCCCACTCCAGTATTCTTGCCTGGAGAATCCCACTGACAGAGGAGCCAGTCTTGCTACAGTCCATGGGATCGCAAAGAGCCAGATATGACTGAAGCAACTGAACACACACACACACATACATAATAATACAGACGGTAGAAAATTGAGTGGAAGAGAGACATGATGCCTTAATCCAGAGTGAAAGCTTAGTAAACTTTAATAACTTTGAGGTCCTCCTTTGTAAAGGGCAAAATGGAAATACTATATATACATAAAAATAGTGTTGATGGGGTGTAGGTGTTTATTTTCTTACTTGGCAAAGGACTCAAGCAGCTTGCATTACAATGCACAGTTATAATAGAGCAGTTAAAAATAAACACAACAAAAATAAACATTTTAAAGCAGACATCTAGACACAATCAAGCACCACATTCAGTACTAGCTGGGCTTCTCATTTAAATAACACATCCATAACTCAGATTCAGCAGAGAGTGGAAGATTATTTAGAGACAGAAAACAGCTTGAACTTCTAGATATGAAATGTTTATCATATCTTCTATCATAATGTTTATCTTTCTCTTATACCATGATTATGGTCACTACAAAGTTGCAATTTTTCTTCTCTTTTACTGCATCCTGTAGTCTAAAAGCTAAATAGAACCCTCTCATATTTGCGTGTGAAATGTAAAGTGTCTGAGGCATTTCTAGATAAAGACATGTATGGTGCATCACAGGAAGAAGCTGCACGATGCTACGCAAGGGCAGCAGATAGAGAAGCCGGGCAGCCTCCCTGTCTTTGTACATAAAGCTCCTGTGCATTAAAAATGGGTGCTCAGTTGATCGCCCAGCCATGTCCGACTCTTTGTGACCTCATGGACTGTAGATTGCTAGGCTCCTCTGTCCACAGAATTTTCCAGGCAAGAACACTAGAGCTGGTGGCCATTTTCTACTCCAGGAGATCTTTCTGACCCAGGGATGGAATCCATGCCTCCTACATCTGCAGGCAGAATCTTTACCACTGAGCCACCTGGGAAGTCTACATGTATTAAAAACAGAGATGACTCGCCAGTCCAGGTTCAATGCATGATACTGGATGCTTGGGGCTGGTGCACTGAGACGACCCAGAGGGATGGTACGGGAAGGGAGGAGGGAGGGGGTCTCAGGATGGGGAAAACGTGTATACCTGAGGCAGATTCATGTTGATGTATGGCAAAACCAATACAATATTGTAAAGTAATTAACCTCCAACTTAAATAAATAAATTTATATTTTAAAAAAATAAATAAAAACACATACCGACTATAGAGCCATTTGTCCTCTTTGGGATCCACAAAGAAATGCAAAATATTTTAGTTTGCCACTTTTTGGTTCTGTGGGCCATTTCACATTTTTGTTCATATTATTTTCTCTAGGCAGAATGGAGGCAATGTCACAATACATCATTCTCCTAAATGATGTAGGATTGTGTGGATGTTGGGGGGGTGGGATAAGTTGGAGAATTTAAGAGAAGTGGTGATTCAGTATTTTACTAATATAATCTATGCACATATTTTATGGTAATATTGAAGATCAGATCTTATAAAAGTGGTGCATGCTTTTCTATTTCATCTTGGTTGACTTTCATAAATTCAAATAATTTGATGGATCTCACCTTAAAATCTTCATTAAATAAATTTATTCCATATCAGGGCAACTACTGTTATATTTAATTATATGCTTTACTTAATGAAAATTTTTTTTTCTGTTGCCTTTATAAATATAAGCTGCTTATAGTCACTTTGCACATTACTGCGTAGTGCATTTTAATACACACATTTTCTTATTTCAGTTGGCACCCAAATATAAACAAGGCTGCTAATTTTTCCTTGTTTGCTCTTGTTTGGACATGCCAGCTCTGTGATCCTCTAATGCTCTGAGTCATACTTGGGAAAGCTTATTGTGCAGATGTTCCTGGTATTTTACATGTTAGAATAATCTCCATAGGCAAGAAGAGCTAAAGTGTTAATGCAATTAAATTCTTAATTTCAAGTCCAAATATTTTACTTCCTTATAGTAAATCTTGCTCATTAAGTATGTAGCATATATGGGCAGAATTAATCCTCTCTAATCTAAGGTTCTCTAGAGTTCTTAACTTTTTTTTATTCTGATCATCAAAATATTGCAATAGGCAAAAATTATGCATTTCTAGACTATTATAACTGTGGTAGAATACTAATTAGTAGCTTCATGGTGCTTTAGTAGCTAAGTTATGTCCAGCTCTTGATACCCCATGGACTATCGCCCACCAGGCTCCTTTGTCCATGAGATGCTCCAGAGAATACTAGAGTGGGCTGCCATTTCCTTCTCTAGGGGATCTTATTTGCCATAATGATAAAAATTATTGACTTATTGAAGTCAGGTACATGCTCTGAAATGACCCACATGTGCTTTCATTTACACACATATTCATATGCACATAATAATTTATATATTATGTACAGACTTGCTTTGTGGTGTGATACCAAATTCTTGTTTATTTGAGGGCTGGGGGTGGCTTTCAAGGCCAGATTCTCCAAAGTCCAAGATTCTGAAATTCTAATTTGAGTTTCCATCATGTTCTTGCCTAAACTGTGTGCCCTCACTTTTCTCAGGCTATAAGCATACTGTTTTAAGCACTTAATCTGACCTGCTGAGTATTTCTTGCCCTCTTTTTTATGCACTTATAAAGAAAAGTTTACTACTTGTAATGTTAAGTAATAAATGTCATTTCCAACAATTGAACTATTGGCTTGGTCAAAAAGTTCATTTGGAGTTTTCTGTAAAATCGTATGGATATGACAGAATAAAATTTTTGGTCAATCCAATATCTTCATCACGGTTAAGTCTGTTAAATCTCATTTAGAAATAAGAATCAAAATTCATTTTGCAACATGGATGGACCTTTAAGACATTATGCTAAGTGAAATAAGTCAGAGAAAGAAAGAAAAATATATAATCTCACTTATATATGCAATCTTAAAACAACAACAAAAAGTAAACTTATAGAAATAAAAAAAGATCAAACTATTTTTGATTTCCAGAAGTGGACTATCCAGGGATGGGGGTGGGATTTGAGAAAGGTGGTCAAAAGATATAAATTTCCAGTTGTAAGTTCTAGGGCATAAGGTAATATATAAAAAGTACAGCTAATGCTGCTGCATGCTGTATAGGAAAATAGTTAAGAAAGTAAGTCTTATGAGTTCACAGGGGGAAATTGCTTTCTTTTCTCTTTATCTGTATGAGAAGATGGATATTGCCTGGAATCTACTGTGATCATCTTTTCACAATATATGTAAATCAAACCATAATATTGTACTGTCTCTTATACACATCTTTGGGATGAAAACTGACCTTTTCCAGTCCTGTGCCCACTGCTGAGTTTTCCAAACTTGCTGGCCTATTGAGTGCAACACTTTCACAGCATCATCTTTCAGGATTTGAAATAGCTCAACTAGAATTCTATCACCTCCACTAGCTTTGTTCGTAGTGATGCTTTCTAAGGATCGCTTGACTTCACATTCCAGGATGTCTGGCTCTAGGTGAGTGATCACACCATCGTGATTAAAGATCTTTTTTGTATAGTTCTTCTGTGTATTCTTGCCACCTCTTCTTAATATCTTCTGCTTCTGTTAAGTCCGGACCATTTCTGTCCTTTATCGAGCTCATCTTTGCATGAAATGTTCCCTTGGTATCTCTAATTTTCTTGAAGAGATCTCTAGTCTTTCCCATTCTGTTGTTTTCCTCTATTTCTTTGCATTGATCGCTGAGAAAGGCTTTCTTATTTCTTCCTGCTATTCTTTGGAACTCTGCATTCAGGTGCTTATATCTTTCCTTTTCTCCTTTGCTTTTTGCTTCTCTTCTTTTCACAGCTATTTGTAAGGCCTCCCCAGACAGCCATTTTGCTTTTTTGAATTTCTTTTCTATGGGGATGGTCTTGATCCCTGTCTCCTGTATAATGTCACAAACCTCAGTCCATAGATCATCAAGCACTCTATCTATCAGATCTAGTCCCTTAAATCTATTTCTCACTTCCACTGTATAATCGTAAGGGATTTGATTTAGGTCATACCTGAATGGTCTAGTGGTTTTCCCTACTTTCTTCAATTTAAGTCTGAATTTGGCAATAAGGAGTTCATGATCTGAGCCACAGTCAGCTCCATATTTCTCACTTCTACTGTATAATCATAAGGGATTTGATTTAAGTCATACCTGAATGGTCTAGTGGTTTTCCCTACTTTCTTCAATAAAAAATAAATGTACACAAATTGTGTGTTGAATTATGTCCCACCAAGACATTGAAGTCTTAAACTCTTGTCCCTGCTGAATGTTCCCTATATGGAAATTGGTTCTTCATAGATGATCAAGTTAAGAGGAGGTGGGTTTCGTTGCACTCTGCTGTGCTTAGTTACTCAGTCATGTCCAAGTCTTTGTGACCCCTTGGACTGTAGCCCATCAGGCTCCTCTGTCCAAGGAATTCTCTGGGCAAGAATACTGAATTGGGTTGCCATTCCCTCCTCCAGGGTCTTCATTAAGGTGGGCCTTAATCTGATATGATGATGTTTTCATAAAAAAGGAAAATTTAGACACAAAGACAGATAAGTACACAGTGGGAACACCCTATAAAAATGAAAGTAGATATTGGGTGATGTAACAATAAGCCAAGAAAAGCCAAAGAGTGCAAACCATTAGAAGTTAGGGCAGAGACATGGAACAAAACTCTTCCGCAGAAGAAATCAACCCTGCCAACACTGTGATCTCTGACATTAATTATCCTAAACTGTGCGAAAATGCATTTGTGTTACTTAAGCCTCCCAGTTTGTGGTACCAAGTTATGATAGATCTAGAAATTAATATGCATTTAGGTAAATGAAAATGTAGGAAGGAAAAATACAAAAATAAATGAAAAAAAATTTGAGGAGATACTTAAGAAATAATTTTAGCAGCTGCCCAACTTTCCTAACAACAGTTATTGAAGAGACTATCTTTTGTTCATTGTAGTCTCGCTTCCTTTGTCATAGATTAGTGACCATAAGTGTGTGAGTTTGTCACTGGACTTTCTATTGTGTTCCATGGATATGCATTTCTATTTTTGTGCTAGTACCATATTGCTTTAATTACTGTGGCTTACAAAATAATTTGAAATCAGGGAGCCTAATTCCTTCATCTCTGTTTTTCTTACTCAAGATGCTTTGGCTATTCAGTGTCTTTTTTATTCCATACAAATTGTAAAATTTTTTGTTCTAATTCTGTGAAAAATGTCATTGGTAATTTGATAAGGATTGCATTGAATATGTAGATTGCTCTGGGATGTATTGCCATTTTCACAATATTGATTCTTCAAACCCAAGAACATGGTATATTTCTCTATCTGCTTGTGTGATCTTTGATATATTTCATCAATATCTTATATTTTTGGAGTACAAGTCTTTTGCCTCCTTAGGTAGCTTTATTTCTAGTTATTTTATCTTTTGATGTGATGGTAAATAGGATTGTCTCTCAGTTTCTCTTCCTGAACTTTCAGTGCTAGTGTATAAGAATGCAAGAGATTTCTGTGTATTAACTTTGTATCCTGAAAATTTACCAAATTCATTGATGATCTCTCATCATTTTCTGGAGGTATCTTTAGGATTTTCCATGTATAGTATTATGTCATCTACAAAATTTGACTTTCTTACTTCTTCTCAAAGTTGGATTCATTTTATTTATTTTTCTTCTCTGACTGCTGGAGCTAGGACTTCCAAAACTATTTTGAATAATAGTGGCAAGAGTAGACATCCTTGTCTTGTTCTTGATCTTAGAGAAAATGCTTTCACTTTCCCCCCATTGATGATGTTTGCTGATGGTCTGTCGTGTGTGTGTGTGTGTTTGTTAGCAGCTCAGCTGTGTCTGACTATTTGCAACCCCATCGATTGGGCCCCCCAGGTTCCTCTGTCCATGGGATTCTCCAGTGGGCTGATATGGGCTGCCATTTCCTTCTCCAGGGGATCTTCCCAACCCAGGGATCAAAGCACAGTCTCCCGCATCGCAGCCAGACTCTACCATCTGAGCCACCAGGGAAGGGAGGGTTTGCCATACATGGCTTGTATTATTTTGTTGTAGGTGTATGATCCTTTTAATGCGTTGTTGGATTTGGTTTGCTAGTATTTTGTCAAGAATTTTTGCATCTGTGTTCATCGGTGATATTGGCCTGTAATTTTTCAGTGTGGTATCTTTGTCTGGCTTGTTATCTGGGTGAAGGTGGCTTATTGAATGAACTTGGGAGTGTTCCTTCCTCTGCAGTTTTTTTTGGAAGAGTTTCAGTAGTGTAGGTGCTAATGCTTTTCTAAGTGTTTGATAGGCTTTGCTTGTGAGGCCATCTGTTACTGGGCTTTTATTTGTTGGAAGAGTTTTAATTATAGTTTCAATTTCAGTGCTTGGGACTGGCCTGGTCACATTCATTTTCTGCTCTTCCTGGTTTACTCTTGGAAGTTTATATCTTCCTAAGAATTTATCCTTTTTTTCTAGAAGAATGAAATTAGAACACTCCCTAACACCATACATAAAAAATAAACTCGAACGGGATTAAAGACATAAATCTAAGGGCAAACACTGTAAAAGAGTCTGTCCATTGATACACAGCTGATTTTAATGAAAAATAAATTTAAACATATTATAATAGAAACAGTAGCATACATTTCTGTCCCAATAAATTCTAGGAAAACAGGATGGGTTTTAAGTCCCTCTGGCAGCTCATATAGACATTTTCCATTTTGATTTATGAAACTGGCCCTTGCTCTACATTTGTGGGAACTGATCCATGTCAATCTAATGCTTATTAATGTCTGGTTAATTGTCCTCATTAGGGATGCTAACTGTTCTGGAGTCAGCACCTCTTCATCCCTAGAGATGCTTCAGTGGCTCTGAGACTAAAACTGACCTGCCCTTTATTGCTACAGTAGAATTTCTCAGTTTGCATTGCTACTCCTTAGATAACTTCTCTAGTATATTTCCCTTTCTCAAAACTCCTTCCAGACCCCTCCTCAGTCACTCCTTGACAGTCACCTGCCGCGAACTTGAGCCACTTTCCTTCTGTCCAGTGGCAAAAAGTGTCCAATGAAGTTACTTCAGTGTCTTTTTAAAAAACCCTATCCCACTCCTGGCCTTGTTCCTTGTCCTTCCTTTTGCCTTCAGAGTTTAGTCTTAAAGAGTCAAGCCTCAGCTTACAGCAGAGTCTCTTACACAGATATCTGCACAATTCTGCAGCAGGGTTTGATCAAGCTGTATGCCCCACTCCATACAATCTACCTGATCTGAAATAAAGCAAAGCATGAGTGCACTTTACATGTTCTCAGTTCAGTTCAGTCACTCAGTTATGTTGACCGTTTGTGACCCCATGGACTGCAGCATGACAGGCCTCCCTGTCCGTTGCCAACTCCTGGAGCTTACTCAAATTCATGTCCTTTGAGTCGGTGATGCCATCCAACCATCTCATTCTCTGTCTCCTCTTTCTCTTACCACCTTCAGTCTTTCCCAGTGTCAGAGTCTTTTCCAATGAGTCAGCTCTTTGCATGAGGTGGCCAAAGTATTGGAGTTTCAGCTTCAGCATAAGTCCTTCCAATGAATATCAAGACTGATCTCCTTTAGGATGGACTGGTTGGATCTCTTTGCAATCCAAGGGACTCTCAAGAGTCTTCTCCAACACTACAATGCAAAAACATCAGTTCTTCAGCACTCAGCTTTCTTTATATATATGTCCTATATGTATATAAATCATTTAATTGTTGAGCAATTGATCTTCACACATATGGAATAGAAAATATGTATCTTTAAAAATCCAACATAAGAATTTTCGAGTTATTACAGATGGTCCCAACACTGGAGAAGGCAATGGCACCCCACTCCAGTACTCTTGCCTGGAAAATCCCATGGACAGAGGAGCCTGGTAGGCTGCAGTCCATGGGGTTGCGAAGAGTCAGACACGACTGAGCAACTTCACTTTCACTTTTCACTTTCACGCATTGGAGAAGGAAATGGCAACCTACTCCAGTGTTCTTGCCTGGAGAATTCCAGGGATGGGGGAGCCTGGTGGGCTGCCATCTATGGGGTCGCACAGAATCGGACACAACTGAAGCGATGCAGCAGTAGCAGCAGCAGCAACACTGGATGGGTCAATTTATGATTTTGAGGCTTTATGATGGTGTGAAATCCATATGCATTAAGTAGAAATTTTGCTTTGAATTTTGAGCTTTTCTTGGACTAGGGGCATGGGGTAAGATAGTGAGATGCTGGGCAAGGGGAAGGAGCCTCAGTTCCACAAGCTATGTTTTCATGAGAGTGAACAGCCTATACATTCACTGTCACTCTCTTTTTCAATTTCAGTACAATATCCAATGAATTACATGAAGTATCTTACCCTTTGGGCTTCTCAAGTGGCGCTAGTGGTAAAGAACCTGCCTGCCAGAGCAAGAAACATAAAGGAGATGCGAGTTTGATCCCTGGATTGGGAAGATCCCATGGAGAAGGGCATGGCAATTCACTATCACTATATTACAAAACAGAATTTGTGTTAGGTGAGTTGCCCAACTCCAGGCTAATATAAGTATTCTAGACTTAGTTAAGATGTTCAGCAGGTTAGATGTATTCAGTGCATTTGACATTTTTTGGAGGGGTAGGGGATGGGTTTATTGGGATGTAATCCATGTTCCATGTTTATTGGGATGTAATCTGTAAGCCATGAAATTAAAAGACACTTACTGCTTGGAAGAAAAGTTATGGCCAACCTAGATAGTATATTAAAAAGCAGAGACATTACTTTTCCAACAAAGGTCCGACTAGTCAAGGCTATGGTTTTTCCAGTGGTCATGTATGGATGCAAGAGTTGGACTGTGAAGAAGGCTGATCGCCGAAGAATTGATGCTTTTGAACTGTGGTGTTGGAGAAGACTCTTGAGAGTCCCTTGGACTGCAAGGAGATCCAACCAGTCCATTCTGAAGGAGATCAGCCCTGGGATTTCTTTGGAAGGAATGATGCTAAAATGACTTGATGGACATGAGTTTGAGTGAACTCTGGGAGTTGGTGATGGACAGGGAGGCCTGGCATGCTGCAATACATGGGGTCGCAAAGAGTTGGACACGACTGAGTGATTGAACTGAACTGAATCCCATTATAAGTCAAGAAAGAACTGTAGTGAAACTTAACAGAAGGAATGGAAGAGTATCTACCTGCAGACCAGAAAAACGTTTGCAGGAGGACTTGTTGGCAATGAAATGTATTTCAGTGGCCTTTCAATTTAGTGATTCATCATCTCCTTACTTAGTTTTCTCAATAGACTGCTATCTTCTTCTTTAGGATGAAACTTGAGAAAACAAAAATCACCTACCATAGAATTTGGAATAGAATTGGGCCTTAATATATATGGATTAAATGAAAGACAAGAATGAAAGTAAAATGTAAAGTGAATAATTTCTATAGTATATCTTCCTGAGCTCTGATAAGCTCCATTCAATGAAGTTCCACACTGTAAGTCACACTATAATGTGGAGTTACTACCAGGCTACAGTGAGAGACAGGGTTCATACCTGTTTTGTTCAGAAAACACTAAATATAAAATATGTACTCAAAAGCTGAAACTCTAGTACTTTGGCCACCTTATGTGAAGAGTTGACTCATTGGAAAAGACTCTGATGCTGGGAGGGATTGGGGGCAGGAGGAGAAGGGGACGACCGAGGATGAGATGGCCGGATGGCATCACTGACTCGATAGACGTGAGTCTGAGGGAACTCCGGAGTTGGTGATGGACAGAGAGGCCTGGCATGCTGTGATTTATGGGGTCGCAAAGAGTCGGACGTGACTGAGCGACTGAACTGACTGAACTGATACAGTAAGTGAAGGAGTTCAGTATAGATTAGTATAAAAGGCAAGTCAATAGATATTAATTCTCATGAAAAACCAGAGAAGAAAGAATTCAAATTAAATTCACTTTGCTTCCATTGGTAGAATTCTTAAACTATAACTCATTAACAATGTTTTATTGAAATTTTTTGACAAAAGACTTGCCTTCTATTCCATTGTGTATAATTGAAAAATCATATTGAGATATACAGGTTTATACAACATTAAGAGTGATAGACATAGTTTACAGTTTTGCATTTTAATACAGTTTAAAGATGGAAGCTATTCATTGACTATCTCCATTAATGTACTCTATTCTTTAAATATGGTTTTGGAAATGCTTAGTCTTCACTGTCTTCCAAAGATAAAAATAGTGTACAATTAATTACACTATTTTGTGTAAGTATTGATGAGATAGCTAAATAAAGAAAGTATATTCTAAGTTCCTTGAGGGAAAATCTTGTTCATACAAGAAAACATGTGGTCTCCATAATTTTCAACATATGTTCTGCTTGTAGCTCAATAACATTTGGACAATGTTATTAAAGCCAGCGAGATAAGCAAAAGCATCCAGGAAATGCATTGATCATCAGATCTATTCATTGGAAATATATTTTTTTAATGCTTTACCCTCCTTTATTGGACTAATAGGACTTGGTCTTCAGCGTAGCCCACCAATGGCAAAAACTGGTCAGGTATCCTGTATTTGCATTTCCTTTGGAAAGCTATTACTTTTTAATTAAATCTAATTTACTCTGAAATAGTACTTACATCTTTGTATTTCAATAGCTTACAGTTTTAAGAGCTTAGAGAACAGGGGTTTGGTGAGATGGCCCTCAGTTTAGATATGTCTGATCTTTCTTCATTATTATAGTCAGGTTATGTATTTTTAGCTTTCAGTTCAGTCGCTCAGTCGTGTCCAACTCTTTGCAACCCCATTAATCACAGCACGCCAGGCCTCCCTGTCCATCACCATCTCCAGGAGGTCACTCAGACTCACGTCCATCAAGTCAGTGATGCCATCCAGCCATCTCATCCTCTGCCGTTCCTTTCTTCTTCTGCCCCCAATCCCTCCCAGCATCAGAGTCTTTTCCAGTGAGTCAACTCTTTGCATGAGGTGGCCCAAGTACTGGAGTTTCAGCTTTAGCATCATTCCTTCCAAAGAAATCCCAGGGCTGATCTCATTCAGAATGGACTGGTTGGATCTCCTTGTAGTCCAAGGGATTCTCAAGAGTCTTCTCCAACACCACAGTTCAAAAGCATCAATTCTTCGGCGCTCAGCCTTCTTCACAATCCAACTTTTGTATCCATACATGACCACAGGAAAAACCATAGCCTTGACTAGACGGACATTTGTTGGAAAAGTAATGTCTCTGGTTTTTAATATGCTATCTAGTTTGTTTGGTCATAACTTTTCTTCCAAGGAGTAAGCGTTTTTTAATTTCATGGCTGCAGTCACCATCTGCAGTGATTTTGGAGCCCAGAAAAATAAAGTCTGGCACTGTTTCCACTGTTTTCCCATCTATTTCCCATGAAGTGATGGGACCGGATGCCATGATCTTCATTTTATGAATGTTGAGCTTTAAGCCAACTTTTTCACTCTCCTCTTTAACTTTCATCAAGAGGCTCTTTAGTTCCTCTTCACTTTCTGCCATAAGGGTGGTGTCATCTGCATATCTGAGGTTATTGATATTTCTACCAGCAATCTTGATTCCAGCTTGTGTTTCTTCAGTCCAGCGTTTCTCATGATGTACCCTGCATACAAGTTAAATAAGCAGGGTGACAATATACAACCTTGACGTACTCCTTTTCCTATTTGCAACCAGTCTGTTGTTCCATGTCCATTTCTAGCTTAAACAACATCAAAATGGTATTTGACCCTTATTGTACGTCAGATAACAAGGATCGTGATGCCAATTGATTCTGTTTCTGGTGATTTGCAATTAATCAATTGGCTAAAATGGTGTCTGCCATCTATTTTCTTGGTGAACTTATTTTTTCTTTGATACTAATCATTTTCTGAAGGGAGAGGTTAGCTCTACATATTAATATTTATCCTGGCTCTTATCAAGCTGACACATATACATCTAGTATCCATCAATGATTATTGATATAAATTGACTGATGTAAGCATTTAATATATTTGTGTATGCAAGATTAAAATCGTGTATCCAAAAACAAAAGGGAAGATTTAAAATACTGATTCATGTTATAATAATATATAATGGCAATTCTTTAAAAAAAATGATGCCATGATGTCTTAGTAGGCAATAGATGAGCTAAGAATTGAATGACGAGAAGGACACATAATACAAAATCGGGGAGCAACGACCTCCAAGCAGAGAGAACAAGACCAAAAACACTATGGAAGGAAGCACACTGGCATTTTCAACCACCTGAAAGAAGGTCACTGAAGGAACCATGGGAACAGAGGAGAACAAAAAAAGAAGATGCAGTTAGAGATGCAGGCAGGTCGGAAGCAGGTATTGAGGTCTTGGTACCAACTATTAATTTATCCTAAATGCCGTAAGTGAACACTGGAGCAGAAAAATTATGCAGACAGTATAAACTAATTTTCTATATATTATATATATATCTGTATTATGATATAGATATATGCTTTCCTATATATTATATGCACATATTATATGCATATATTATATATAATTCCACATATATATATGTAATCTCTTACTAATGTCTACTAATCTATTACTCATGTCTACTTCTTTGGGAATTTTCTCCTAACTTGTTCTTAAATATCTGTTTTACTATTGGATTTGGTTTAACTTCAGGAAAATATATATTTAAATTTAGATATTTGCATTATTCATAAACTTTAAGAACAGACAAATTTGTGTATTATATTTTGAACTATAAAGGAAACAATGAAACAATAACAATTTGGAGAATAAATATTTTTATCAATTAAATAATCAGTGATGCAGATATGAAAGTGAAAGTTAGTTGCTCAGTCGTGTCTGACTCTGTGAAATAATGGACTATACCTTGCCCAGCTCCTCTGTCCATGAAATGCTTCAGGCAAGAATACTGGAGTGGGTTGCCATACCCTTCTCCAGGGAATCTTCCTGACCCAGGGATTAAACCTAGGACTCCTGCATTGCAGGTGGATTCTTTACCATCTGAGTCACCAGGGACACATAGTTAATGACAAACACGTGCAAAGAATAATTTTTAAAAAGACATCAAAAGGCAAACTCTTCAGAACACTTATTTTTTAAAACCTTTTCTATTCTAGACTTGAGTGGTAATTTTGTGTCTGGTAATTTTGCTTTTTTTTTTTTTTTTTTGAAGTTTCTCCAGAGACACATTTATTACATATGTGTTATTATAAGATGAAGAGTGACAGGTTCCCATATATCCTAATAGCTCTTGCACTTTCTTGGATCAGCCAAGGTGAGTCTTTTCTCATCCATCATATGCTTCACAAATCTAGGACATAGTTACTTCACTGCACTTTTGATAGTCTCTTGTCCAGTGATCCTATATTTCACAATTAATTGGAGGGATATTATCAGCTTAAGTGAAATTTTAGAATTTCTTGTCCAGTGCACCATCCCAGGAGAATAGAAGGCATGTCATATTGTACAGATAGCTTTGTAATTGTTTTAATTTACCACAGGGCAGTCTTTACAGCATGTAGCAATTACTGAGCATGACCACAAAACAATGCCCTCCTTCCCACAGTTCCTCCAGCGCAAGTCAGACTAGAAAGCCTGGAGTTATCACAACTTAGCGACTAAATCAAATGAGGTCTGGTGTCAGATTTCCATAAAATTACATGGTGCACTGCAATATTTTTTATATACAAAATGCTTTCCAATCCAAGGTCAATCTTTAGGCATTTCTGTCCTTTTCTTTTTAGCAAATAACCTGTTAATCACAAAAGAGCAGAAATCACACAATTCTGGAGGATAATTTAGATGTTACATCCCAAAAGGAAATATGCCAAAAATCCATAGATTTTTCACATCTGCATAGACTTTGCTTTTCTAACTAGAAATTCTGAATATTTTATTGAAATTAAACTCCTGAGTAAGAAGGAAAAAAGGAAACATTTCTAAACATGAGTAGGATAGCTGTGGAAATTCTTTCAGAAAATACAGCCAAAATCTTTTATACTTTGACTTATCTTTGCTGAGCTGCAGAAAAAAATCACTTTAGGTGATTCTGTGAAGTGTGATTCCTGGGGTAAGTGATCCTTTATTAGCAAAGCAAAGCTCAGAGAGGCAGGCAGAGGCAACTCTGAAAGAGAAGTCTGATTTTCTGAGCTTCAAGTTGGAAAGTTGACTTGGATATATCTACAAATGAAAATCCTTCTTGTTAGCAAAAGTAAGGAATAGTTATATTCTGCTGCTGCTGCTGCTGCTAAGTCACTTCAGTCATGCCCGACTCTCAGTAACCCCATGACTGCAACCCACCAGGCTCCTCCGTCCATGGGATTTTCCAGGCGAGAGCACTGGAGTGGGTGCCATGCCTTCTCCAAGCTGTATTGTGCACCAAGACCCTGCCCTTTCAATTTCCTTAAAATGTCAGTTACCTGGAAGAATAAAAGTTTTGACACTTCCATCAGCCACTGCGTGGGGATGGAAGCATGTCAGGCAGGCAAAGGAACGCTTTACCCCCTACAAATTTGTATAGACAAGTTGGAAAATTAGACTTGGAACCATATCCTGATTCCAGTAGCCAAATGTGAAAAGTTAAGCAAATGACTCGTGATGTAACATGAAGTTCAAAACAACCAACTCAGTGTTTGTGATGCAGATTGAATGCAATGATGTATAAAATATGCTTACAACTTAGTAGATGTTCAAATAAATATTGCCTTCTTGGTCTACCTTATCATCTTATGTTTTTCTCTTACAGTAGAAATGGGAAAAACCAGTACACCAAGTTCTAATTTTATCTGACCAAGTTTACTGGGTACTCACTATGGTAAGATCCTTATTAAACTCTGAGGATAAAGAAAGATAGAAAGACTAATACTAAAATAAAATATTATTTCTTAAGTCTACCAAAACACCACATTCATGGCGTTTCCTAGTTATAAATTGCCATGAGTACATTACCATACAACTTAGAAACCCCACTACTGGGCATATACCCTGATAAAACCACAACTTTAAAAGACACATGTACCCCAGTGTTCATCGCAGCTATATTTACAACAGCCAGGACGTGGAAGCAACCTAGGCGTCCATCGATAGATGAATGGATAAAGGTGATGTGGTCCATGTACACGATGGAATATTACTCCTCCATAATAATGAATCTGAGTCAGTTTTAGTGTGGTGGATGAACCTAGTGCCTCTTACAGAGTGGAGAAAGTCAGAAGGAGAAAAACAAGTACTGCATATTAATGCATACGGATGGGATCTGGGAAAAATGGTCCTGACAGATCCAGTAGAGAATGGGCATGCGGACACAGCTGGAGAAGGTGAGAGTGGGACATATTGAGAAAGTAGCACTGACGTATATACACTGTCATGTGTAAAACAAATAATTAGTGGGAAGCTGCTATACAGCACAGGAATCCCAGTCTGGCACGCTGAGATGACCTAAAGGGGTGGAATGGTGGAGGAGGGAGGGGAAATATATATAATTATGACTGATTCACACTGTTGTACAGCCGACACCAACATTTTATAAAGCAAAAATGTAAAGCATTTTTACACCAATTAATTTTGTTTTTTTAATGAGCCTCCATATTCTCCATAGCAGCTCTACCAGTTTACATTTCCTTCAAAAGTGCAGAAGGGTTCCTTTATCTCCACACCCTCTCCAGCATATACTGTTTGTGGGATTTTTTTTTTTTTTTTTTAATGATAGACATTTTGACCAGCTTGAATTTTTTTTTTTTTTTAATGAGCCTCCATATTCTCCATAGCAGCTCTACCGGTTTACATTCCCTTCGAAAATGCAGAAGGGTTCCTTTATCTCCACACCCTCTCCAGCATATACTGTTTGTGGAATTTTTTTTTTTTTTTTTTTTATGATAGACATTTTGACTAGCTTGAGTCAATATAACTTTGTAGCTTTTATCTGCATTTCTCTGTTAATTAGCAATGTTGACCATCTTTTTGTGTGTGTCCTCGCTATCTTCCTGTCTTCTTTAAAATGTCTATTTCAGTCTTCTGTCATTTTTTATTTATTTATTTATTTTTTGATGATGTTGAGCTTCATGAGTTATTTGGAGACACTTTTTCACAGGCTATTTGTAGATTTTGGAGAGCTTGTCAGTAACAACATTTGAAAATATATTCTCCCACTCCCAGTCTGTGGATTGTCTTCTCATTTTATTTATCATTTACATACAGTGAAAAAGGTTTTAAGTTTAATTAGGTCCCATTTGTTTATTTTTGTTTCCATTACTCTAGGAAGTGAATCAAAGAAGATCTTGCTGTGATATATGTCAAAAGTGTTCTGCATATATTTCCCTCTAAGAGTTTTATAGTTTCTAGCTTTAAATTCAGGTCTTTAATCCATTTTGAGTTTGTTTTTGTGTGTGTTGTTAGGAAGTGTTCTAATTTCATGTTTTAGCACATAGCTGTCCAGTTTTCACAGGACCACTTATTGAAGTGACTATCTGTTCTCTATTGTATATTCTTGCTTTTTCTTTCAAAAATAAGGTGTCCATATGTGCATGAGTTTGTCTCTGGGCTTTATATCTTGTTTTATAGATTGATATATCTGTTTTCGTGCTAGTGCCAAACTGTCGTGATTACTGGAGCTTTGTAGTGTAGTCTGAAGTCAGGAAGGTTGCTTCCTCCAACCTCATTTTTCTTTCTCCAGATTGCTTTCGCTATTTGATGTCTTTTGTTTCTGCATACAAATATTAGGATTGTTTTCATGATTGTTATTCTAGTTCTGTGTAAAATGCTATTGGTAATTTGACAGGGATTGCACTGAATGTGTAGACTATCTTGAGTAGTGTAGTCATTTTGACAATATTGATTCTTCCATCCACAAACACCGTATAACTTTTCATCTGTTAGTGTGGTCTTTGATTTCTTTAATCAGCCTGTAATAGTTTTTGGAGTACAGGCATTTTGTCTCCTTAGGTAGTTTATTCCTAGATATTTTATTCTTTTTGATGGTAAATGGGATTGTTTCTTGAATTATCTTTCTGCTCTTTTGTTGTTAATGCATTGAAATGCAACAGATTTCTGTGTATTAATTTTGTAACCTGCATATATACCAAATTCATTAATGAGCTCTGGTAGATTTCTGCTTCCCCAGTGGAACAGCAATAAAGAATCTGACTGCAGTGCAGGAAGCATGGGTTTGATCCCTGGATGGGGAAGACTCCCTGGTGAAGAAAATGGCAACCCATATGGATATTCTTGCTTGGGAAACCCCATGGAGGGTTATAGTCCATGGGGTAACAAAAGCGTTGGACATGACTTAGTAACTAACATAATAGCAGCAGTAGATTTCTGGCAGTATTTTTAGGATCTTTTATGTATGGTATCAGGAAGCAACAGTTAGAACTGGACATGGAACAACAGACTGGTTCCAAATAGGAAAAGGAGTACGTCAAGGCTGTATATTGTCATCCTGCTTATTTAACTTCTATGCAGAGTACATCATGAGAAACGCTGGACTGAAAGAAACACAAGCTGGAATCAAGATTGCAGGGAGAAATATCAATAACCTCAGATATGCAGATGACACTACCCTTATGGCAGAAAGTGAAGAGGAACTCAAAAGCCTCTTGATGAAAGTGAAAGAGGAGAGCGAAAAAGTTGGCTTAAAGCTCAACATTCAGAAAACGAAGATCATGGCATCTGGTCCCATCACTTAATGGGAAATCGATGGGGAAACAGTGGAAACAGTGTCAGACTTTATTTCTTGGGGCTCCAAAATCACTGCAGATGGTGACTGCAGCCATGAAATTAGAAGACACTTACTCCTTGGAAGAAAAGTTATGACTAACCTAGATAGCATATTCAAAAGCAGAGACATTACTTTGCCAACTAAGGTCCATCTAGTCAAGGCTATGGTTTTTCCTGGGGTCATGTATGGATGTGAGAGTTGGACTGTGAAGAAGGCTGATCACCGAAGAATTGATGCTTTTGAACTGTGGTGTTGGAGAAGACTCTTGAGAGTCCCTTGGACTGCAAGGAAATCCAACCAGTCCATTCTGAAGGAGATCAGCCCTGGGATTTCTTTGGAAGGAATGATGCTAAAGCTAAAACTCCAGTCCTTTGGCCACCTCATGCGAAGAGTTGACTCATTGGAAAAGACTCTGATGCTGGGAGGGATTAGGGGCAGGAGGAGAAGGGGACAACAGAGGATGAGATGGATGGCGTCACTGACTCGATGGACGTGAGTCTGAGCGAACTCTGGGAATTGGTGATGGGCAGGGAGGCCTGGCGTGCTGTGATTCGTGGGGTTGCAAAGAGTCGGACATGACTGAGCGACTGAACTGAACTGAACTGATGTATGGTATCACGTCATCCACAAACAGTGACAGTTTAACTTCTTTTCAGATTTGGATTCCCTTTATTTTTCTTCTCTGATTGCTGCGGTTTGGACTTCCAAAATTATGTTGAATAAAAGTGGTGTGACTGAACATCCTTATCTTCTACCTGATCTTAGAGGAAATACTTTTAGCTTTCACCACTGAATATGATGGTAGCTGTAAGTTCATCATATACGGCCTTTCTTATGTTGCAATACCTTCCCTCTGTGCCCACTTTCTGGAATTTTTATCATAAATGGGTGCTGAATTTTCTCAAAAGCTTTTTTTCCCATCTATTTAGATGATCTTATGGTCTTTATTCTTCAATTTGTTGGTATGGTGTATTACACTAATTGATTTGTGGATATTGAAAAATCCATGCAGTCCTGAGATAAATTGTGCTTGCTCATGGTGTGTGATCCTTTTAATGTATTATTGGATTCAGATTGCTAGCATTTTGTTGAGGACTTTTGCATCTTTATTTATCAGTGATGTTTATCAGTGATATTAGCCTACAATTTTCTTTTTTGTGGTATCTTTGTCTGGCCTTAGTATCAGAGTGATGGTTGCCTCATAGAATGAAATTGAAAGTATTCCTTCCTCTGCAATTTTTTAAAAGATTTTCAGAAAGATAGGTGTTAACTCTTCTCTAAATGTTTGATAGAATTTGCCTGTGAAGCTGCCAGGCCCTGGACTTTTGCTTGGATTTACTGATTCACACTTTCAATTTCAGTGCATGTGTTTGGTGTGTTCATATTTTCTATTTCCTCTGGGTTCAGTCCTCATCAATTGTGCCTTTCTAAGAACTTGTCTGTTTCTTCCAGGTCATCCATTTTATTGGCATACATTTCACTCTAGTAATCTCCTATGATCCTTTGTATTTGTATTTCTGTGATGTCAGTTGCAGCTTCTTCTTTTTCATTTCTAATTTATTGATTTGAGTCCTCTCCCTTTTTGCTTGATGAGTCTGGCTATAGGTCTATTGATTTTGTTTATCTTTTCAAAGAACCAGCCTTTAGCTTCATCAGTCTTTGCTACTGTTTTCTTTGTTTCTATTTTATTTACTTCTGCTCTGATTTTTATAATTTCTTTCCTCTTACTAACTTTAAGTTTGGTTTGTTCTTCTTTCCCTAATTTCTTTAGGTTTAAGGTTAGGTTGTTTATTTGAGATTTTTATTATTTCTTGGGGCAAGATTTTATTGCTATAATCTTCCCTTTTAAAATTGTTTTTGGTGCAACCCATAGGCTTTATTAATAGGGTTATAAAATCATATTAAAACCATATTAAAAACAGAAACATTATTTTGCCAACAAAGTTCTGTCTATAGTTAAAGCTATGTTGTTTTTTTCTTTTTCCAGTAGTCACGTATGGATAGGAGAGTTGGACCATAAAGAAAGCTGAGCACCAAAGAATTGATGTTTTTGAACTGTGGTGTTTGAGAAGCCTCTTGAGAGTCCCTTGGACTGTGAGGAGATCAAAATAGTCCATCCTAAAGAAGATCAGCCCTGAATATTCGTTGGAAAGACCGATGCTGAAACTGAAACTCCAATACTTTGGTCACCTGATGGGAAGAACTGACTCTGGAAAAGACGCTATTGCTAGGAAATATTGAAGGCAGGATCAGAAAGGGATGACAGAGGATGAGATGGTTGGAAGGCATCATCCACTCAATGGACATGAATTTGGCCAAGTTCCAGGAGATGGTGATGGACAGGGAAGCCTGGCGTGCCGCAGTCCATGGGATTGCAAAGAGTCAGACACAACTGAGCAATTGAGTTGAGACTGATACAGCATAAAAAGCAAAAAATAACATTAAAAGTTATTGAATAATGGAAATTAGTACTTCCTTTGCCACTTAGAAAAATGCTTGATAGTAGTAATTAAATATTTTTTATTTTGTTGTTACTTAAAAAGACTTTCATGATTTGGGTAACCCTATGATAAAAATCAAATTATGAAAAATTGTGTTGCTTGCACAAGCAGCCAGTGGCTGGTATAGTTGACACTTAAACTTTCTAGTGATCCCTCCACTCTGTTCCTGTTGATGCTTCTTGCCTGCTGCATTTTTTTTCTGGGGAAGTAGGATGTAGGATCAAAGTACAGTTCTTGTATTCTCTTCTAATAACACTATCCTAATACACTTTGACATTTCAAGCATTATATAAGTTTTTTTGAGTTAATGAATCTGTGGTTTTTCTGCAGCTTTTAAGGGAGTTTAAAAGAATAGAAGTCAACAATAAGCAGTTTAACTATATTTACTCTATTTTAAAATAATTCTCTACGTTAGACTAAAAAATACATTGTCTTTCATTGGAAGGCTAATTCAGTGGTAAGGACAAACAAAAACTTTTTCAACTCTGTGTATGCAAGAATACTGGTTGTCTGGCTTTATTAGTCTGGTCACGTAGCATTTGCCCTCAGAACACAATGCAAATGCCGTATTTCTCCCAGAAATTTTTTTGAGTTTCAAAACATGTCAGAATTAACCCTGATATTTTCTGATCAAAAGAGCTTAAGCATGAAGCTAAGAATACTTATCTGTATTTTATCCTGGCCAATTTGAATTCCGTTATTACAGCTAACAAAGCCCTCTAAAACTAAGTTATGGATGAGGTTCTCAGTTTTGTAGATATCCCTGAGGCCTAGATGATGATACAACTGAACTATTATTGGCCCACCTTTCTCCAGCTGTAATCTGTACTGCCTACACGTAGAGACAGTTTCCGGCACCACTAATTGTATTTTATCTCCAACATTTTCCTTTGGAATATTCCACACAACTGGAAGCAAGATGTAATGGCACAGTGTCAGAAAAGTCATAATAAGCTCTGCTGTGAAGTGTATGCCATGTCAGGACTAAAGTTAAAGAGACAGGAAGTTAGGAAATATTCTTAATAGAGCACTGTATCTTTTCAGCTATGTTAGGTACCATCAGCTTTTCTTAGGCAGTAAGAAAAAATGAAGTGTGCTCTGCTCACCTTTCAGTAACATCGCTCACCCATGGATCACTTTAATGTCTGTATGTAGTAAACACCACTGTTTTCCTGGCACACTCTCTCCCAATAGGGATGACAGAGGATGAGATGGTTGGAAGGCATCATCCACTCAATGGACATGAATTTGGCCAAGTTCCAGGAGATGGTGATGGACAGGGAAGCCTGGCGTGCCGCAGTCCATGGGATTGCAAAGAGTCAGACACAACTGAGCAATTGAGTTGAGACTGATACAGCATAAAAAGCAAAAAATAACATTAAAAGTTATTGAATAATGGAAATTAGTACTTCCTTTGCCACTTAGAAAAATGCTTGATAGTAGTAATTAAATATTTTTTATTTTGTTGTTACTTAAAAAGACTTTCATGATTTGGGTAACCCTATGATAGCAACCCTATGATAAAAATCAAATTATGAAAAATTGTGTTGCTTGCACAAGCAGCCAGTGGCTGGTATAGTTGACACTTAAACTTTCTAGTGATCCCTCCACTCTGTTCCTGTTGATGCTTCTTGCCTGCTGCATTTTTTTTCTGGGGAAGTAGGATGTAGGATCAAAGTACAGTTCTTGTATTCTCTTCTAATAACACTATCCTAATACACTTTGACATTTCAAGCATTATATAAGTTTTTTTGAGTTAATGAATCTGTGGTTTTTCTGCAGCTTTTAAGGGAGTTTAAAAGAATAGAAATCAACAATAAGCAGTTTAAATATATTTACTCTATTTTAAAATAATTCTCTACGTTAGACTAAAAAATACATTGTCTTTCATTGAAAGGCTAATTCAGTGGTAAGGACAAGCAAAAACTTTTTCAACTCTGTGTATGCAAGAATACTGGTTGTCTGGCTTTATTAGTCTGGTCACGTAGCATTTGCCCTCAGAACACAATGCAAATGCCGTATTTCTCCCAGAAATTTTTTTGAGTTTCAAAACATGTCAGAATTAACCCTGATATTTTCTGATCAAAAGAGCTTAAGCATGAAGCTAAGAATACTTATCTGTATTTTATCCTGGCCAATTTGAATTCCGTTATTACAGCTAACAAAGCCCTCTAAAACTAAGTTATGGATGAGGTTCTCAGTTTTGTAGATATCCCTGAGGCCTAGATGATGATACAACTGAACTATTATTGGCCCACCTTTCTCCAGCTGTAATCTGTACTGCCTACACGTAGAGACAGTTTCCGGCACCACTAATTGTATTTTATCTCCAACATTTTCCTTTGGAATATTCAACACAACTGGAAGCAAGATGTAATGGCACAGTGTCAGAAAAGTCATAATAAGCTCTGCTGTGAAGTGTATGCCATGTCAGGACTAAAGTTAAAGAGACAGGAAGTTAGGAAATATTCTTAATAGAGCACTGTATCTTTTCAGCTATGTTAGGTACCATCAGCTTTTCTTAGGCAGTAAGAAAAAATGAAGTGTGCTCTGCTCACCTTTCAGTAACATCGCTCACCCATGGATCACTTTAATGTCTGTATGTAGTAAACACCACTGTTTTCCTGGCACACTCTCTCCCAATTACCTGAGCTCTTATTCAGTGTGTAGTTACCCAGGTTTTTAATTTATTTTCCTATCAGCTTTTTGGGCCATTTTACATGTCAAGGAGTTGAATCAAAGGCTAACACATTTGTAAAGTTTCTTCTCCTGAGAATAATGTTAAAAGGACTGACAGGTGAAAAGACTGAAACTCTGGGGTGGGTAAGGTTGTTTAGTGACCTACATTTTCTTTTTTTCTAAGGCTGCGGAGCCCCTTTATGCTCAGAAAAGCAGAAGTTTCCTTCATACCATATAATGAAGGATCCAAAAAGTAAAATCTCCATGCTCCCATGCTTAAACAGTGGAAGAAAATTAAATCAAAGCTGGCTTCATCTTGGACTTGCATTGGTGTTTCATTATGGAAATACAGACCATTGGTATTGAGTTGTTCAATACAGAATTAAATCATCTCTTGTCTATTTATAACCTTTAAAAATTGGACACTGAATTTAAGAGAGTAAGATCAAGTAAAATAACAAGAACATCATAACTCAATTAAAAAATATATCTGAACTTCCTTTCCACATGCAACCACAAACTTTAGATTCTATCTGTATATCCCACAGACACTTAAACTAAACAAACAAAAATAAGTACTACTTGCTGATGGAAAGGTAATCTTTTTGTACTTTCCATGTCAAATGATAGCACCTTTATCAATCCTAATATCCAAACAAGAAACACAGAAACTATTCTTTGTTCTTCACTCTATTTTTTCCACATTTGATCATTGAATAATCTTGATGAATTTCCAAAAATTCTTCAGAAATTACACGCATTCCCTCATCTCTCTTTGCATTGACTCCCCGGCTTACCACTCACCAACTTAACTGATCTCTTCGCTTTATTCTGCTCTCCAGAAACACCAACCTAAAATGTGAGTCTAATTAGTCATTCTCCTTTAAACAATGCCTGCAAGACTACTCATTGCCTAGTGCACGTGCAAATGTTACTCCCTCAGTCATGTCCAACTGTTTGTGACACTATGGACTGTAGCCCAGCAGGCTCCTCTGTCCATGGGATTCTCCAGACAAGAACACTGGAGTGGGTTGCCATTCACTTCTCCAGGGGATCTTCCTGGCCCAGGAATTGAAGAAGGTCCCCTGCATTGCAGGCAGATTCTTTACCATCTGAACCACCTGGGAAGCCCCCTCATGGCCTGAAGCAGATTATATTCTTAAAGTCCATATGTTCATGCATCTGTAGTGCATCTCCTGTCTCGACACAGATCTTACATCATCTTCTGTGAATTCGGGGTCACTGAGGTGAAGAAGAAAAAGTCAACACACAGTACACTGGTTGCTAGTGCATATAACATTCATAATTTATTTGTAAAACTATTTTTAAATCAACAAAAAACTAGATAAAATAAATGAAATATATTATGTTTTGCTTGCTTTCCCCAAACATACCCCATCAATTAATCACTTTTTATTGATGAAAAAAAAAAAAAAATCTAACTTCCATCAAGGAAACTCTTCAGAGGAAAGAGAAAGTCCTTAATTTTTCAATGATATAATTGGCAGCATTACAGGAAGCTAGAGAATTGAGAATAATGCTATTAACTTTTTTTTTTCTTTCAGTATAAGTAAGATTTCATTAAGTTGAATAGCAAACACATCAATCATAAGTAAAAATTCAGTTACAAATAAAGAGTTTATCATATTTTAAACTCATATAAAGTTGATGAAGAGTGTGATTACTGAAGCAGTTTAACAGATATCACTTTGTGAAAGAACACAAGCATTAAGTTTACATTTTCAGTGTGCACATCAACTATTATAAAAATACTTTTTGACATAAATAGGTGGCATGGGGAGACAACATTCACGCAGCTGTTTTTTTAATAGCTTTCAGTCAGCTCATGTTAGGAAATATCAATTCAAGCTGTGCTTACCATTTGTTAGAAGTCAATCATCAACCAGTGTGTGAAAAACATCCTGCCATAAAGCGGAATCTGAACATTACTTCCATTCTCTTTGAGGAAAGGCGAATTGATTTTTAAAAAAACATATGTATATGTCTCATTTGAAGAACCTTTACTAAGTGAAAATAAAACATTTCTCTCCAAATAAGAGCATTCCACAAAAAATCATTAATAGTTCCAATACGATGACTCATGTTGTACTTTGGAAAAAAAAAAAGCTTCCCTAAATTAAAGATGAAACGTGCATGTATGAAATTTGATAGTATTCTAATATTTTACATTACAATATTCAAGATCATTATGCTGCTGTTGCTGCTGCTAAGTCACTTCAGCCGTGTTCAACTCTGTGGGACCTCATAGATCAATATGAAGTCACCATAAATTATATTTTAAAACTTTTGAAGGGAAACACATATACATTCACATAAACACACAAACACTCATGTATTTTTAGAATAGACTATTGTCAGTACACAATTTCCCTTAATAACAAGCATATGCAGGCTTTATTATCTTCATCTATTTTCTATCAGGGAGTGAAGAGTGAAGTTTAGGAAATTTGCAAAGTTAGAATTTTGAGCTTTAACTCTTGCAAATTCAAGCAATTCAATACCATTGTCGTACATTACTACCTTCCTTCTCTTATCTCTTACCTTGTGACCTGTTCTAATCTCCCCCACATAAAGACCCAACCCCATTCTCTTCTATGCCCTCTTCAAGAAAAACGTACCCATCATTTTCACTTTACTTCAAAATTAATTGAAATAATATATATTCATTCTTTCCATCTCTTCATCTTTCAATTGTTAATGTCAATGTCATCTCTGCTTCTTTATTGAAAGGTCTCCTTTTACAGACAAGTCCTGTTTTCTGAATTCCATGATGCTTTCTTGCTTCCCCTCTCTCTGCCCTTTAAATAGCAAGTGACAGTTCTTCTGGATCAATAATTCTTTTGCCTCAAAGATGATATTACCCTTCCTAGTTTTCCTCTCCCTTGTCAGAATATTTAATATCCCTCACTGGCTTACTTTTGTGTGTTTGTCTCAAATGATCTTTTTCCAAAATACTGTAAACCATAGCGTATCCTAGCCTCATAGTTTATGAGCAGATCCTTGAGTATCTGCTTTCTGGTGTTGGCAAAGGCAGAGTTCCACATTTTTGCTGCAGTGTTAAAGGCCACACACCATTTCTCTCTGCTAGATCTCAAACAGAAGCTAGAGGCTTCTTGTTTCTGGCTCAGGACATGCAGATAGAAAAAAAAAAAAAAACGGACAGACTAGGAAAAGGCCTGTAGTCTAGAAACCATCTTCCCAGAATCTCTTTGCTTTACTCCTTTTGAGAGCTGTCCAGCAGACTTTTCTCTCAACTCATCTGCATTCTCCATACGGATGCAAGCGATGTGTTTCTGAAGAAGGAGGAGGAGGAGATGGAAGAGAAGGAGAAGGGGGTGGGCAGGAGGGACAGAAGAGGCAGGAGGGTGGGCAGGAGGAGGCAAGCATTAGGTAGGGAGAATAGGGAAAAGGAGTCCAAAATAGCGGTGGCTAAAAGACAAGGCAGGGAAAGCCCGCGAAAATAGAACAGAGGAAGGTCCAAGGAAGGTCCGAGGACCGGAGTGAGGACTTCAGGCAGAAGAGCACTCCTGACTAAGCCCAGTTTGCATAGGGCAGGCCCGGGAGAAGGAAAAAAAACATTAACAGAGAAGCCAAAGGGCTCTCCCGCGCTGGGGCGCTCTTCTCTTCGCGTCTTTGGATCGATGTGCCCTCACACCTTGGAGATGGATTTTCCTGCTATCTTCTAAATAAAATAGAGCTGTAACATTTATTTGTCTAAGAGCTATAACATGGTCCGTTCGAGACCTGAGAGCTATAACATGGTCTGTCCAAGACCCGAGAGCTGTGACACGCCCAGGGGGCTTTAATGTCCCTCACTCCAAATCTTTGTTGTGATGAGACAAAGAACCGAGGAGCATACACTTGCCTGACAAAAAGAACATAAAATCTCCATCTTCTGTTCTTCATATCAGGCTTCCCTGGTAGCTCAGCTGGTAAAGAATCTTCCTGGAATGCAGGAGACCCCGGATGGATTCCTGGGTCAGACAGTTACCCTGGAGAAGTGATAGGCTACCCACTCCAGTATTCTTGGGCTTCCCTGGTGGCTCAGCTGGTAAAGAATCCGCCTGCAATGCAGGAGACCTTGGTTCAATTACTGAGTTTGGAAACTCCCCTCGGGAGGCCATAGCAATACCTCCAGTATACCATCCCTGTTGGCTCAGATGGTAAAGAATCTGCCTGCAATGCAGGAGACCTGGGTTTGATTCCTGGGTTGGGAAGATCCCCTAGGGAAGGGAATGGCTACTCACTCCAGTATTCTTGGCCTGGGAAATCTCATGGAAAGAGGAGCCTGGCGGATTACAGTCCATGTGGTTGCAAAGAGTCAGATAGGACTGGGCAACTAACATTTCATTTTCATTCCTCCTTGTTGTTCAATTGCCCAGTCACGTCCGGCTCTTTGTGACCCCATGGACTTCAGCATGCCAGGCTTCGCTGCCCCTCACCATCTCCCAGAGTTTGCCTAAGTTCATGTTCATTGCCTTGGTGATGCCATCCAGCTATCTCACCTTCTGACCCCTCTTCTCCTTCTGCCCCCAATCTCTCCCAGCATCAGGGACTTTTCAAATGAGTCTTCTGTTTGCATCAGATGACTGGAATACTGGAGCTTCGTTCCTCATATCAAAACCCTAAATCAGTTGCTACTGGTGAAAAAGTGAAAGTGTTAGTCACTTAGTCGTGTCTGCCTCTTTGCAATCTCGTGGACTGTAGCCCTCCAGGCTCCTCTGTCCATGGGGATTCTCTAGGCAAGAATCCTAGAGTGAATTGCCATTCTCTTCTCTAGGGAATCTTCCCAACCCAGGTATTGAACCAGGGTCTCCTGCATTCAGGCAGACTCTTTACCTTCTGAGCCACCAAGAAAACCTGGTAAGAGAACAGGAGAAACATTAAAGCTCAAGGTATGGAACTTACGGAGAAGGCAATGGTAACCCGCTCCAGTACTCTTGCCTAGAAAATTCCACGGATGGAGGAGACTGGTAGGCTGCAATCCATGGGGTCGCTAAGAGTCGGACACGACTGAACGACTTCACTTTCACTTTTCACTTTCATGCATTGGAAAAGGAAATGGCAACCCACTCCAGTGTTCTTGCCTGGAGAATCCCAGGGACGGGGGAGCCTGGTGGGCTGCTGTCCATGGGGTTGCACAGAATTGGACACGACTGAAGTGACTTAGCAGCAACAGCAGCAGCATGGAAATTATCTCTTGAATTCTGGATTATCTTCCACATACACTCTACCCTCTTCTCCCCCAAGTCTTCCCATTCCTTAAGCTCTTCCCGTGGTTCCATGTCTGTTTTGCCTTACAGAGTTACCCATTCATCTTCTTCTCTACTTGAAAATTCTCTTACAAACACCTGACTTGTCTTTTATTCTCTCTGCAAGAAAGCATTAGCCACAGGCTCCTATGTGCCCTATCTGTTTTAAGTAGATATTCATTACATACTTAGTAAATGAATGAGTAAATGAATGAATGAAAGCACACTTAAAGCAAATGGAGACCACGTGTTGAATGGTAAAGTAGTTTGATGTAGAAGTTGATTGCCATCACACTTTCTAAGTGAGATATAAGTGAAGCTTTTCAAATTCCATTTAAAAGTAGTCACCAGGATTCACATATAATTTAAATAAAAGTGTCAAAGTAAAGCAAAGCATGATTGCAGTTTTGTCTCTGAAATGTCACGTTCCATGAAGTGCCAAGAATTTGAAAAATATCTAAGCACACACACTCAACTATCCAGCAGTTTGTCCATACTATTTGTTGAGATTTGAAGTAAACATTCATTCTTATAATAATAATAATATAGAATGAACCATAGTTTTAAATAATAAGCTTACTGATAAAATAAGATTTTCTCACAGGTGTATAGTATTACTGGTGAGGGAATTATCAATACAGAATAGTTACAATTTGACACTAAAACCTTTCCAAAAATATTGGAGGTATATACCAAGAAAAATAAATATATCTGAGAAGAAGTCATAATAAAGAACATTCTTCCACTTTCATATGTTTTTAATGTAGACAAACACTGTTATCCTTTCTCTTGCCAAGAGATTAGGAAAGACTTCATTAACTACTGGGATTTGAGCTTTGGGAGGTGTCATCAGCTCAGCAATATTTTTGCTGAATCATCAATATATACACAGTTAAAGCATTAATTTTCCCTTAAAAGTATTCTTGAAAGCTGTGCTGTTTTAGAAACAGAAGCAAAGTCAGCTAAAAAAAGTACAGTCAGAACACATTTAAGTGGAAATATATTTAAAAAATCAATTTTGAGTATAGTGTTTTTATTTATTACAGAATTTAATCCAACTAGGTTTCTGTTAGCAAAGTTTATTATATTGCTTGATCCTGTATGTCTTTCACACTGAAACGTTAGCCCTGTTTCTACTGTTTGAATTGTTGGAACTAAGCCTTTGTCTCAGAGGGTTTACCTAATACATTCTAAAATCCTGATTTGCAATATGTTGTCAGAAGTGACTTTAAAAGAACAAGGCGGCCAAACCTGGCACAGTTGCTCCTTACTGCACATATCTCACCTGATACACAAGATAATCAAAACTTGATTCGTGCTATTAAAGACCAGATCTTTCAAATGGATAAACTACAGACAACCCTTCCTATTTGCCACAAAAATTCAAATAAATTGAAGTAAATAATACTTCTTGTCATTGTTGACTTGTTTTATATTTTAATGTCCTTAACAATGCAAACGATTAATTTGCATGACCTTTCTTGAAGACTAAGGTGTTTAATTCTTGCATGGCACCAGGACTTGTTACTGTTGTGTTGTGTTAGTCGCTCACCTGTGTCTGATTCTTTGCAACCCCGTGGGCTGTAGCCCACCAGGTTCCTCTGTCCATGGGGTTCTCCAGGAAAGAATACTGGAGTGGGTTGTCATGCCCTTCTCTAGGGAGTCTTCCCAACCCAGGGATTGAACCCAGGTCTTCTGCACTGCAGGCAGATACTAAATGGGCTGAGACATCAGGGAAGCCACGATCCATGGCACTCAGAGGGGCCAGTTTAAATAAGTACCTCAGAGTCCAAGAGGAAATGCCAAATAGTTTCCATAGGCCTGCACCACAATTGGAGGAATCAATATCATTCCCACAAGACTTGAAGCCAAATGTCTTATTAATAATAAACAATAAGATACTTCTTTCTGAAAATTTAGTATCCATCCTTTACGGGTAATACTTTTGCAAGATTAGGGATAGAGTTTTTCGTCAAAAGAAGTCATGGAAAATCTGGTAATTCTCTATATGTATGGCCTATAGATAAAATATTTTAAGTAAAATTTCTGGCATTCCTCTGGTTTGACCATGATTGCAAAGGTAATCTTGAATTTTAAGACAGACATGTAAAAATATCCAACACCCAATGTGATATTTTGACTGATATAAATGAAAGGATGTATATATTTAATCTGATAAAATATACATATCAATAGTTCAGAATTTGTTTCTTAGTGCAACCAAATTGCCTCCTTTTTTTTTTTTTTTCTTTAAACAATGCTAAATGTACCAGGACTTTCTTCTGGTTTAGTGAAATAAAATCCAGAATGCTGTTTAAAATATGGAAGGATTTCTTGAAAATTTAAATAACAGAAGGGATCAGTATTTCCATCTCAGTTAAGACAGTCAAATGATAATAAATTATATTTGACTTTAAACTAGAAATATCATTTTCTTAAAAAGTGTTTGATAACCATTTAAATCTTGAAAATGTTTTCCTAGTAGGTACTCAGTATTATGATTGTAATCAAAAGATTATCTTATTGTTCTTGACTGGTTTATTTTTAGCACCTTTATTGTAGAAGTGGTTTTAGTTGCATTATTATGTAATTACGACTGTGAATTGGAAAAGGAAATGGCAAACCACTCCAGTATTCTTGCCTGGAGAATCCAATGGATCGAGGAGCCTGGTGGGCTATAGTCCATGGGATGGCAAAGAGTCAGACATGACTGAGCAACTAACACATGATTGTGAATAATATTGACTAATATGCATATTATGTATATATGCTTTTTAACATTAATTGGTGTAAGCAAGTTTACTCACAATCTTGAATTTCAATGTACATAGCAAAGCCTATATACATTGAAAGCCTAGAACAGATCTTTCATCTAACAAGTGTTTATGAAGCACATTGCTTTCCTCAAAACTGCATTGGAGATTCCCTCCCCCCAACCCTGGGGCAGAATGTGGCTTCTAGTCTTGACTGTGTTTTTTCTGGAGGCTTGGGATCACTGTAGTTCCACCCACATGTCTCACCCACCTCTCTATTTCCTTTAGGGTCTGTGAAGATCTCGCTATATCAGCTCTCCAGAAACACCATACATGTGTGTTGAGAATGTTTACTTTGCTACTTACATGGAATTATGGGTTTCCTTAGTGACTCAGACAGTAAAGAATTCGCCTGCAATGCAAGAGACCTATGTTTGATCCCTAAGTCAGGAAGCTCCCCTGGAGAAAGGAACAGCAACTCACTCCAATATTCTTTGCTTGGATAGCTTCATGGACAGAGGAGGCTGTTGGGCTACAGTTCATGAGGTGGCCAAGAGTCAGACACAACTGAGTGACTAGCACTTTCTCTTTTGAGTTCCACTGGCTTTTGAAAAAATATATATATACATAGAAATACACATAATTTTACTTAGTATATTTTAACATCTTTGAACAAACAAGCTGAATTAGCTCATATTTCTGTCTTCACTAACCTTTTCTCTAACTTCCTTTGTTGGAAATTGTTTTAAATTTCAAAAACCATGACAAGTGTAAATTAAGGCTCATAACAGACTTGTATGCTATATTTTAATAAAATGAATAATCACTCTATAATAGAATAAGTAATCCTCAGGAAGATGTAAAATTTGCTCTGAAGAATATAAAAGATGGTTCTTACTTCTTCCTGCCTTAAAACTTCATAGTGACACTTCTTATTCTTTATATTATTCTGTCAGCACTTATCTCTTTTATTTTACTTTTGTATTTATTTCCTTTAATATTGTCTGTCACTGAATGATGCTCCACAGTTGGGTAGAATAACAGAAGTTGATAGCTATCAAATCTAGACGTTATTTGAAAATGATCAACATTATGCCACTTGGGAAATAGCATACTCAAAATATTTAAATCAAGTATTGAAAGTCATTTGCACCAGCTTCGTTATGTTTATCGCTTTGATGTTTGGGTTCCACCTAAGTCAGGCCAAAAAAAAAAAAAAAAATTTGACTATTTCTCTGCATGTGATTCTTTACTTAAACCTAAAAAAGCATTCCATTTTTAAAACAAAATGTGATGGGTGATGAAAAGTGTATACCATATAATAACGTGAAATGGAACAAATAATGAGGCAAGCAAAATAAACCACCACCAACCACACCAAAGACTGGTCTTCATCCAAAGAAACTGATATTGTATCTGTGGTGGAATTGAAAGGGAGTCCTCTATTACGAGTTCCTTCTGGAAAACGGAATGATTAATTCCAACAAGTATTGATCCCAATCAGATCAGCTGAAACAGACTTTGACAAAAAGTATTCAGAGTTAGTCAACATGAAATGTATAATTTCCCATCAGGATACTGCAAAACCACGTTTCTTTGTTGTTATTTCCTAAGTCATTTACAACTCTTTGCGACCCCTGGACCCCATGCAGCACCACAGGCTTCCCTATCCTTCACTGTCTCCTAGAGTTTGCTCAGACTTGTGTCCATTGATTTAGTGATGCCATCCAATCACAAAAAAAAAAAAAAAAATTTGACTATTTCTCTGCATGTGATTCTTTACTTAAACCTAAAAAAGCATTCCATTTTTAAAACAAAATGTGATGGGTGATGAAAAGTGTATACCATATAATAACGTGAAATGGAACAAATAATGAGGCAAGCAAAATAAACCACCACCAACCACACCAAAGACTGGTCTTCATCCAAAGAAACTGATATTGTATCTGTGGTGGAATTGAAAGGGAGTCCTCTATTACGAGTTCCTTCTGGAAAACGGAATGATTAATTCCAACAAGTATTGATCCCAATCAGATCAGCTGAAACAGACTTTGACAAAAAGTATTCAGAGTTAGTCAACATGAAATGTATAATTTCCCATCAGGATACTGCAAAACCACGTTTCTTTGTTGTTATTTCCTAAGTCATTTACAACTCTTTGCGACCCCTGGACCCCATGCAGCACCACAGGCTTCCCTATCCTTCACTGTCTCCTAGAGTTTGCTCAGACTTGTGTCCATTGATTTAGTGATGCCATCCAATCACCTCATTCTCTGTTGCTCCCTTCTCCTTATGCCCTCAATCATTTCCAGCATCAGGGTCTTTTCCAATAAGTTGGCTCTTTGCATCAGGTGGCCAAACTATTAGAATTTCAGCTTCAGCATCAGTCCTTCCAGTGAATATTCAGGGTTGATTTCCTTTAGGATTAACTGGTTTGATCTGCTTGCTGTCCAAGGAACTCTCAAGAGTCTTCTTCAGCACTGTAATATGAAAGCGTTAATTCTTTGGTGCTCAGCTTTCTTTGTGGTCCAACTCTCATTTCCAAACACAATTACTGGCAAAACCATAGCTGTGGCTATATAGACATTTGTCAGCAAAATGATGTCTCTGCTTTCTAATACACTGTCTAGATTTCTCATAGGTTTTCTTCCAAGCAGAAGATGTCTTTTAATTTCATGGCTGCAGTCATCATCCACAATGATTGCTGAGACCAAGAAAATAAAGTCTGCCCTTTTTTCCCCATTTATTTGCCATGAGGTGTTGGAACCTGAGGCTAAGACTGTAGTTTTTCGAATGTTGAGTTTTAAGCCATGTTTTTCAGTCTCCACATTCACTGTCATCAAGAGGCTCTTCAGTTCCTCTTCACTTTCTGCTGTTAGGGTGGTATCATCTGCATATCTGAGGTTACTGATATTTCTCCCAGCAACCTTGATTTCAGCTTGTGATTCATCCAACATGACACTTTGCTTGCTATACTCTGCATATAAGTTAAATAGGCAAACTGACAATATACAGGCTTGACATACTCCTTTCCCAAAGTTGAACCAGCGCATTGTTCCATGCATGGTTCTAACTATTGCTTCTTGACCTACATACAGGTTCTTAGACTGCAGGTAAGATGGTCTGGGATTACCATCTTTTTAAGAATTTTCCACAGTTTGTCGTGATCCACACAAAGAGTTTAGTGTAGTCAATGAAGCAGAAGTAGATGTTTTTCTGGAATTTCCCTGCCTTTGCTGTGATCCAGGGGATGTTGGTAATTTGATCTCTGCTCCTCTACCTTTTCTAGATTCAAGTTGTGCATCTGTAAGGTCTTAGATCACATACAGTTGAAGTCTAGCTTGAAGATTTTGAGCATTACTTTGCTAGCATGTGAAATGAGTGTAATTGTGTGGTAATTTGAGCATTCTTTGGCATTGCTTTTCTTTGGCATCAGAATGAAAACTGACCTTTTCCAGTCCTGCGGCTACTGCTGAGTTTTCCAAATTTCCTGGCATATTGAGTGCAGCACTTTTATAGCATCTTCTTTTAGGATTTGAAGTAGCTCAGCTGCAATTCCATTACCTCCACTAGCTTTGTTTGTAGTGATGCTTCCTGAGGCACACTTAACAAGCCAGAATGTCTGGCTCTAGGTGAGTGATCACACCATCTTGGTTATCCAGGTCATTAATATCTTTTCTGTACAGTTCTTCTGTGTATTCTTGCCTCCTCTTCTTAATCTCTTCTGCTTCTATTAAGTCCTTGTCATTTCTGTTCTTTATTGAGCCCATCTTTGCATGAAATGTTCCCTTTTATCTCCAATTTTCTTGAAGAAATCTCTAGTGTTTCCCATTCTATTGTTTTCCTCTATTTCTTTGTATTGTTCACTTAAGAAGACTTTCTTCTCTCTCCTTGCTGGTTAAGATGACTGCTAATCAGAAAGTCTTTAAAAATAAACAAGACAATATTGAATTAAAAAACAAATATAACAAGATCTAGAATAAAAGGTCAACTAACAAAATCTCTTGTACATACTAGTAGCAAATATTTAGAAAACAAATCAAGAAATTAAGCAACCTTTAAAAAGTTTCTGAAAATGTAAAACATGTAATAAATTTAACATAAATGAAATAAGAGAAACTGAGAATCTCATTAAAAGAGAAAAATAGCATGGTTACATTGGAAAACTCAATATTTTTGAATGAAACCTTGCCAGAAATTACAATGTAGGTTCAAAATAAAGCACAGTATTGGAATTTTTAAGATTTTTTGGTAAAAGTTGAAAGTATATATTATACTTTGAACATGGAAATGCAAAGAAAAGTTTAAACCAATTTGGAAACAGGAAGACATGTGGAGAATATACAACACCTGATTTCAAGAATTACTGCAAAGCAACAACAATCAAGGATAAGGTCTTGCAAGATAAATGGTAATCAATGGGGAGAAATTCAGAGACCATAAAAAAAGTTTGCTATATAGATGATAGATAGATCCATAAATAGTTGACTCTTGAACAACTCAGGAGTTGGGGCACTGACCCCAGTATAGTGGAAAATCCAAGTCCTGCTATCTGTGCCACTAAAATTGAAAAAGACTTGCCCAAGGATAGGAAGCTGAAACAGTTTGGATACAATCAGGACTCAAATTCTAGAACTTTTGATTCCACATATTGTGATCTCTGGAAACAATGGAAATGGTAACAGACTTTATTCTCCTGGGCTCCAAAATCACTGCAGTTGGTGACTGCAGCCATGATTAAAGATGCTTGCTCCCTAGAAGAAAGCTTATGACAAACGTAGACATACTAAAAAACAGAGACTTGACTTTGCCAACAAAGGTCCGTCTAGTCAAGGCTATGGTTTTTCCAGTAGTTGTGTGTGGATGTGAGAGTTGGACCTTAAAGAAGGCCCAGCAACAAAGAATTGATGCTTTTGAACTGTGGTGTTGGAGAAGACTCTTGAGAGTCTCTTGGACTTCAAGCAGATCAAACCAGTCAATCCTAAAGGAAATCGATCTTGAATATTCACTGGAAGGATTGATGCTAAAGCTGAAGCTCCAATAGTTTGGCCACCTGATGCAAAGAACTGACTTACTGAAAAAGACCCTGATGCTGGCAAATATTGAAGGCAGAAGGAGAAGGGGATGACAGAGGATTAGATAGTTGGAGGTCATCATCAACTCAATGGACATGAGTCTGAGCAAGTTTCAGGAGGTGGTGAAGGACAGGGAAGCCTGGTGTTCTGCAATCCGTGGAGTTGCAAAGAGGACGTGACTGAGTGACTGAACAACAGAATCGTGATTTCTAATCAAACAAAAACTTTCTCTCATACTAAGTTAAAGATCTGTAAAATAAAAATACAGGAATCATATTTATTGAAAAATAATAAATGTGGATCCATGCAGTTCAAATCCATGTTGCTCAAGGGTGTATGAGGCTGTGCTCAGTTGCCTCAGTCATGTTGGGCTCTTTGTGACCCTATGGACCATGGATCTCCAGCTTCCTCTGTCTATGGGATTCTCCAGGTTAGAATACTGGAGTGGGTTGCCATGCCCTTCTCCAGGAAAACATCCTGACCCAGAGATTGAAGCCAAGTCTCCTGCAGTTGGATTCTTTTCCACTGAGCCACCAGGGAAGCCCAGTCTTCAACTATACTTTGAGGAAAATAAATGTGGATTACCTGGCACAATTTTGATATGGCACAGAAACTGGATAATCAGTAAACATGAGTAGCACAGTTGAAATATTAGAGTCATAATAACATTTATTTAAAAACACACTACATTGTTTTGTGTAAGTTTATAAACATGAAAATATAATAGGTAAGAAAATCTTCAATCATATTGAAATGCCTGTGTTTTTTTTTATAATTCTGATTTTTTTTATTCTTTAAAACCCTTTTCCAATCTCTCCAAAATTTCTGTAACTGTAAAACATAGCTACTCTTCAACACAAACCTTTCCTTCACAATAGACATTTATCTTTCTTAAAATTCTACTCCATATTGTTTATAGCTGCTTGCACATTGCCTGTCTCACTGGTAAGACAATAAATACTGCCATTGGAAATTAATATTGAACCCAGATATAGGCCATGAGAATTTTGTAATATAACATAATGCAACATAAGCTATTAGGAATATAATTGAAATTTCTTACTGTCTAGATAGTCTGTTTATTCAAGAGGTCAGTAATTCATATTCAAAAGGTATTTTCAAAAGTCAATCACTCAAAACAGTAATTAAGTGTGTTTGCCTTCATTTTCTTGCTATTCAAATGATTCATATTTTCTGTAAAATATCTGGCTTAGTTTGAACTTTCAAGATAATGGCAATCTTTAATGTAGCATCATTGACATGAAATGTGGACAAAAGCCTAACTTGATTCAGACATCTGTCTGTAACGGTATATAACAGTTTATAACTGAGAGAAGAGAGATCTCATCAGTGCCTCCAGGAACAAATGGTGATTAATTTTAGCAAATTGGTCTAAGGTCTTCCCCAGCCAACACTTATGACTCAAAATGGGGAAATGTGACATAAATACATCAAGATTAAAGGGAAGATATCTATTACCAGTTTGGGCAGATTTATTTTCTTTCTTATCTCCCCTTGTCTGACACTAAAAATATGAATTCAACCTCAAGATTGCCGGGAGAAATTTCAATAACCTCAGATAGGCAGATGACACCACCCTTACGGCAGAAAGTGAAGAATTAAAGAGCCTCTTGATGAAAGCAAAAGAGGAGTGTGAAAAAATTGGCTTAAAGCTCAACATTCAGAAAACGAAGATCGTGGCATCTGGTCTCATCACTTCATGGCAAATAGATGGGGAAACAATTGAAACAGTGACAGACTTTACTTTCTTGGGCTTCAAAGTCACTGCAGATGGTGACTGCAGCCATGAAATTAAAAGATACTTGCTCCTTGGAAGAAAAGCTATGACTAACCTAGATAACATATTAAAAATCAGAGACATCACTTTGCCAACAACGGTCTATCTAGTCAAAGCTTTGGTTTTTCTAGTAGTCATGCATGGATGTGACAGTTGGAATATAAAGAAAGCTGAGGGCCTAAGAATTGATGCTTTTGAGCTGTGGTGTTGAAGAAGACTCTTGAGAGTCCCTTGGACTGCAAGGAGATCCAACCAGTCCATCCTAAAGGAAATCAGTCCTGAATATTCATTGGAAAGACTGATATTGAAGCTGAAACTCCAATAGTTTGGCCACCTGATACGAACAACTGACTCATTTGAAAAGACCCTGATGCTGGGAAAGATTGAAGGCAGGAGGAGAAGGGGACAACAAAGGATGAGATAGTTGGATGGCATCACCGACTCGATGGACATGAATTTGAGCAAGCTCTGGGAGTTGGTGATGGACAGGGAGGCCTGGCGTGCTGCAGTCCATGGGCTCACAAAGAGTCAAACACGACTGAGCGACAGATAAACTGAACTGACCTGAACCTCAGTGGCCATTAGTAGCTATTTTATGATCAAGAAAGGGCAGTATTCGAACCACTGGCTCTGACACTTGTCTGCAGAGCCGAGAGACTGAGTAAGTCTGACTCCTGATTAGCATCCAGTGAGCACACAATTCCAAGATCCAATTTTATCTTTGGACTTCCACTTTGGTAATTTTGTTTTTAAATAAATTTCTTTCTTGTATAAGAAAGTTTGTGTCACTATTTATTTCAAACAAAATTATTGTTCTAGAGATAGGTCACAATGAATACCATCATTTGCCAGAGGAGAATAAAAATTTCCCTGGTAGTAATTAAAATAGAACTGTATTTCTTTTCATTAAAAAAAAATACTGTGATTAGGCAGTATAAGATAGCTGTATGGTGTCATTGGTGATAGACCTGTGTCTCACCTTTGTGTGATTTCTGTCTTCAACTCCGTAGTGACCTGAGCTAGCTGAAGGGGCTCTAGCAATCATATATACATCCCAGGTATAGGGGAATACATATTCTATGTATATATTCCACAGAATAGGAGAAGCAAATTAGGAAATATGGGCACCACTGAGTTGAATTAGTTCTCTAGACCTCAGATCTTCCTGAGGTCTACTAAAATGTTTAACCTGAGCTAGCTGAAGGGGCTCTAGCAATCATATATACATCCCAGGTATAGGGGAATACATATTCTATGTATATATTCCACAGAATAGGAGAAGCAAATTAGGAAATATGGGCACCACTGAGTTGAATTAGTTCTCTAGACCTCAGATCTTCCTGAGGTCTACTAAAATGTTTATTTTATTGGCCAGTAATTGATAACCTTCTCCTAGGTATCAATAGTTGAAAAGGATAGGGAATATGGTCTTTATTCTTTACATTGTTGTTCTTAACTAAACCTTGTAGCTCTTTCAGGAAAGAAGAAAAGGAAAATGAGTATTGGGAGACAACCACACTGCGTGGAGACAGATAGAAGGAAATTTTAGGACTGTGGTTTCTAACATTTTGCTTTTGATGTCCAGTTGCTGTTCAGTTGCTAAGTCATGTCTGATTCTTTGCGACACCATGAACTTCAGCACACCAGGCTTCCCTGTCCTTCACCATCTCTGGGAGTTTACTCACTCATGTCCGTTGAGCCCGTACGGACTTTTTGATTAAGAATACTGAAGTGGGTTGCCATGCTCTCCTCCAGGGGATTTCTCTGACCCAGAGATCGGACCTATGTCTCTTACGATTCCTGAATTGGCAGGTGGGTTCTTTACCACTTGTGAAATCTGGGAAGCCCCATTTGTGAATATTTTTGAATAAATGTTCAAACGTCTCAAACATCTGAAATCAACAGTGTAATATATACAATAAACCTGTTTAAATATACCATTATATGGATACTCTTAAAAATAGATAAATGTTTTAATTAATGTTGATGAAACTAAAGAGTAAAGGAATTAAAAAGAGAAGAAAAATGTATTTTTTTAAGAATGTAGGACACTCTTTGTAATAAGGCCACATCACAAAACAACTGGAGAAAGCAGTCAGTGGTACAGATCATGAAGTTGTAATGCTTGAAATTATTTTTATTGGAAATACTTTTTTTAATCTAAATGAAAATTGGAATGTGGAAAAAAAATTATAATCTGAGTTATAATCTCCATAGTTTAAAGTTTAAACATTATCAACATTTTCATGCTACTTTAGCCCTGTTAGTATGATTTTATTAACAGCTGGCCCCAGGAATGGCATTGAAAATAAATCCTGGTTATGTTGCAACTATAACATTTGTTTTCATTTCATTGATTTACTAATTCCAATGAAAAGGACTGCAGTTTTATATTTTTTTAGCCACTCGATTTTCTAAAGAAATTTATTCTTACTGCTGTAAGAATTCAGAATACTACTTCATTAGCTAGAATTTAAATATTATTAAGTAAATGGATAATTCCACAATATAAAGAAATGTGTCTTCTAGTAAAGGAAAAGTAGCAGTCCTGACCCCTGCAGTTGTTATCATTTACAAGAAAACAATTTTGTTGTAACTTCGTCTTTCAACTGCTGTCTTATTAGATGGCAATGATCCTAGAAGTGAGTATTCTTTTTCCCATTTTAGAGGTGGAGGATGTGAATTCTGAATGCTGTCCTCGATTGATTTGGCTCATTATTTTCTGATGCAATTTGAGTTCCCAGATGCAACAGGAGTCTAATAATCAAGATGCCAGTCACATCCCTCTTAAAACAGTTGCAATAATACAGCATTTGGAATTTTTAAGAAGCATAGATGCAGTCATAGGTAATTAAGGAACTTAAAGCTTTTCCTAAATCAGAAAACCGATTTTTTTATTTTCTGGAAAGGTTAAGAACCCTTGGAGAAGGAAATGGCAACATACTCCACCATTCTCACCTGGAGAAGCCCTGGAGAGGGGAGCCTGACTGGCTACAGTTCATGGGGTCACAAAGAGTTGGATGCTATTGTGTGACTATCACTAGAGAACAATAAAAATTAAATAGCACCTTCTAAGACCCATAGTAGGCTGGATAACTAGAAAAGCACTTTTTGGATATGAAAAGACATGTGCTATAAAGTGAATCACTTACCAATTTATAGTAGTCTAGCTATTGAAACAGAGAAGGCAATGGCACCCCACTCCAGCACTCTTGCCTGGAAAATCCCACGGATGGAGGAGCCTGGTGGGCTGCAGTCCATGGGGTCACTAAAAGTCGGACAGGACTGAGCGACTTCACTTTCACTTTTCACTTTCATGCATTGGAGAAAGAACTGGCAACCCACTCCAGTGTTCTTGCCTGGAGAATCCCACGGATGGGGAGCCTGGTGGGCTGCCGTCTATGGGGTCACACAAAGTCGGACACGACTGAAGTGACTTAGCAGCAGCAGCAGCAGCTATCAAAAAATAAATCCATCTGTCCTTGTTAAGACTTCCCAAACCCAACTCATTTTTGTATCCTCTTAAGAAAAAAAAAAAATTAATGCCACTGTCAATTTTTGCTGGATTTCTGAAGTAACCACTGAACTTGACTTACCTGGAGTTTGCTTCCTACTTAAAATCTATGCTCTCTCTGTAACCAGAATAAACATAATAAAGCTTGGATCTGAGCACAAAACTTCAGAATAGGGTACACATACTCTAACATGTCACTAGATTGGCCCTGACTAGACCTTCAGTCTCATCTTCCACAGCTCATTCCAACAATACCGAAATACTTTTCGTATCTGTAATGCGCTGTGCTCAAAAAAAAAAAAATTAATGCCACTGTCAATTTTTGCTGGATTTCTGAAGTAACCACTGAACTTGACTTACCTGGAGTTTGCTTCCTACTTAAAATCTATGCTCTCTCTGTAACCAGAATAAACATAATAAAGCTTGGATCTGAGCACAAAACTTCAGAATAGGGTACACATACTCTAACATGTCACTAGATTGGCCCTGACTAGACCTTCAGTCTCATCTTCCACAGCTCATTCCAACAATACCGAAATACTTTTCGTATCTGTAATGCGCTGTGCTCTCTTAAAATCCTCAGGCTTTGAATTGTTGTTTCCTTTACCTTTAGTACAGAACAGTTTTTACTAGAATTACTCATAAGGTTTGAGCATTATAAGACTATTTGGTGTCTAAATAAAAGAATGACTTTCTTCATTTGTAATCTTGATTTGAACTGAATTGAACTGAAAAGGTCAGTTTTCATTCCAATCCCAAAGAAAGGCAATGCCAAAGAAGGCTTAAACTACCGGATAATTGCACTCATCTCACATGCTAGTAAAGTAATGCTCAAAATTCTCCAAGCCAGGCTTCAGCAATATGGGAACTGAGAACTGCCAGATGTTCCAGCTGGATTTAGAAAAGGCAGAAGAACCAGAGATCAAATTGCCAACATCCTTTGGAACATCAAAAAAGCAAGAGAGTTCCAGAAAAATATCTATTTCTGCTTTATTGACTATGCCAAAGCCTTTGACTGTGTGGATCACAATAAACTGTGGAAAATTCTGAGAGAGATGGGAATACCAGACCACCTGACCTGCCTCTTGAGAAATCTGTATGCTGGTCAGGAAGCAACAGTTAGAACTGGACATGGAACAACAGACTGGTTCCAAATAGGAAAAGGAGTATGTCAAGGCTGTATATTGTTACCCTGATTATTTAACTTATATGCAGAGTATGTCATGAGAAACGTTGGGCTGGAGGAAGAACAAGTTGGAATCAAGATTGCTGGGAGAAATATCAATAACCTCAGATATGCAGATTACCCCACCCTTGTGGCAGAAAGTGAAGAAGAACTAAAAAGCTTCTTGATGAAAGTGAAAGAAAAGAGTGAAAAAGTTGGCTTAAAGTTCAACGTTGAGAAAACGAAGATCATGGCATCTGGTCCCATCTATGGCAAATAGATGGGGAAACAGTGGAAACAGTGTCAGACTTTATTTTTCTGGGCTCCCAAATCACTGCAGATGGTGATTGCAGCCATGAAATTAAAAGACGTTTACTCCTTGGAAGAAAAGTTATGACCAACTTAGATAGCATATTAAAAGCAGAGACATTACTTTGCCAACAAAGGTCTGTCTAGTCAAGGCTATAGTTTTTACAGTGGTCATGTATGGGGATGTGATAATTGGACCATAAAGAAAGCTGAGCACTGAAGAATTTATGCTTTTGAACTATGGTATTGGAGAAGACTATTGAGGGTCCCTTAGGCTGCAATGAGATCCAACCAGTCTATCCTAAAGGAAATCAGTCCTGGGAGGATTGATGCTGAAGCTGAAACTCCAATACTTTGGCCACCTGATGCGAGGAGCTGACTCATTTGAAAAGACCCTGATGTTGGGAAAGATTAAGGGCAGGAGAAGGGGACGACAGAGGATGAGATGGCTGGATGGCATCACCCACTCAATGGACATGGGTTTGGGTGGACACTGGGAGTTGGTGATGGACAGGGAGGCCTGGTGTGCTGCTGTTCATGGGGTCGCAAAGAGTTGGACAAGACTGAGCGACTGAACCGAGCTGAACTGATATGGGCTTCCGTGATGGTTCAGCAGGTAAAGGATCCTNTGATGAAAGTGAAAGAAAAGAGTGAAAAAGTTGGCTTAAAGTTCAACGTTGAGAAAACGAAGATCATGGCATCTGGTCCCATCTATGGCAAATAGATGGGGAAACAGTGGAAACAGTGTCAGACTTTATTTTTCTGGGCTCCCAAATCACTGCAGATGGTGATTGCAGCCATGAAATTAAAAGACGTTTACTCCTTGGAAGAAAAGTTATGACCAACTTAGATAGCATATTAAAAGCAGAGACATTACTTTGCCAACAAAGGTCTGTCTAGTCAAGGCTATAGTTTTTACAGTGGTCATGTATGGGGATGTGATAATTGGACCATAAAGAAAGCTGAGCACTGAAGAATTTATGCTTTTGAACTATGGTATTGGAGAAGACTATTGAGGGTCCCTTAGGCTGCAATGAGATCCAACCAGTCTATCCTAAAGGAAATCAGTCCTGGGAGGATTGATGCTGAAGCTGAAACTCCAATACTTTGGCCACCTGATGCGAGGAGCTGACTCATTTGAAAAGACCCTGATGTTGGGAAAGATTAAGGGCAGGAGAAGGGGACGACAGAGGATGAGATGGCTGGATGGCATCACCCACTCAATGGACATGGGTTTGGGTGGACACTGGGAGTTGGTGATGGACAGGGAGGCCTGGTGTGCTGCTGTTCATGGGGTCGCAAAGAGTTGGACAAGACTGAGCGACTGAACCGAGCTGAACTGATATGGGCTTCCGTGATGGTTCAGCAGGTAAAGGATCCTCCTGCAGAGCAGGAGATACAGGAGATAGGCGTTCAGCCTCTTGATTGGGAAGATCCCTTGGAGGAGGAAATGGCAACCCACTCCAATATTCTGGCCAGAAGAATCCAATGGACAGAGGAGCCTTGTATAGAGTCCAAAGGTTGCAAAGACTTGGGCACAACTGAGCAAACAAGCAAGCAAGGCTGTGACGCCTGTTTTCCCCTTTTAGGATTTATGCTTAATTTCAAAAGTGAGAAAGAAGCTCCGTGCAAAACTAAGGACTTAAAATAGTTAGCAAACTTTTAATTACCTACAATTGTCTGCTAAATTCAGCCTAAGACGAAACTGCTCTGTGTTGAGGTTAAAAAAAAATCACTTATTCTATGAGTGAGTTATGTCTGATTTACTCTGTGCCTGTAGTATTCCACTTTCACTGTGTGAGCCTGGAGTCCTGGTCACGTAGAGCAAGAGAATCAACAGGTCAGCACCCCAGGAGACGTACGGCACAGGTGGCTTACGCCCAGACTTAGAGAAGCACTGTGATTACAGCAGCCGTACAGAAGGCCACGAGCTATCTTAGAACTGACCTCCGCGATGGCCAGTTAGACGATCATGTTTATAGGTAGAGTCCTTTAGAGAGAAGCCTCAACTCCACGTGGTACATGCAATAACCAAAGGACAAGAGTTGGATTCTAAAATAAATGAACATTACCGGTACTGCAAGCTTGCTCTTTGTGTCTCCTCTGCCCTCTATTCAGTTACAACTGAAAGTCAAGTGAATTCTTGACAGGAGTGGATCCTTCCACACACTCTTCAGTATCAGTTACTCATTCACTTGCACACTCATACACACATTCGTACACTTTTTTTCTGTTTCTTAGGTCAATTGAAAATTTAATTTCCCTCTCATTTTGCTACATAACAATAAAGTCTTAGATAATCAAATCAAAGATTTGATTTCTTTTTCAGAAATCACTAACTAGACTAATGTTGACAGAAAGCAATATAAAACACAAAAACACAAGCTTAAATTAACAATTAGCTTCGTGTAGCATTTTTTCTTTAAGTAATGTATATTCATGTTGCATTTTACTCCACTATTTTGCGTTCATTTGCCAACAATATTTCTAATTGAGTACACACTTATGTATGTACAAGGACATTGATTGAGACATTATATAAATCATTTAAAAATTTAAACAATTCATATGTGTATTAATAGAGTCATGTGGCCTGTAACCCACCAGGCTTCTCTGTTCATGGAATTTTCCAGGCATGAATGCTGCAGTGGGTTGCCATTTCCTACCCCAGGAGATCCTCCTAACCCAGGGGTCAAACTCTTGTCTCTCTTGTATTTCCTGTATTGGCAGGCAGACTGTTTACCACCACACCATCTGGAAAGCCCTACATTCAGTTTATACATGTCAGTTCTTGGTAAAGGGAAGTTTTATGGTACTCTATCAGATTTGCATTATTACAAGTGTTGTCTCATTGTGATAGAGAAATCTATAACAGTATTGCTATGAAATATGATGCATGAAAGGATATATTTCTCTTTCATATTTATTGTAAATAAATAAAAAATGAATTATAAACAATACCTATCATTGTCTTTTTTGTAAGGCAAGCACAAATCTCATTTTTAGGCCAATATTTCATCTATTCCTTCTCTTTCAAATGTTGTCAGTGTTTGATCAACTTTAAAGGGCATCCTTATTTGTCAAATCAAATGAATGCCTACAAAACGTTTAAGGAAAATAAGTGTTCCAAAAGGGACATGGAGGTGTCAGCAAAGGAAGCATTTGAATAACCCAGCACATGAAGTTAAAATCAGAAGTTCAAGAAAATCGATAATCAGACACATACCTGGCAACATTTTCTGTATGAAAATGGTAAATTTGAAGGAAGAAATACCAATGCCACGTTCTGATATCGTTTTCTCATATCCTAATAAATGAACACATGAAAGACATTCTTGCATCTCTCATTCCCACCATCACTTTTTTAGGCTAAGAGTTGCTGAAGTGCTCATAGTAAATCCATCTCCCGACAACCACCATGAAATTGACTGAGTACTGCACATAGCCTCAGGCACATATGATCCATCACGCTCATGTAAAACTGCCAGCCAGTCACGGTTTGGCTGTATTGGTAAATTTTTCAGCCATTGCTTTACTTAAGGAATGGGGGATTACTGGAAAGAGGTCAAGGAGAATGCAACTCCATGAGGGCAGGCTAAATTTATTTTTCCTCCCAAAGCACAAGGTGCCTAAAATGTAGTAGTATTCAGCAAACGTCTATTGTCAAGTAAACTATGAGAGCTGTGGAACCAATTTTCTCACCTGTTTCACAAAATAAATTGAAAGATAAATTCATCTGTTCCAGGGGATAGTGATGATGTAACGGTAAGAATACCAGGCACAGACATTGAGAGGATACTCAAAGGTGATGTCAAGGGCAATTAGCTACTCAAACATTACATCTAAAACGACCTTAAAAATACAACTATGAACAGCAAGTCCCCTGTTCAGTTATGCGAGATGAGTAAGTTCTAGAGATCTGTTGTACAGTTGTACACTTAAAAATTAGCTAAGAAGATAGATTTCATGTTGCCTTCTTACTGCAGTGGAAGAAAGAGAATGTTTTCCAAGTAGGCCTCCATTGTTTACATTATATTAAATAAGTAATTTAACTTTTAAGGAAATATAATAAAAGGGTAACACTGAATGCAGTTCACAATGGAGTAAAGAACGAAGAAACTAGTGATCTACCTATTAATACTGGTGCCATCTTTATATATACATACATATATATGTATATAGAGAGATTTGAGTCAGAGCATTGTGAATTGCAGATCCTTGTCTTTAGTGATTAAGATAAGACACTTCACTCATCTCTGATATAGGACTGATAACACAAAGCAGAACTTTGATACATGAGTGTGTTATACATTTTCAGCCATCATGCATCTGTAGCTTTAAATTATTTTAATCATGAAAGAGTGTTAATATTGATCAATGTAAACAAAGACTTTTAAGGAAAGATATGATAAGTGTATATTGTATTAAATGACCCATCTTGTTCCCAAGAAACCTGACATAAAATTCTGCTTGTATGGGTGATTTTTATGTTTTCAACACATTCTCTGCTGAAGATTCAGTCTGATGATATTGTGAATATTCCAGAATGGGTTTCACTTTAAGATGAATATTTATCAGGGGTTAGAATGGAGTCTATTCCATCATCAGTAGTCCCTAAGAATGTCTAGACTTCGTACAGTATGCTCAAGGTACACACACGGTCACAAACAGCCGGTGATGTTCCTTCTCATGGCTGAATAGCATTGCATTGCATGTGTGTGTGTGTGTACACACACACACACATATACATATGTACACATATTCTTTATCCTTCCATCTGCTGTTGGGCAAATATGGTTGTTTACATATCTTGGCTATTGTGAATAACGGTACCATTTTGGACAACACTGATGGACCTTGAAAGTATTACGCTCAGTGAGATAAGTGAGGCAGAGAAAGGCAAGGACTGTAAGACATCACTTACAGGTGGAATCTAAGAATGACAGACTGCTAAAAACAGAAAGTAAAACGGTGAGTGCAAGGGATGAGGTCTTTGGGGGAGAAGGCAGATGCTGTTTATGGGCACACACTTGCAATGAGTAATAAACAAACCCTAGAAATATAATGCACAGTATAGTGGGTATAGGCAATGATATTGTAGTACAATCATCAAAGTTACTAAGAGATTATAGCAATGATTCTAACAATTGAAAAGAAAGGATCATTATGTGACATGACAGCTGGCAATTACATTGCAACATACATCAATTTACCATGTCATTCACCTTGAATTTATACAATATATGTTAACATATTTCAATTTAAAAAATGAAAAAATAAATATATAACAAAGAATTTGTTGAATTAATAACAGGTGGCAGCAGCTCACAGTAGACAGTTGAGCAGAACAAATTCCCAAATAATAATTTCCTCTGTAGTATTGTTGAAGCAGAATCAGGACATATAGAAATATAAATAATTTAAATAATTAAAAACAGAAAAATCTAATATTAGCTGTAGCTAGATATTTCTCTTTCTCCACACACACACACATGTATACATATATAAATACATATTTCCTGTTGATATGTCAACATATATATGATTTGCTCTTGTTCTTTTCCGTTTGCTTTGTCTAGTCGCTGAGTGTTGTCTGACACTTTTGCGGCCCCATGGATTGCAGCGCACTATGCTCGTCTCGCTGTGGGATCTTCCAGGCAAGAATACAGAATAGGTTTGCCATTTCCTTCTCCAGGGGACCTTCCCGACCCAGGGATCAAACCTGGGCCTGCTGCATTGCAGGGAGATTCTCTACTAAGTGAGCCACCAGGGAAGATGGGCTTCCTCTGGTAGCTCTTTCTATATCCTTATATATAAGCTGGGTAACAAGGTCTCCTAGAGCTAGATTTAACAGCTAGAGTAAATGACCAAACAAACTATGTTACGGTATCTCACAAGTATTAATAACACCACATGGAGTAGGTGTTTACATTTCCCTGAAAATCAATAAACTGTTATATAATCTTCAAAAAATCAAAGTATGACAAAATTAGGTGCTCTTAGGAAGTGGAGTTACAGATAATGCTTCTTTTTAATTTCTTATATAAATGCATCAACTAACCAAATAAAAATACTGACTAAATAGCTTATATGAATGGTTAAAAAGTCATGTTTCAACTATGTCTAATGCTAAACACAGGTCTATTTCTCTTAAAGAAGTGGATTTTCTCACTAGGTACAAGCTATCTTTGACAAATTTTTTTGATTTTTTGTTAATCTCTTAATTTTTCCTCGACTAGTATTGATGTTGAATGTTTTGCTTCCTTTCATATTTCTGACGCTGCTCTAACATCAGCACTTCCTTCACACAGGATACTTTTACAAATCACCAAAGCATCCCATCCTATACACGCAGTACCCCACTGGTTCTTTACCTCCCATAGCTTGACGGTATTTTTTTAATCTCTTTCTTCCACTGAATACAAATCTCTCCCTAATCATGCTCCTTGATCTTACACCACACACTTTCTTATTATAATCATTATACTATCTTTAAGCACTTTTATTCATTTTTATGATCTTACTGACCCTTCCATTTGCCTTGTCCAGAACGCATCTCCAACATCCTTCAACCACGAGGTCATGAACATATCACTTTATGTACAAAGTTCATCCCGAGTCACATTATAAAAATTGAGATACTGTGTTTTATATCCTATCTCAATCTCTCGGTATCTCTATTATAAAATCCATAACATAGCTTTTAAAATATTTTGTTTCCCTGAGTCTTTGGATATTGACTATACGTTCCTCCCAACTGGCTCTTCAACCCCCTGCATTCTGTTCCATTCATAGGGGAACTCACCTCTCAGAGGAACTCCCTTTGTCTCTGTCTTCCAGGCTTGTTCAGCTGTTGCAAGCACATGGGAAATCAGAAATCTGAAGGGTAGACACACTGTGATGGTTTCCCTCAGGACCCCTGAGCGCTGGGTCACAGATTTGCAGTTTCTCGGTTTCTGGGTTGTGAGCCCTCACCTCACAAGTGAACCTTCCTCTAGATTGCTGTAACTGTTCAGTCCATCTGTTCCTCCACTGCTCCATCCGACATCCTGCCTGTGGCTCGAACGGTAAAGAATCTGCCTGCGATGAGAAGACCTGGGTTCGATCCCTGGGTCGGGAGGATCCACTGGGGAAGGGCATGGCAATCCAGTCCAGCGTTTGTGCCTGGAGAATCCCGTGCGTAGAGGCGCCTGGTGGGGTGGAGACACAGAGGGTCAGGCACGACCGAGGGACTAACACTTCCACTTTCTACCTCTGTCAGCCGCTCATCCTTCTTTCCCTTTAAATCTGCCCCCAACTCTTTGAAGAAAGTCTCATTAATCTTCCCTCAGTTACTCCATTTGAGTGGGCTTTTTTTCCTTCTGGCACCAGAGCTGACACTCAATACATCATCTATGTGGTTACAGAGATCTTTCTCTCAAGTACCGTGACTGTCATCCTTATAACCTAGACCCATGAGAGTGTATTCAAGCAGCATGAGTATAACCCACGTTTATTCCGCTAACTAGATTCCTGATCCGAGCCTGTGTGATACCTCCATGGATGCCTAGGTGTGTGCTCAGGCTCACGTGTGTTCGATTCTTTGCGATCCCATGGGCTGTAGCCCACCAGGCTCCCCCCATCCATGGAATTTTCCAGGCAAGAATCCTGGAGTGGTTCCCATTTCCTCCTCCAGATCTTCTGAACCCAGGGATCTAACCTGCAGCTCCCGCGGCTCCTGTGTTGGCAGGCAGATTTTTTACTACTGAGCCACATGAGAAGCACAAACTAGATAAAAAGTTACATGTTAAGAGAAAATAGACATATAGAACTTTGTTTATGCTTGACATTTAAAATTATGCTCGTTAATCCACATACAGGCTTCCCTTGTGGCTCAGCTGGTAAAAAATCCACCTGCAATGTGGAAGACCTGGGTTCGATCCCTGGATTGGGATGATCCCCTGGAGAAGGCAATGGCACCCCACTCCAGTACTCTTGCCTGGAAAATCCCATGGGCGGAGGAGCCTGGTGGGCTACAGTCCATGGGGTCGCTAAGAGCCGGACACGACTGAGCGACTTCACTTTCACTTTCCACTTTCATGCATTGGAGAAGGAAATGGCAACCACTCCAGTGTTCTTGCCTGGAGAATCCCAGGGACGGGGGAGCCTGGTGGGCTGTGGGCTATGGGGTCGCACAGCGTCAGACATGACTGAGTGACTTAGCAGCAGCAGCAGCATCCTTTTGAATGGAGAAGGAAACACAACCCACTCCTATATTCTTGCCTGGAGGATCCCAGGAGCAGAGAAGCCTGGAGGGTTACAGTTCATGGGGTCTCAAAGAGTCTGACACGACTGAAGCGACTTAGCAGGCTGGCACGGCCTTTTGAATTATGATTTTCTCAGTCTGTGTGCCCTGAAATGGGATCGCTGGGTCACAGGACAGTTCCATGTTTAGTTTTTAAGGAACCTCTGTACTGCTCTCCATAGTGGCTATACCAGTCTACATTCCCACCAGCAGTGCAAAAGGCCTTCCTTGTCTCCACACTCTTCAGCTTTTACTGTTTGGAGATTTTTGGCAATGGCTATTCTGACCAGTATGAGGTGATACCTCTTTGTCATTTTTATCTGCATTTCTCTAAAGATTAGTGATATTGACAATCTTTTCTTGTGCTTCTTTGCTGTCTGTATGCCTTATGTGGAGAAATGTCTATTTGGTCCTCTGTCGATTTTTTGATTGTATGGGTATTTTGTTTGTTTGTTTGTTTTGGATATTGAGCTTCTGGAGAAAGGGTATAATTGGAAAAGCAGGAGAAGACATAAGGGAATTTATAATTAAGGTTTGGATATCTATTATTTTTCCAAGATCATGTACCCTACTCTTTTTTATATTAAGTCGGGTATTAAATCATATATACAAAAATAGAAAAATAAATATGATCTTAAAGGAAAATCTAGTTTATAGAAAAATATTTTAAGAACAGAAATATCTGAAAATGAATCTAGTGATCATTCATTTATTCATAGGAAAATCTTCATTGAGTCTTTAGAACTCTCATAGACTCTGAAACGATAGGGTATGAACACAAAACTATTCTGCTTGGTTCTATTTTTTGCAAGTTCTGAATTCATACATTCATCTTAAAGATATTAGAGTTTCAATCTAGACTTCTTTTGAAAATAATTTCACTCATTATAAACACAATGGTTTATTTTATCAAACTCTACACATAGTTTTATAGTCTCTTTTCAATAACAAGGAGGAAAACAAAGCAGAGAACAAAATAACGAAAGAATTTACCAGTACACTGATCATTTAATCTTATTTTGCAGCATCAAGCAGGGCTTACTTATTCTGTTACCAACTTATTCACAGTTCTTAGAACTAGTTAAAATGTCATTAAAAGAGTTATCAGTTAAATTGCCCTAAATGTCTTACTGGAATCTGATTTTCAATAAGACCTTTACTCAAATTGGGGCTTTCCTGGTGGTTCAGATGGTAAAGAATCTGCCTGCAATGCAGGAGACCGGGGTTCGAACCCTGGGTTGAGAGGATCCCCTGGAGGAGGGCATGGCAACCCACTCCAGTATCCTTGCCTAGAGAATTCCATGTACAGAGGAGCCTGGCATGCTACAGTCCATGGGTTGGAAAGAGTCAGACACGACTGAGACACTAAACATAATAATACACAAATTCCGTTTTACAAGGCTCTCTCCTCACCCCCTGCCCCTAGGTAAACTTTATATCTGTTCCTTAAAATAAACTCTATTTTAGAGCTTATACTATATTTAGAGTTTACAGTACTGATTTCAACTACAGTATAATATGAATTAGAGTGCACAAAATACAACATCCCTGGGCCATTTAGTGTAGCTTATCTTTAGCACTATGGAACTTAATTCTTTCCAGTTAGTTTCAGTATTTCCATATGCATATGCTGATTTCTATAAGTAAAATATACTTTTGAATAAATTTCAATACATTCCATTATCTATTTTTAGTCTTAATTAGCCTGATCAGGTTCACAAAATAAATTTAGGTAATTTTAATAATATGTTTATATACATTTAATGATGTATAGGGTGGCCCACATATATACTTTATAGACATATATTTAGATTTTTAGCATTCACAAAGCACTTTTATATACATTATTTGAAGTAATGTTCATTATTCTAAATAACGGGTAAGGTAGACAGGTCATCTTCCTTTGCAGATTGAAAAAAAAATTAAAAATTAATCTTCAGAGGAGTAATGCGAAGTTCATACCCCACAAAGTTAAAGACTCAGTAATTAAATTCAAAATTTTACACAGGAAATTTTAGGATCAAAATATAATTCCCAGTCTCCCAAGACTTTCATGTCCTTGCTTGAGCTTTTGAATCCCAAGCCACATAGCCTGAGGCTTAATGGAAGAAGGCAGAAATAATCTTTCTACAATAACTCCGAGGCACAGTTTCTGTCAGGGATGTTCAGAGTAAACAGATCACAGAATGTTAGCACACCCATTAATTACAGCTATGTGCTGAGAAAAAATGGAAAGACACTGAGGTGTAGTTGAAGCATATATGGTTCAGAGTCCAGCAGAAATAATTTTTTCCAGTTTACTAAGAACTAATTGTTCCAATACATACTTTGCTGTACATATTTAAGGGGCAGAGCATGATGATATAATTTACATTTACTTTGAAATGAATATCATGATAGACTCAGTTAACAGCTATCTTCTCATGCAGAGAAAATAAAAAAAAAGAAAAGTAAAAACCCTTGTGACAAAAACTCATAGAATTTACTTTTTTAAGAACTTTCCTATATATCATACAGCCATCATTATGGTGTATATTACATCCCTAGTATTATTTTTCTAATAACTTAAAATTTGTACCTTTTGATCACCTTCCTCCAATTCCCCCTCCTTTGACCCTCCACCTCTAAAAACCACAAGTCTGATCTCTTTTTCTATTTTTTTTTAAATTTTCTTTTAACTTTTAGATTCTGTATATGAAATCATACAGTATTTGTCTTCCTCTGTCTCACTTAATTCCCTTAGCATAATGCATTTAAGGTTCATCCATGTTGTCCCAAATGATAGGATTTCCTCGTTTATAAACAGCTGAATAATATTCTCTTGGACAGAGATACCAGAACTTCTTTATCCATTCATCCATCAATGGACACAGATACTTTCTAGATCTTATAATGCTTCTGTTAACATGGGGTTGCAGATATCTTTTTGAACCAGAGCTTTTGTTTCCTTTGTTTATATTCTTAGAGCAGAAATGCTGGATCCTACAGAACTTCTATTTTTAATTTTGTGAGTCTTTTTCAGTGCCTGCTCCAATTTATAAGCCCACCAGCAGTACAGTTCAGTTCAGTTCAGTCCAGTTGCTCAGTCATGTCAGACTCTTTGCGACCCCATGAATCGCAGCAAGCCAGGCCTCCCTGTCCATCACCAACTCCCGGAGTTCACTCAGACTCACATCCATTGAGTCAGTGATGCCATCCAGCCATCTCATCCTCTGTCCTCCCCTTCTCCTCCTGCCCCCAATCCCTCCCAGCATCAGAGTCTTTTCCAATGAGTCAACTCTTTGCCTCAGTTAGCCAAAAGATTGGAGTTTCAGCTTCAACATCACTGCTTCCGATGAACACCCAGGACTGATCTCCTTTAGGATGGACTGGTTTGATCTCCTTGCAGTCCGAGCGATTCTCAAGAGTCTTCTCCAACACCACAGTTCAAACACATCAAGTCTTCGGCGCTCAGCTTTCTTCACAGTCCAACTCTCAAATCCATACATGACCACTGGAAAAACCATAGCCTTGACTAGATGGACCTTAATCAGCAAAGTAATGTCTCTGCTTTTGAATATGCTATCTAGGTTGGTCATAACTTTCCTTCCAAGGAGTAAATGTCTTTTAATTTCATGGCTGCAATCACCATCTGATGTGATTTTGGAGCCCCAAAAAATAAAGTCTGACACTGTTTCCACTGTTTCCCCATCTATTTCCCATGAAGTGATGGGACCAGATGCCATGATCTTCGTTTTCTGAATGTTGAGCTTTAAGCCAATTTTTTTCACTCTCATCTTTCACTTTCATCAAGAAGCTTTTTAGCTCCTCTTCACTTTCTGCTGTAAAGGTGGTGTCATCTCCATATCTGAGGTTACTGATATTTCTCCCAGAAATCTTGATTACAGCTTGTATTTCTTCCAGCCCAGTGTTTCTCATGATGTACTCTGCATATAAGTTAAATAAGCAGGGTGACAATATACAGCCTTGACGTACTCCTGTTTCTATTTGGAACCAGTCTGTTGTTCCATGTCCAGTTCTAACTGTTGCTTCCTGACCTGCATATAGGTTTCTCAAGAGGAAGGTCAGGTGGTCTGTTATTTCCATCTCTTTATTTCTCACATCTGGGCCAGCATTTGTTATCTCTAGTCTTTTTAATATTTTAAGAAGTGTGAAGTGACATCTCATTGTGGTCTTAATTTGCATTTCCCTAATAATTAGGAATATTGAGCATATTTTCCTGTGTCTGTTGACCTTTCACGTATCTTCTTTGCAGAAATGTCTATTCAGATCTTTGCCCATGTTTAGCTGGATTACTCGGAGTGTATTTGCAATTGAGTTGTATGAGTTCATTATATATTTTGAGTATGAGTTCCTTACCAGACATGCAGTTAGCAAATAGCTTTTCTCATTTCACAGGCTATCTTTTCACTTTGTTGATGGCTTCTGCTGCACAGAAGCTGTGTCATTTGATATAGTACCGCTTGTTTATTTTTTATTTTGCTGCTTGTATTTTTGGTGTAGATAAAAATCTAAAAAACAGTTAGTCTTAGTCACTCAGTTGTGCCCGACTCTTTGTGGCCCCATGGACTACAGCCCACCAGGCTCCTCTGTCCATGGGATTTTCCAGGCAAGGATACTGGAGTGGGTGGCCATTTCCTTATCCAGGGGATCTTCCCAACCAGTTACTAGGACCCATAATAAGAAGCTTTATTCCTGTTTTCTTCTAGAAGTTTCACAGTTTCAGTTCTTTAACTCATTTTGAATTAACCTTTGGGAATTGTATAAGACATGGGTCTAGTTTCTTTTTTTTTTTTTTTTTGGCATGTGAATATCCAATTATCCCAGTATCACTTATTGAAAAGACTGACCTTTCTCCATTGAGTAGTCTAGCTCCCTTGTCAGATAGTTGATCCAGTGTGCTTGGGTTTATTTGTGGACTCTCAGTTCTATTCTGTTGGTCTGTTTGTCCTTTTTATACAACCACCATGCTATTTTAATGACTGCAGTTTTATAATATTGCCTGAATATGACTTTTGATGTCTCCTGCTTTATTCTCTTTTCTCAGAATTTAATTTCTCAGAATTTAACTCGGGTTTTGGTGGTGCATGTAAACTTTAGGAGTGTTTTTTCTACATCTGTAAACAATACCATTGGAATCTTGACAGGGATTGAATTGAATTTGTAGATTGCTTTTAGTAATATTGACATTTTAACAATAATAAGTCTTCCAGTCCATAAACACAAGATGCTTTTCTGTTTATTTGTATCTTCTTTGATATTTTTCATTGGTATTTTGTAACTTTCAGAGTAGAGATCTTTCATCTCCTTAGTTAAATTTATTCCTAACTGTTTTATTCTCTTTGATGTTATTGCAAATGGGATTGATTGATCTTTTTTTTTTTCAGATAATTGATTAGTAGTGTATAAGCAGAGAGGTCATCACCTTAGGAAATGTCAGTCAGCTTCTCTGAGCTCATTTTTGGTTTTATTAAGTGGGTAATTACATTCCCTTTGTAAGACTGTTGTAACGATTCTATTTAATGGGCTTCCCAGGTAGCTCAGTGGTAAAGAATCTGCTTGCCATGGAGGAGACACAGGTTCAATCCCTGGGTCGGGAAGACCCCCTGGAAAAGGAAATGGCAACCCACTCCAGAATTCTCACCTGGGAAATTCCACGGAAAGAGGAGCCCAGCAGGCTACAGTTCACGAGGATGCAAACAATCAGATGTGACTGAGCATAAAAGACAATATACCAAATGCTAAATTTAGACTTGTAGAGTAGATCTCTAAGAGCATTTTCAAAGCAATAACTGTGTCAAAATTAAGTCCTAATAGAGTAATAAAAAACTTAATCTTGAGACTGAACATGAAGACAAAGTGTGTCCATAATATGCCATTTATCTTCTAATCAATTGCAATTTGCCTCACTATTTATCAGAAGGAATTAAATACTTCCCATACTTACTTGGATGCAAACTCTCAACTTATTACATGAGTTCCTCAGAGACAGGAGGATTTGCTTTTGTTTATCAAAACTTTCACAGTGTTGCTCATTGCTGTAATCGGTTATTTAGCTCCAACTTTTAAGATGGATTAAACCGTATTTTAGGAGTGTAAGGTTCACTGAATAAAATGTCCAATAGCCCTTACTGCACTCTGTTGTTTCAAGAAGAGTCATCCTTTAAGCTGTAAGTGCTGTTTCAAAATAGATTCTCTTCACTATGAGGTTTTTAGAGATTGAATGAAAAATCCTTAAACTGTCACTAGTACCATCCATCACCATTATAACTACATAACACTGACAAGGAAATGTATCTGGATTTAAAACACGAGGAGTGATAGGAGAAAACAAGCAGCCTTTGCAGCAAATTAACGTGATTCAGCGATTTGTCTAAGAAAATGGATTTTATTCACACAGATCGCATAGATACGTGCACTCCAAATTGCAGCCGTTCTGTTATTTCTTGATCATTGTTGTTGTTCAGTCTCTCAGTTGTGTCAAGTCTTGGCAACCCCATGGACTTCAGCACGACAGGCTTCCCTATCCTTCACCATCTCCCGGAGCTTGCTGAAACTCATATCCATTGAGTCAGTGATGCCATCCAACCATTTCATCCTCTGGCATCTCCTTCTCCTCCCGCTTTCAATCTTTCCCAGCATCACGGTCTTTTCAAATGAGTCAGCTCTTCACATCAGGTGGCCAAAGTATTGGAGTTTCAGCTTCAACATCAGTCCTTCCAATGAACACCCAGGACTGATCTCCTTTACTGGTTGCTTCTCCTTGCAGTCCAAGGGATTCTCAAGAGTCTTCTCCAACACTGCAGTTCAAAAGCATCAGTTCTTCGGCGCTCAGCTCCTTTATGTTCCAACTCTTGTACCTATACATGACCACTGGAAAAACCATAGCTTTGACTAGATGGATGTCTGTTGGCAAAGGAATGCCTCTGCTTTTTAATACGCTGTCTAGGTTGGTCATAGCTTTTCTTCCAAGATGTAATCATCTTTTAATTTCATGGCTGCAGTCAAAATCTGCAGTGATTTTGGAGTCCAAGAAAACATTCTCTTACTGTTTCTATGGTTTCCCTTTCTGTTTGCCATGAAGTGATGGGACTGGATGCCTCGATCTTAATTTTCTGAATGTTGAGTTTTAAGTCAGCCTTTTAACTCCCTCTTTCACTTTCATCAAGAAGCTCGTTAGTTCTTCCTCACTTTCTGCCATAAGGGTGATGTCATCTGCGTATCTGAGGTTATTGATATTTCTCCTGGCAATCTTGATTCCAGCTTGTGCTTCACCCAGCCTGGCATTTCTCATGATGTACTCTGTAAGTTAAATAAAAGTGAAGTCACTCAGTTGTGTCCGACTCTTTGTGACCCCGTGGACTGTAGCCCACCAGGCTCCTCCATCCATGGGATTCTCCAGGCAAGAATACTGGAGTGGTTTGCCATTTCCTTCTCCAGGGGATCTTCCTGACCCAGGGATCGAACCCAGGTCTCCTGCATTGCAGGCAGACGCTTTAAATAAGCAGGGTGACAATACACAGACTTGACGTACTCCTATCTCAATCTGGAACGAGTCCATCGTTCTATGTCAGGTTCTATCTGTTGCTTCCTGACCTGCATACAGGTTTCTCAGGATGCAGGTAAGGTGCTCTACTATTCTCATTTCTTTCAGAATTTTGCATAGTTTATTGTGATCCACACAGTCAAAGGCTTTAGCATAGTCAATAAAGCAGGAGTTGATGTTTGCTTCCGGAATTCCCTTGCTTTTTGTATGATCCAACAGATGTTAGCAGTTTGATCTTTGGTCCCTCTGCCTTTTCTAAATTCAGCTTGAGCATCTGGAAGTTCTCAGTTCATGTAACGTTGAAGCCTACCCTGGGGAATTTTGAGCATTACAAAAAAGATCTTCACGACCGAGATAATCATGATGATGTGATCACTCATCTAGAGCCAGACATCTTGGAATGTGAAGTCAAGTGGGCCTTAGAAAGCATCACTACGAACAAAGCTAGTGGAGGTGATGGAATTCCAGTTGAGCTGTTTCAAATCCTGAAAGATGATGCTGTGAAAGTGCTGCACTCAATATGCCAGCAAATTTGGAAAACTCAGCAGTGGCCACAGGACTGGAAAAGGTCAGTTTTCATTCCAATTCCAAAGAAAGGCAATGCAAAAGAATGCTCCAATTACCGCACAATTGCACTCATCTCACATGCTAGTAAAGTAATGCTCAAAATCCTCCAAGCCAGGCTTCAGCAATACGTGAACCGTGAACTCCCTGATGTTCAAGCTGGCTTTAGAAAAGGCAGAGGAACCAGAGATCAAATTGCCAACATCCGCTGGATCATGGAAAAAGCAAGAGAGTTCCAGAAAAACATCTACTTCTGCTTTATCGACTATGCCAAAGCCTTTGACTGTGTGGATCACAATAAACTGTGGAAAATTCTGAAAGAGATGGGAATACCAGACCACCTAACCTGCCTCTTGAGAAATCTGTATGCAGGTCAGGAAGCAACAGTTAGGACTGGACATGGAACAACAGAAACTCCAGTACTTTGGCCACCTCATGCGAAGAGTTGACTCATTGGAAAAGACTCTGATGCTGGGAGGGATTGGGGGCAGGAGGAGAAGGGGACGACCGAGGATGAGATGGCTGGATGGCATCACTGACTCGATGGATGTGAGTCTGAGTGAACTCCGAGAGATGGTGATGAACAGGGAGGCCTGGCGTGCTGCGATTCATGGGGTCGCAAAGAGTCGGACACGACTGAGCGACTGAACTGAACTGACTTGCTAGCATGTGAAATGTGTGCAATAGTTTGATTATTCTTTTTCACTGCTTTTCTTTGAGATTGGAATGAAAATTAACTTTTTCCAGTCCTATGGCCCCTGCTGAGTTTTCCAAATTTGCTGGCATATTGAGTGCAGCACTTTCACAGCATCATATTTTAGGATTTGAAATAGCTCAACTTCAATTCTATTAGCTCCACTAACTTTGTTCGTAGTGATGCTTCCTAAGGCCCGCTTGACTTCACATTCCAAGATGTCTGGCTCCAGGTGAGTGATCACACCATAGTGATTAGCTAGGTCGTGAAGATCTTTTTTGTACAGTTCTTCTGTGTATTCTTGCCACCTCTTCTTAATATCTTCTGCTTCTGTTAGGCCCATAGTGTTTCTGTCCTTTTTTGAGCCCATCTTTGCATGAAATGTTCCCTTGGTATCTCTAATTTTCTTGAAGAAATCTCTCGTCTTTCTCATTCCATTGTTTTCCTCTATTTCTTTGCATTGTACACTTAGGAAGGCTTTCTTATCTCTCCTTGCTATTCTTTGGAACTCTGCATTCAAATGGGTATCTTTTCCTTTTCTCCTTTGCTCTTTGCTTCTCTTCGTTCTAAGCTATTTGCAAGGCCTCCTCAGGCAACCATTTTGCCTTTTTGCATTTCCTTTTCTTGGGGATGGTTTTAATCACTGCCTTCTGTTCAATGTTATGAACCTCCATCTGATCATTAGTGCAGTTCATTAATGAAAAAGCAAATAATTTAAAAGTACACAGGTGCATATAAAATAAAAAGTGATACTTTATTAATATATACATAAATAATACATTATGAGTGCTTGCCATGGTATGATTTTTTAATGTGTGGGAAGAAGATGAAGAAAATTTAGAAAAGGAATGCATACATTGATAATGAGAAAAATAGACAACAAGTTTGTAAGTGTGTCTATTTCAATCTATTAAAGAAGCTTAATGAGAGGGGAAAAGTCTGCTTTATAGATTTGACTGGATCAGAATTAGCCTATTTCACAACCTTGAAATTCATGTCAGATGTCAACTATCTGCTTCTTGAATTGCCTTTGTGACTCTGGATGAAACTATGAGGAATGTTGAAACTGGGGTGACTCACTGCTCCCTAGAGCCAACATTCACCTGATGACACTCATGCTTTCATTGCATTCATTTATTGAAGAGACTCAAACATGTGTGCTAGGCAAATGTCAGCACTTGTGTCTTATGCAAATATACAGATTTTCTATACTTTACCTGTAAAAGATAAACGTACAAAATACACTAAAAGTCTTAATGAATATGAGCCAATGGTTTACAGGAATTAAAAATGACTTTAGTTTTGAAAATTGCCAACAGTAAATAATTATTTTAATGCAATGGCTCATTGATTTATTGTGCTTTGCCTCAGGTCCAGTCTAAAACCTTATCTTATCAAACCTGTTTTTCAAAACCTTATTGCCTACCCATTTTAAAATGATATTTGCTAGTTTACTTTGGTTTTAACATTTTTTAAATGAAACACTATGTGACTTTCAGGTAGTGTAACTACATTGTGTTTTAATTTGTAAATTATATTTTATTAAATATCCTCATATTTATTTTTTTTCCTTTAGGGTTTTTAGCTAAATATGATATTGTAGGTACAAAGCCTTTTCATTTATTAAAAACTCTACTACAAAAATTACCCTTAGTGTAAGTAAGTTTTAAATCATCCAGTGAAAAATGTAAGAATATCTATTTTCACAAACCCAATGGATATAAATTTGATTTATTGCTGTTTAGTCTCTAAGTTATCTCCAACTCTTTGTGACCCCGTGGACTACAGCATGCCAAGCCTCCCTGTCCTTCACCATCTCCCAGAGCATGCCTAAGTTCATGTTCACTGAATTCATGATGCCATTCAACAATCTGTCACCCTCTTCTCCTGCCCTCAATCTTTCCAAGCAACGCGTTCTTTTCCAATGAATCTGTTTGAACTATTTACTCTTTAACCATTTTAAGCATGGCGTTATTGCTTTCTTTCTTTAGTTTATTTGTTTTCATTTTTGCTCCTTTGTTGCATTAGTTTGCCATGCAGCAATTGCACAGTAAAATATTACAATAAAGACTGCAAAGTTTTATGGGTGTTACATCCATTACAGTGGGCAACAGTACTTCTCTCTGGTTCTTAGTAGTCCTGCTTTCTGTACTCTCTCACGAACAAAAAATGTGTTTTTCAGGTGATTATTTTCGACAGTGTCAAAATAAGAATTTATAGTGCATTGCTGTTGATTCACTTTGAATTAAAACAATATATTGCTGGGGAAAAAATAACATATTGCATAACTTGATTCTTGAATTCCGTGTGTGCTCAGTTGAACCCATCCCTTTGTGACCCAATAGGCTATGGCCTGCCAGGATGCACTGTCCAAGGAATTTTCCAGGCAAGAACACTGGAGTGGATTGCCATTTCCTACTCCAGGGGATCTTCCTGACCCAAGGATTGAACCTGTGTCTCTTGAGTCTCCTGCATTGAAAGACGGATTCTTTACTACTAAACCATCTGGGAATCATTTATTTAAAAAAAATAACAACAACTTTATAGGATGTAGGGAGAGATGGGACTCTTCTCATATTGAGAAACTCATCTTTCTTGAAGTGCTGGCATTTTATCTGTATCTCTGACTGTATTGCTCAAAAGTAGCTATGAGCAGTGGCTTGCCTGTCCACTGAATCTCAGGCCACTTCTCTTCTTTCTGCTGACTCAGCGGATTGGAATTTTGAAAACAAAACTGCCTTTTGGGAATTTCCCTGGTGGTCCAGTGGTTAAGAATCTGCCTTGCAATGAATGTGGAAACGTGGGTTTGATCCCTGGTCAGGGAGCTAAGATTATATATACTGCAGAGCAACTAAACCGGAGAGCCACAAAGAGAGATCCAGTGCCCCACAGCTAATGACCCCCCTGGGCTCTTGACCCAGTGGGCTGCAACTGCTGAGCCCACAACACAGCCAGAGAATCTGTAAGCTTCAGTGAAAGATCTCACCAGACGCAGTGAAGATCCATGTGCAGCAACTAAGATCCAAGGCAGCCTGGTTGATTAATTTTAAAAACACCGTCCTTATGGAAATGGGTTTTAAAGAGCTCCAGACTTGCATTCACATTACTCAGCAGCTAATCAAGCTGACTTCTAGGCTTTCTACATGCTTTCTGCACACACACACCCATGTTACATTCTGTGGCTTATAGAGGCCTACCTTGTCTCTGCTCCTCTATTCAAAACCTGGAGTTGGGTTCCTGAGCTGGAGAGTCATAGATTTATCTCTACAGTTTGCCTCAAACCTCTTTGATACCACTTTTCATTAAATGAAAGAAATATATCCCTGGTTCAGGAAGATGCCCTGGAGAAGGGAATGGCTACCCACTCCAGTATTCTTGCCTGGAGAATCCCATGGATGGAGGAGCCTAATTGGCTACAATCCCTGGGGTTGAAAAGAGTCAGGCATTACTGAGTAACACTTTCACTTTTTTACACTAAAAATATCCTGTGTGTCCGATCCTATGTTCCATAATGTGAACACTATTGCCCTGATCTCAGCTACTACTCATTGAAGGACAAATGCGTCAAGCAATATTGGTCAACCAATGCTAGGAAGATGAGAGTTGCTTTGGCTGATGTGAAGACCAGGGAGACTCAGATCCGTTACCACCTCTGATGAGGGTGGGGTGGCTGCTGCCGGTGCCCCTTGAAGCCGCAGGGCAGAGAGGTCCGGAATTCTGGCCAGTGTGCCAGGCCCAGCCTACACGCTGTGGGCCTGGCACCACACCAGCCCCTCTTGCTCCAACACTGCCCCTCTCTGGGGGAATGATGCCAGTGCTGGGGGTGTGGATGACTGGACTCGCGCAGCAGAAGTGGTGGCGAGCAGTCCCTGCAAGCGAGGTCTCAGCTTCCCAGGGAGCCCTGAGCACTGGACCCCAGGGCCAGCAGTGAGGACTGGAGTCCCTGGTCCTTGCCTGCCTTGTCAAGAATGGATTCAGGAGAGGAGGCAGAAGGTAAAGTGTAAAGCAAAAGGTTTATTGAAAAGAAAAGTGCTTGGGGAAAGGCGCAGGGTGAACTCAGAGAGAGAGTCGTGCCTTGGGGAAGTTTAAATCCTATATCAGTGGACAGTTTTCTGGGTCTCTGTCTTTCTTTTGGCCAATCACCTTGCTTTGTCCCCTCCTGGCGGTTTGTCTTAGAAGGTGAGCATGTAACCCTCAGTCAAGATGAGTCTCGAAGTGAAGGGTTCTGGGAGGAGCAAGACTCATTATGGCCTGGAATCACCCACTGATGTTTGACCCCAAGGAGCCTTTCTGCACATGTGTAGCATCTCCCTTGTCTCAAAAAGGGGGTTGTAGAGATCCCTTACTCTTACTCAAGCAGGGTCTTGCTGCCCTTTGTCCTAGCCGTGATGATTACCTTAAGGTGCATACAAGAGACAAAGCCTGGGGATTTACTGTGTTTCTGTTGCTGCTTCTATGTTGGAAGGCAAATAGGCTGATTGTAGGTACCTCAGCTGGAATCTATCTATGTCTTATTTCAGGAAATGTGAACAGGAGGCTAATTGTAAGTATCCAGTCTGAAGCCCACTTCTACTTGCTGCCTGAAATGCAAACAGCAGGCCAGTTGTAAATGCCTCACCTGGGGCCCATCTTTCTCCCAGCTCAGGGAGAGCACACCCCTAGAGGGAACGGACCCGCTTGCGCTTGACCCTCAGGGCTCCTGCTTTAGCACCTTGGGACCAGACCCTGCCCCTCACAGGGCCCTGGCAGCCACTTGGGCAGAGGAAGGGATTCTGACTCTAGTCCATCTTCAGCCGCACCTCCCACCGAGATAATAGCTGCAAGCATGCCCGGGGGTGGGGAGTAAACATGAGCCAGGCTCCCTTCAGATCCAGCTCTCCCACGAAAGCCACTCAACTTTTCAAGATAACAAGGGTTTTTGCATCTTTTTTAAATATCAAAATTCTAGTTGTAAGGGGAAAAAAATGTACGTGTTTTGTAATTCCAGTCTTATTTTCCCTTTTAGCAATCTTTGGTGCCAGATGTCTGACTTTATAGCCCATCTGACACCATGCTATCTAGGGGTACTGGGCGAATTGTGCACATTTTCTAGGTCTTAGCTTCTAGACCATCAAGTGTTCATTAAAAAAAAAAAAATCACTTGCCTCACAGAGTTTTGGGACAATTAAGTTAATTCACATTAAGAATAATGCCTAGCATTTGGCAAGTGATCAATATTTTTTAGCTATTCATCAACTGGAGGGTTATAGGCTGTACAATTTTTAAAGGGACTTCAAATTCTGAATTACTTTGGAATGTGATAGAGTATGAAGACATTTCAATATCCATACCTGTGTGCATACTCAGGTAGATGAAATATGCTCTCAGAAGAATCACATGTCTGAAATGAACGAGCACCTGCCCCCCCCCACTACCCGTGAAGTCCATAACTGTCTAGAATTTTTCTTAGTTAGAACTGTTTTTCCAAAGTCCAGCTCCCACTCTGTGTAGCTCTTTCCCAAGCTTGAGTCTCTGCCGGTTGAAACACACATTGCCTTTAACCCAGGAAACAGCCCTTATTTCTGGGCTAGTACTGCTAAGCATCTTCATAATTCATTAAAACCCATGATTGTTGCCTAACAGAAGCAATAAATAAGTAAGCATTTGCTGCACCATTTTTCACTTGAGAAACAAAAAGAATAGGAAATACAGCCGATCACAAAAAACTGATAAAATTATTTAAAACACACTTCTGACTTAGAGCTATAATTTCTTTTATATAACAGTGTGTTCTGTGGATTTTGAAGTGTTAACATTTGGAGTGTGTGATAAACTAGAATAGAAAATAATATAAAAAATTCTATCTACTTTTTGATTTACGAATGTTGTAACAGCAGTTGACATCATCTCTAGAATTAAAAAATAACATGAAAGCAAAAGACCTCTGCCTTTAAAATGACTGGCTTTGATTCAGCATTACATTACTATCTTGTTTTATGAGTTCTGTAATATCAGCCTGTTTGGTTCATAATGGATAAATGATGAATAATTCATAGCATAAAAATTAATCAGGGAAATCTGATTTTAGAGACCTTATTCTGAAAGAAGACAAAGCCTCCATATAGATCATGAGGCACACTTTAAAAATAACATCAGATTTTTTGTTAAAAATAAGTCTAAAATACAATATAGTCTATAAGAGCAAAAGCAACTTCTGTAAGTAAAAGCACTAATCTAAATGGGCATATTATACCAATGAGTAGATTTATGCACAAGAATTCAATATAATCACGGACAGGCAAACAATCTTACTCTGCTCTTTTTTAAATCATACTGAATAATAAATAAATTGAACTGAAGACTTGTATAAGGCACTGAGATCTTTAAAGAAATAGCATTACTTCTTATATATTCTGTAACCTTGGAAATGTGCAGCTGTGATTTGCAATGTGGGTATTTATGAGTGTATCATGACAGTACTCAAAATTCCCTAATCTTAAGGATAGAAGAAAACATTCAATTCCAAGGTTATCAAAAGTTATGGTAAAGTTTCATCCACAGAAGGAAACTAGCTAGACATGTGGAAATCTTATCAAGTATTCCCTGCCCCGCCCACAGTTTCACCTGCTGAGATTTCTGTTACCCACAATCAGCTGTGGTAACATTAAATGGAAAGTTCCAGAATTAAGCAGTTTATGCGTTTCAAATCGCATGCCACTGTGAGTAGTGCAGTGAAACCTCTTGCCATCTCGCTTCTCCCAGCCTGGGCTTGAATAACCCCTTTGCCCAGCAAGTCCCACCGTTGGTCAGTTAATAGCCCTCTTCCTTATCAGCCTCACAGTTGCGTTATAGCAGTGCCTGTGTTTCAGTAAACTTTAAAAGTGACCCCAGTGTTCATCACAGCACTGTTTATAATAGCCAGGACATGGAAACAACCTAGATGTCCATCAGCAGATGAATGGTTAAGAAAGCTGTGGTACATATACACAATGGAGTATTACTCAGCCATTAAAAAGAATACATTTGAATCAGTTCTAATGAAGTGGATGAAACTGGAGCCTATTATACAGAGTGAAGTAAGCCAGAAAGAAAAACACGAATACAGTATACTAACGCATATATATGGAATTTAGAAAGATGGCAATGATAACGGACTTTTAGACTCTATGGGAGAAGGCGAGGGTGGGATGATCTGGGAGAATGGCACTGAAACATGTATGCTATCAGGTAAGAAATGAATCGCCAGTCTATGTTCGATACAGGATACAGGATGCTTGGGGTTGGTGCATGGGGATGATCCAGAGAGATGATATGGGTTGGGAGGTGGGAGGGGGGTTCAGGATTGGGAACTCATGTACACCCGTGGCTGATTCATGTCAAAAAAAAAAGGGAATGTGTTAGTCGTTCAGTCATATCTGGCCCTTTACGACCCCATGGACTATAGCCCCCAGGCTCCTTTGTCCATGGAATTCTCCAGGCAAGAATATTGGAGTGGGTAGCCATTTCCTTCTCCAGGATCAAATCCTTGACCCAGGGATCAAATACGGGTCTCCTGCATTGCAGGCAGATTCTTTATGGTTTGAACCACCGGGAAACCCTATTTTACTTAATAAAGACCTCAAAGCTCAAGAGTAGTGATCTGTCAATTTAGATATGCCAAGTGGAGCCATAAAGTGCTTCCTGAAAGGAAATGGTGAAAATTCTCGACTTGATCAGGAAAGAAAAACATTTGTTTGCTGAGGCTGCTAAGCTCTAAGGTAAGAATGAATCGTCTATGAGTGAAATTGTGAAGGAGAAAGAGCTTTTTCCTAGTTCTGCAGTCACACCTCTAACTGAGAAAGTTCAGCCACAGTGCATGCATGATTAATGAAGGTGGAAAAAACATTAAATCTGTACAATAAGTTATTTTGAGACAGAGAGACCACATTCACATAAATTTTATTAGAGTTTGTCGTAACTATTGTCCTATTTTATTGTTACTTCCTGTTGATAATCTCTGTGTCTAATTTATGTTAAACTTTATCATAGGTATGTATGTATGAGAAATATATAATATATGTATATAATTTAAAGAGTTGAGTACTATTCATGACCACTGAGGGTGTTATAATGTATGTGGCCCTGCCCATGGAAAAAGAAAAAAAAAAAACTGTACTATTTCATTCTAACCTCAGTGAAAAGTGACCTTGAAGGGTCCAGGTCTTTTAATGTGAAGTGAAAGAATCTGAGTTAGTGTACTGATTTTTCAACAAAGGGATGGGTCTCATTCACGTGGCGTATGTAGATCTTTCAAATCAATGAGATTATCTTCAGAGTTTTTCATTTATGACTGGAAATATCCCATTATTACAAGATATGAATAGAATTCACTGACCGTGTTCATCATCGACGTATCCTGAATGACAGAAAGGAAGCCAAAGTGGCAAAGAGGTGTACCCGTCTACCTAGAGCTGACTCTGAAAGGATACGGCCTGTGGTGGACCTGGAGAAAAACCTCCATGTCCAGTAAACTGCCCTTTCCTCTGATCATGTGCATTTTTATAGACTGCCTTTCCATCTTATTCTTCACCTAATAGAGCTTTCTTCATTTTCATACCCTAGGACTAAAGTTTAGTACAAAAAAACAATAAATGAAAGAGGCATTATCCAGTCCACAGATTGGGTTGCACATTAAATATTACATTTCTTAATTTTGTTTAAATAATTTACATTTAACACAGAGGCCACATTTGGCTGGACTGACAGGAAAATTCAACTCAGAGATTCAGTTCAGTTCAGTTGCTCAGTCGTGTCTGACATTTTGCGACCCCATGGACTACAGCATACCAGGCCTCCCTGTCCATCACCAACTCCCAGAATTTACCTAAACTCATGTCCATCGTGTCAGTGAAGCCATCCAACCATTTAATCCTTTGTCACCCCCTTCTCCTCCTGCCCTCGATCTTTCCCAGCATCAGGGTCTTTTCCAATGAATCAGTTCTTCGCATCAGGTATGGGAACTTCGCCAAGGTATGGGAACTTCAGCTTCAGCATCAGTCCTCTCAATGAATATTCAGGACCGATCTCCTTTAGGATGGACTGGTTAGATCTCCTTGCAGCCCAAGGGACTCTCAAGAGTCTTCTCCAACACCACAGTTCAAAAGCATCAATTCTTTGGCACTCAGCTTTCTTTATAGTCCAACTCTCATATCCATACATGACTACTGGAAAAACTATAACCTTGATTAGATGGATCTTTGTTGGTAAAGTAATGCCTCTGTTTTTTAATATGCTATCTAAAGATTGGTCATAACTTTTCTTCCAAGGAACAAGCATCTTTTAATTTAATGGCTGCAGTCACCATCTGCAGTGATTTTGGAACCAAAAAAAAAAGTCCGCCATTGTTTCCATTGTTTCCCCATCTATTTGCCATGAAGTGATGGGACCGGATGCCATGATCTTAGTTTTAGTAGAGCCTGTTTCCACTCTCTAGGTCCCTGCAAAGATCTAGGAGGCTTACATCTCTGCTGGGGAAATGGAGGAAGGATCTGTAATGTCAACAGAACACAATAGTCCTGAATCTTCTTATGTAAGCCCTACTGATCTCTTGATACCCCTTGACTTCACTGGTGGCTCAGATGGCCTACAATGTGGCAGACCCAGGGTCAATCCCTGAGTCAGGAAGATCCCCTGAAGAAGGAAATAGCAGCCCACTCCAGTATTCTTGCCTGGAAAATCCCATGGATGGAGGAGCCTGGTTGGCTACTGTCCATGGGGTCGCAAAGAGTCGGATACGACTGGGCAACTTCACTATTTTTCTTTCTTCCTTTACTGACCTCTGTCTGCTTTGCATCAACAGAAAACAGAAATTATTGCTGAGACTGGAACTCTGATACTTGATAAATGAGAGAGGCATTATCCAGTCCACAGGCTGGGTCTCTGGTCTCCCTACTGCCACAATAAAGCCCTCCCTTAAGGTCCCTCTCATCCAACCATCCTTAAGGCACCACTCAAGAGCGCTTGGAGTTCCAGGAAAGCACAGTCAGTATTCTCTTTATCGTTTGGGGTCATAAACCTCCCGTTATCATTCTGTCCTGAAATAGCAAGCTCAGGCATGACTATTATTTGAAAAATCACAAATATCAGATGTCAAACAATGAATGGTCAGAGCCTCCACTGATTGCTACAAGTAGATAGAGTGATTGCTGATCCAGCCCTCTGATCTGATCAGCCACCCAGCAGAAGTCACATCTACTCATACTATGGGATATCGACTCAAGCTCTACAAATCTCAAGGCTAATCAATGACATTTGATTATACTCTGCATTATATAGCGTATTAATAGCTATGGTGGTGACAGCTAAATTGTAATACTTAGCGACTGTATTTGCTACAGGTTTATTTATTTATCTCAGGATAATACCACAGACATATCTAAAGCTTTTATTTTTATACGATTCATCCGGTAGGAAAAAGTTTCATACTTTGTAATCCGTTGGCCAAAGGGTGAAGGGACAAGGATAAAACCCAGGTCATTCAACAATCTCATGAGCTGTTACATATATATATATACACACACATATATGTATGTATATGTGTGTATATATATATATGTATTTTAAATTACACTCTTCATGTGCAATCTGTCCTTTCTGGATCCAATATCAATTTCTTACATATTCTTAAAAATAGTAATATAAGACATCACTCCAGGACTATTCTTTAAGTCATTTCTTTGTGTTACACTACTATATATATTCGGTCACCAATTCCAGGATTTCCTATGATGTGCACCTTTTATATTAAGCACACTAAAGTCAGTTTTAACTAGTTTAGGCCACATGAATGCCATTTAGAGGAATAAAGTGGTTTCTTGCCCTTCAATGACTTTTTGCTCTGTGGGTTAGCACTTGTATTTAGCATATTAGAAGAACATGTAGATTCTGATAACTTTAAGCAGTCTTAAACAGTGATTTTGCTTTCAGAGAAACACAGGCCACCATCTTAGTACTGACATTTGATTTTTATTTATATGTGGGTGTTTTTTAATTATGCATGAGCAGTTATGAGGCAGCCTGATTTTAAATAACAGAGGCTCCATTAACAATTGACAAAAGGTGTATCCTACGGAGAAAAAGCACTGAGGTCAAAATTGGCTTTTATTATTCTCTGAGTGCATTAGGTACTATGTTGAAAACCAGAAAAGTTATATTAAGGATTTTATTATTTATTTGTAGTAAAAAAGTTCAATGGCCTAAATGAAAAATTAAATATCATAATTATTAAAAAATTTGTGTTTATTACAACTATGCTGACTGTTGATGAGCGGCCATCATCCTTTAAGAGGAGTCTATTCAGATATACTTTGATAAATATATTTTACTGAAGGAAAGGCAATGCAATTTCTGAAACAAATCAGATCTACTATATTATAAACTGTTAAGAGTTCCTTGATGGGGAAAATGTGTTTAAAGCAATGAAGAGAAACATGGAAGAAGAAAAAGTTAATCTAAATATATAACTGAATACAATGTCACAATATTGTCCACCAAAGACTGTGGAAAAGCAAACTAATGGATCTCTGGAACACTGTTTATATTATGGGTAAAGACAAGGTTCATATACAATGATAAAGATGACAATAAATGGATACATTCATTTCATTTCTTAAAGAAGTGTAAACTAACTAATAAGCGTGCATGCAGGCACACAGAAGTCACTCAGGCTATAAATAAAAGCTGTGATCTGTTACAGCACCTAACATATGAATATCTATGTGTATAATAATAAGGCTTCCCTGATAGCTCAGAACCTGAAGAGTTTGCCTTCGATGCAGAGGACCTGCGTTCAACCCCTGGGTCTGGAAGATCTCCTGGAGAAGGGAATGGTAGCCCACTCCAGTATTCTAGTCTGGAGAATTCCATGGACAGACAAGCCTGGCGGGCTTCAGTCCATGGAGTTGCAAAGGGTCAGACACAATTGACTAACACTTCATGTGTATACATATGTGTGTATATATATTCACATATACACTTACATGGTTTTATAAAAATATTCAGGGATGTTTTAAAATACTAATGTTTGAGGTTTAACTGGTTTCTGAGCACTTTGCTGAAACACTTATTAATGCTCCATTCAATTCCATGTGAAGATACAGGTCATGGCAAAAATTCATATCCCAAACAAAAGCTTAGGATGATAGGCAAGCTAAAATGAGCATCAGAGCAAAAATTTTCACTAAAATATATGAAGTTAGGCTAAGAGAATCTTACACTGGCTTCAGCAGAAGAAAGAGAGGCCAGTTTAAAAATATGCAATGAAGATAAAACCGCTTTGAGCACTTAATCATTGGAATATGTAAAATATAAACTAAATAAGAAAATATTATCATAACAAAATAACAGAAGAGGATATTAAGATATTTTTCAGTACTGGGAAGAAAAAAGCAATGCTATAATATCAGTAATGTGTATAATTATTAAATATAATTTGATTTACAATTATTAAAGTTTTTATTCTGTTACAACTTTAATTATAAAGTGCAATAAAATATTTAATAACCTATTTATCATTTTCATAGAACATTTCCCCATGAATTCTTTAGAGGAAAGATTATATAGGTCATAAGTCTTAACCAAACTTAATAACTGATAATAAATTGTGAAATGAATAATCAAACATTTACCCTAAAATGGGATTTAAATATACTATTACTTCAGGACATGAAAGTAGCCTTTCCAGCTTAAATTAGGAATAACACCACACAATTGCACTCATCTCACATGCTGGTAAAGTGATGCTCAAAATTCTCCAAGCCAGGCTTCAGCAATACATGAACCACAAACTTCCAGATGTTCAAGCTGGTTTTAGAAAAGGCAGAGGAACCAGAGATCAAATTGCCAACATCTGCTGGATCATGGAAAAAGCAAGAGAGTTTCAGAAAAATGTCTATTTCTGCTTTATTGACTATGCCAGAGCCTTTGACTGTGTGGATCACAATAAACTGTGGAAAATTCTGAAAGAGATGGGAATAACAGACCCCCTGACCTGCCACTTGAGAAATCTGTATGCAGGTCAGGAAGCAACAGTTAGAACTGGACATGGAACAACAGACTGGTTCCAAATAGGAAAAGGAGTACGTCAAGGCTGTATATTGTCACCCTGCTTATTTAACTTATAT
>SJYT01028072.1:112916-262220 GCA_006410635.1 Cephalophus harveyi
ATGTGAGAGTTGGACTGTGAAGAAGGCTGAGCGCCGAAGAATTGATGCTTTTGAACTGTGGTGTTGGAGAAGACTCTTGAGAGTCCCTTGGACTGCAAGGAGATCCAACCAGTCCATTCTGAAGGAGATCAGTCCTGGGATTTCTTTGGAAGGAATGATGCTAAAGCTGAAACTCCAGTAGTTTGGCCACCTCATGCGAAGAGTTGACTCATTCGGAAAGACTCTGATGCTGGGAGGGATTGGAAGCCAGAGGAGAAGGGGACGACCGAGGATGAGATGGCTGGATGGCATCACGGACTCGATGGACATGATTCTGAGTGAACTCCGGGAGATGGTGATGGACAGGGAGGCCTGGCGTGCTGTGATTCATGGTGTCGCAAAGAGTCGGACACAACTGAGCGACTGAACTGAATTGAACTGTGTGTCATTTGGATTTAGAGAGTTGAAATTTCTTGCAGAATTTCTCTGTGCCCAGACGTTTGGGAACACTAGACTAGAAAATCTTTGAACCAGTTGGGACTATATATAATCATTTATTAATCCAGTGTGGACAACTGACAATTATTCAGTCCAGTTATATCATCAATCCCCCTACAGCAACTTTTCATAATGTAAGCCTGTGACAGTTGGAAGCAGGTCGAGGAAAAGGGGATGAAGGAAATTCCAACTGAAAGATATTTGCCTTAATCGCCTGTATTACATTTCAACCATAGAGAGTGACAAAAAGAAGCCTTGAGATGGAAATCAAATTCAATTATATCTTAAGATAAAAGAAGTAATAAATCTTGCCCCAAGGAAGAATCCCATACTTATACTGCAAAGAGTAGAAAATGATACAATAAAAATTATTAAATGTATGGGAAGCAGTTTTTAGAAAAAATAATTAAAGATAAATAGAAAAGTTATAATGTCTTTACTATTAAACAAGTAATAATAGAAAAAATACTGAACTGAGTAATTTAGATATTTCTAAATGATAAAAATTCTGAGAAATACAGAAAGTTAATAAAATTGATTTTAGAACATATAATATGTAATAATTTTAAAAGCTATCAATTCAAATCCTTGCAAAGCTAATCAATAAAATAAAATAAAAATAAATTACATATGAGATGAGAATTAAGAATTGAACAAATAAAAATAACAAGGTATGAGAAAGTGTGCATCTAAATGTGGCAGAATGGATTTTTGCTCACCCTCTTCAACTCCTCCTTATTATTGTACATCTATTCCTTTCGCCATTTTGCTCAGTTCATATTGTACTCAGCAGTCCAATTCTTTGTGACCTCATAGACCACACAGTCCATGAAATTCTCCAGGCCAGAATACTGGAGTGGGTAGCCTTTCCCTTCTACCAGGAGATCTTCCCGACCCAGGAATCAAACTGGGGTCTCCTGCACTGCAGACAGATTCTTTCCCAACTGAGCGATCAGGGAAGCTAAAAACTGTAAATCAACAACTAGAAGCATACAACTCTGTAGAAAATGGACAAAATATGTGAGAAGCTTGGGTAAATATTAAGCCAGTACCCAAAGATAGAGTTTACTCTCCTTTATATCCATCTTTTTTTCTGATTGGCCTGGTATCTGTTTACATTATTTGTTGCTTTTTGGAACCAATGGCTTAAATTTTATAATATTTCTTGAACAGGCATTCCTTGCAATAGGAGATACATATGGTCAATAAACATATGAAAACAAGTAATGAGGGAAACACAATTCATGGGCTTTAATGAGGCCATTTCACAATCAGATGATTGGAAAAATATGAGTTTTGACAATACCTAATTGTCTCCAATTAAAAAATATATATATACTGATGCCAAAATCCAGCCTCTGCACTAGTGCCTAATTAAATTTCAGCAACAGTGTTTTGGTTGAAGTAGGAAAGAAGAGCTCTATTGTTTTGCTCATCTACAGGAAACACAGCAGGTCCCTGCCATTGAAACCTATGTGTCCCCACCCAGGAGAAGTTGATGCAACTTTTTATAGCAATAGTTCAAGAGTGGGATTGCTGACAAGATTAGGTATGCAAGGCCTGCACACCCTTAATCTTTTCTCAAGTGGTGGTCAATCTTCTAATTTGATGAGCATCTCTGCTCCCTCTAATCTCATCTCAGGTGGTTTCTAGGTTGGTCATAACTTTCCTTCCAAAGAGCAAGCATCTTTTAATGTCATAGCTGCAGTCACCATCTGCAGTGATTTTGGAGCCCAAAAAATAAAGTCTGACACTATTTCTAGACAGCATATTAAAATGCAAAGGCATTACTTTGTTAACAAAGGTCTGTCTAGTAAAGGCTATGGTTTTTCCAGTAGTCATGTATGGATGTGAGAGTTGGACTATAAAGAAAGCTGAACACAGAAGAATTGATGCTTTTGAACTGTGGTGTTGGAGAAGACTCTCGAGAGTCCCTTGGACTGCAAGGAGATCCAACCAGTCCACCCTAAAGGAGATCAGTCCTGGGTATTCATTGGAAGGACTGATGCTAAAGCTGAAACTCCAATACTTTGGCCACCTGATGCAAAGAGCTGACTCATTTGAAAAGACTCTGATGCTAAGAAAGATTGAAGGTGGGAGGAGAAGGGTACGACAGAGGATGAGATGGTTGGATGGCATCACTGACTCAATGGATATGGGTTTGGATGAACTCCAGGAGTTGGTGATGGACAGGGAGGCCTGGCATGCTGCGTTTCATAGGGTTGCAAAGAGTCAGACATGACTCTGAACTGAACTGAACTCTGACTGGACTGGACTGGACTGAACAGCTGGTTTCTTGGGCTTCCCTGGTGGCTCAGAGAGTTAAGAATCTGCCTGCAATGCAGGAGACCAGGGTGTGATTCCTAGGTTGCGAAGATCTCCTGGAGAAGGGAATGGCAACCACTCCAGTATTCTTGCCTGGAGAATTCCATGGACAGAGACGCCTTGTGGGCTACAGTCCATGGGGTCTGAAGAGTGGGACACGACTGAGCAACAGCAGCAGCTGAATGTTCACTCATTCAGGGGATTTCTTGGCTGCCCTCGCTTGATGAGCAGCTGTTTGAATCTGCCCTTTGGACTCAGGAAAGGTCCTAGAGGCTGGAGTCTTGCCTGTAAGAAACAAGGGGCAAAAAGACTTCTGTGCCCAGGTGCCCCACAGAGTCCTTCTCAGTTTCCATACCAAACAGTGAGGAGAATGCAAGTCAGTAAGATCTTTTACAGGTGGCTTATGTGAGTTTAGATCCATAGAGAAATTTGGGGAAATGATTTGGATTTTCTCTAAGTTGAGTTCCACTGTCTTCCACAGCCCCACTATTCAATTCCTATGGATATATCTAAGAAAATGCTTCCATATCTACAGCAGAAATATCAATGTCCCTTTCTCTAATGTTTCCTGACCTTAAGGAATCTTTTTCTCCAACTTGTGTTTGAAAATACTTGCTTCTTAAAGTCTTTTTTTTAATAAATTTATTTATTTTAATTGGAGGTTAATTACTTTATAATATTGTATTGGTTTTGCCATACATCACCATGTATCCGCCACAGATATACACGTGTTCTTCATCCTGAAACCCCTTTCCTTCTCCCTCCCCATACCATCCCTCTGGGTCGTCCCAGTGCACCAGCCCCAAGCATCCAGTATCATGCATTGAACCTGGGCTGGCGACTCATTTCATATATGATATTATACATGTTTCAATGCCATTACTAGTACAGCCACTATGGAGAACAGTGTGGAGATTCCTTAAAAAACTGGAAATAGAAGAGGTTAAAGCGTCTGACTCCAATGCAGGAGACCCAGGTTTGATCCCTGGGTCGGGAAGATCCCCTGGAGAAGGAAATGGCAACCCACTCCAGTATTCCTGCCTGGAGAATCTCATGGACAGAGAGGCCTGGTAGGCTACAGTCCACGGGGTGGCAAAGAGTCGGACACGACTGAGCGACTTCACTTTCACTTTCACTTTATGACCCAGCAATCCCACTGCTGGGCATACACACCAAGGAAACCAGAATTGAAAGAGACACGTGTACCCCAGTGTTCATCACAGCACTGTTTATAATAGCCAGGTCACGGAAGCAACCTAGATGTCCATCAGCAGATGAATGGATAAGAAAGCCGTGGTACATGTACACAATGGAGCATTACTCAACCATTAAAGAGAATACGTTTGAATCAGTTCTAATGAGGTGGATGAAACTGGAACCTATTAAAGCCTTAATCCTTCCAAGCCTAAGCCAAAAATACAGATTGTGTGAAAATAGCTGCAGCACTCAGTCCTGTAAAACAAAGGAAATACAAAGACTTCACTAAGGTGATTAAGCCAGAGTAGGAAAAAGAAAGTGAGAGAGAAAAAGTAAAATTGATATCTAAATAATTGTTCCCAATCTGTAATGATGAGACTATCAGCCACTGATTATGGAGTCCACATTGTATGCCAGGAATTCTACAAAGCATTTGCCATGAGTGCTTTAGTTAATTTCCACAGTATTTCCATGAAGTTTGGGCTATTACACTTTTTCATGAATTAAGAAACTAAGGAACAGAAAGGCTAAAATGACTGAACCAAATTCACATGGCTTAGAAACAGCAGCCCAGGAAACCCACCTATGTGATTGGACTTTGAAGCTCCACATCTCAGTGAAAGTTGCTCAGTCATGTGCGACTCTTTGTGACCCCATGGACTGTATAGCCCATGGAATTCTCCAGGCCAGAATACTGGAGTGGGTAGCCTTTCCCTTCTCCAGGGGATCTTCCCAACCCAGGGATCAAACCCAGGTCTCCTGCATTCCAGGCAGATTCTGTACCAGCTGAATCACCAGGGAAACCCCACGTTTCAACCACTATATTAAACTCCTACATACTCTGCATGATGCCCCCTTACCAACACTGGTGGCCCCAGATAATCATACAAAACATAAGCTAGACCTGGGACATGGTTAATTGCATCGGAGTTGGATTGTTTTTCAGTGTGAATTGATGACTTTTCCTTGGGACTTTGGGAGTGTGACAAGTAGAGAGACCCAGGGATGAACAACGTGGGAAAGCAGAGACAGAGAAGCAGAGAGCAGCTTAGGACAAAGTAGCATGCCATCGAGATCTTTGCTGCTGTTGTTCAGTTGCTGAATCATGTCTGACTCTTGGTGACCCACTGGGCTGAGTATGAGGGTTTTCCCAAGTGGTGCTAGTGGTAAAAACATAAAATAAACTGCCTGCCAATGCAGGAGACCTAAGAGACACAAGCTCAGTCCCTGAGTCAGGAAGATCCCCTCGAGAAGGAAATGGAAGCTCACTTCAGAATTCTTGCCTGGAAAATCCCACAGACAGAGGAATCTAGCAGGCTACAGTCCACAGTGTCCCGGAATCAATACAACTGATGTGACTTAGCATGTACCAGTATGCCAGCCGCCCCTGTCCTTCACTCTCCCCCAGAGTGTGCTCAAAGTGAAGTCAGTGATGCTATCTAACCAGTTCACCCTCTGCTGCCGCTTTCTTCTTGTGCTTTCAATCTTTCCCAACAACAGGGTCTTTTCCAATAACTTGGCTTTTCATATCAGATGGCCAAAGTATTGGAGTTTCAGCATCAGTCCTTCCAATGAATATTCAAGGTTGATTTCCTTTAGGATTGACTGGTTGGATCTCCTTGCAGTCCAAGGGACTCTCAAGAGTCTTCTCCAGCACAACAATTTGAAAGCATCAACTTTTCAGCTCTCAGCAATTTTTATGAGCCAAATCACACATCCATACTGAACTACCAGAAAAACCCTAGCTTTGACTATATGGAACTTTGTTGGCAAAATGATGCCTCAGCTTTTTAATATGCTGTTTAGATTTGTCATAGTTTTCTTTCCAAGGAGAAAATATCGCTTAATTTCACTGTCTGCAGTGATTTTGGAAGCCAAGAAAATAAAACCTGTCACTGTTTCCCCTTCTATTTGCCATGAAGTGAGGGGACTGGATGCCAAGACAGCTTTTTCAGTCTCCTCATTCACCCTCATCAAGAGACTCTTTAGTTCCTTTTCACTTTCTGCCATTAGAGTTGTATCATCCGCCTATCTAAGGTTGTTGATATTTCTCCTGGCAATCTTGATTCCAGCTTGTGATTCATTAAGCCTAGCATTTCACAGGATGTACTCCGCATATAAGTTAATTAAGCAGGATGACGATACACAGCCTTGTCGTACTCCTTTCCCACTTTGGAACCAGTCAGTTGTTACTTCTTGACTCACATGCAGGTTTCTCAGGAGACAGGTAAGTTTGTCTACTAACCCTGTCTCTTTAAGAATTTTCCACAGTTTGTTGTGATCCACACAGTCAAAGGCTTTAGAGTAGTCAATGAAGCAAAATTAGATGTTTTTCTGGAATCCCCTTGCTTGTTCCATAATCCAATGAACGTTGGCAATCTGGCCTCTGGTTCCTCTGCCTCTTGGATACCCCATCTATATATCTGGAAGTTCTTGGTTCACAAAATGCTAAAGACTAACTTGAGAGATTTTGAGCATAACCTTGTTACAAGTACAATGAATGGTAACTTGAATGCTCTTTGCTATTGCCCTTCTTTGGGATTTGAATAAAAACTGACCTTTTCCAGTCCTGTGGGCATTACTGGGTTTTCCAAATTTGGTGACATATTGAGAGCAACTCCTTAATAGCATCATGTCTTAGGATTTTAGCTCATCAATAAAGTATCTTTACTAAAAATAGCATTAGCCTTTGGTTGGAAACTATGAGATACAGACTTATCAAGCATGACATCATTATTAGTAAGATATATTAATTATCAGGTGGTAACTATTTAATAATATAATTTTTAAAGTTGCTTTATTACTTCTATTAGTTTAATTTTTTCAAAAGCTCATCAAACATTTATTTTTTCCAGTTCTACTAAGAAATATTTGATACCCATCACTGTATAGGTTTAAGGCGTACAGCAGGATGGGTTTGACTTATACATTTTATGAAATTATTAACAGTACATTCAGGTGTTATCCATCTTCTCATGTAAGCTAGAATAAAAAGAAAAGAAAGGAGGAGGGCAGGAAAAACAAGAAAGAAAAGGTTCTTCTTGAGATAAGAATGTTTAGAATTTCCTCCCTTATCAACTTTCCTATTATCTTACTGCATTATTGTTTATGCTATTGCTTCATTTTTAACCTGATCTAAAGAAAAATAGGTATTAGTAAATGAATAAACAAGGGTCAGAGAATTATGATAATAATCCAAAGTCACATGAGTCATAACTTCTGGGTTCATTGCTAACTTAACATTTTCAAATTACTGTATTTAAATGTAAATATTTTCTTATTCTTGTATTTTGCTATATTTTATATATTTTTTCATCTAAACAAAATTGATTGTGAGTGCAATCTTTAGACTTGATTTGGTTAGTAAAGGCTGTGGATGATTGCATTTTCTTTCTTCACATTAACTATAAGACGTAGGTGTGTTTTCATACTTTAATGCAGTGTCTGAACAAATTAAAACCACTGAATACAGAACATGATCCCAGATAGTCTCTTACTGAGATAATGTACAAGATAGGAGAATCAGGCTTGACAGAGCTTATTCAGGAGGACTTCATTCAAGCAGAGCTCTGAGGGGCAATTCAGACTGCGCAGCAGGTTATAAATTCATTGCATCTCCATGGTGAGAGGGGGAGGATGAAAAACATTAGGACTTATTTAGTTATTTGTTGCTGGAGCTGCATGAAAATGCAGTCAACAGTAAAATGCAAGATGTTAAAGGATACAAAAGATTATATTGCGGTGTATCTTGGTTGAACTCTGTCATAATTAAATTTGGAAAATGTCATACATAAATATAGCTCTAGAGCTTCCACATAAAGTAAGGGAAGAGTCGAGTCTGTGTAAAAAGACATGTGGATCAAATAACTTAAAGCCAAAATGGAATAAAATGTAATTTTGTCCACAAATTTAATTAAGAGTAGAAAGAATCAGCACATAATTACATTTATTATTTTAGTACATTAACCAAAATTTCCAAGGGTTAGATGGTTTCTAGGGAATGGATTTTATTTCAGGGTCTTAAAAATTTTTAGTGTCACCATAAACACTTTAAATATTTCATGCAACATTTTATTTGAAATTGTAATTGTTTCATAAAAGTTCTATGATGATTCAAAAGTGGCATACTAAATTTTTTTGATATGCTTTAAATGTTTATAAGTCCTCTTTTTTCTAGAGACCACTACAGAAACACATTACTGATAATTTGTCTTTATAGAATATTTTTTAAAACCATCCAGTCCTCTAGGAGAGCAATTTAATTTACACAGATATGTTCCCCTTTATTCACATATTTTTGCAGAGAGAAAGTGAGAAAAAAATAAATTCAGGGAAAATATTTTACAATTAATTCTTCTATAAATTTTATCTCATAAAGAACAAAAGTAGTGATGATTTCACATATGAAATAGTGTCTCTAGTTTAACCGGAAAGGAGCCTCAACCAACAATCTATACTCTATTAACACTGGCAAGAAGTCAGGTGAATAAACAGTAACCGTGTGGCTGCTGGAGGTCAGTTGAATCAACTGTGATGCAACTAACATAGAGTTTGCAAGAGTTTGTTATATTTCCAGATGAAATATTAGGGCAAAAGACTGAAGAGGTGATATGACAGCAGAGGCAGAGGTCAGAGAGGTGTGGCAATGAGTCAAGAAACAGGAGCAAATCTAGAAGCCGGAGCAGCAAGGAAACGGACTCCACCTGCGATCTCCAGAAGAATCACACGTTCGCTAACTCATTTTAGACTTCTCACAGTCAGAAACCTAAGAGGCAATCATAAATGTGTGCTGTTTAAAGCTCCCTGTTTGTGGTAACTTGCCACACCACTAGTAGGAAATTACATGCCAACTGTGTTGCTGTGCTGGGCTCAGTGGCTTCAGCTGCGTCCCCCTCTGTGACCCCTGGGCTGTCGCCCACCAGGCTCCTGTGTCCAAGGGTTTTCCAAGCAGGAATACTGGATGGAGTGCGTCGCCATTTCCTCCTCCAGTCATCAACTCCTCAGTCATAACCTGAAGTGAAAGTCCTTGTAGCTTCCTCCTGCTTCTCATTATGCACATACTTCTCACTAAGCACACAGCAATTACGTGTTATAGAGTCACAATTATTATTATTTTTTTCAAATGAATTTAAACTTTTGGTGATCAACTGAAAATTTTAATGTATATACAGGCAACAGTATTCTTTGTGAGCATTTTTTCACAAAATTCTTGCTAAAAATTATAGGTCAAACATCAAAAAAAAAAAAAAAAGTGGGGGGGGCATAATAGGAAGCAGTTTTCAGATGAAACTCTAGCAAGAAAAATTTACCGATATACTTTAAAAAGTAGAACCCAGGTTTTCTTCCACTATAAAACTTCATTGACAGAATTATATTTAAGTGTCTCAAAATGTCTTCTGAATTGCTTCACTCTAAGAAATGTGTTTAACCAATTTAAATATAACATCAAATAACGATTTTGTGCAGAATTCTGGACAGAAAATAATGACCTTAACCATAAGCTTCAATAACCTGAATGGTCCATTTCAAGGCAAGGCATACGCACAATCATGTCTCCTTCATCTTACTATATAAAGCCTGCAGAACTTGTATTCAATTCTCCTAGAATTTACAGTTTGTCTAGCTTACTTTCTTCAGGAAAAATAAGTTATAAAGCTTCTTCTATGCAATCTTTTCTTTCAGTTGAAAAGTATTTTCCTGCTTAAAACTTTTGAAGTCACTTTTGAAGTAAGAAAATCACTTACTTCTATATGAGTTTATTTACTGAGAAAAAATAGGCAAGAGAATTTAGCTCTTTGTGACTGGTAAGTCATGCCACAAAATCTTTGTTCTTAGACCTAAGATGATTGGGATTGACATATAAACACTGTTGATACTGCATATAAAAGACACAGTGAGAGTCTACTCCATAGCTCAGGGACCTCTACTCAACGCTCTGCGGTGACCTCAATGGGAAGGAAATCCAAAGCAAAGCAGACACATGGACACACATAGTCAATTCAGCTTTCTGTACAGTAGGACCTAACATAACATTGGAAGGCAACTATACGCCAGCAAAAATTAATTAAAGAAAAGAAACAGTAAAAGGAACAAGCTTTCAGTCATAAAATAAACAAGTCATAGGCTGTCATGTAAGCATGGTGACTATAGTTAATGCTGTATTGCCTATATGAAAGTTGCTAAGGAGTAGATGTTAAAAGATCTCATCACAAGAAAGAAGACTTGTAGCTTTTCGGTGAAAAATGTTAGTTTGACTTGCTGTGGCAATCATTTTGTAAAATATAAAAATATAGAATCACTGCATTGTAGAAAATTAATATAGTATTATGAAATGTTGGTGGCTCAGTCGTGTCTGACTCTGCGACCCCATGGACTGTAGCCACCAGGCTCCTCTCGCCATGGGGTTCTTCAGGCGAGAATACTGGAGTGGGCAGCCTTTCCCTTGTTCAGGGGATCTTCCCGACCCAGGGATCCAACTCCGGTCCCCTGCACTGGCAGGTGGATTCTTTACCATCTGAGCCACTGCTGCTGCTGCTGCTGAGTCGCTTCAGTCGTGTCCGACTCTGTGCGACCCTGTAGATGGCAGCCCACCAGGCTCCCCCATCCCTGGGATTCTCCAGGCAAGAACACTGGAGTGGGTTGCCATTTCTTTCTCCAATGCATGAAAGAGGAAAGTTAAAGTGAAGTCGCTCAGTCGTGTCTGACTCTTAGCAACCCCATGGACTGCAGCCCACCAGGCTCCTCCATCCATGGGACTCTCCAGGCAAGAGTACTGGAATGGGGTGCCATCTCCTTCTCCATCTGAGCCACTAGGGCAGCCCTTATATAATCTTATAATGTCAATTGTGCCACACACACACACACACACACACAAAAATCAGATGATTCTTTTATGCAGTGTGGAAGTAGAAGTCAAAATATGGATACATCTATATGAAACTTTGCCAATTGATTTTCTGGTTAAACTAGATATAAAATAGTTTTTGATAGCCATAAGTCACCTTTTAAAGTGACTGCCATGGGTAAAATCATCATATTCTGAATCAAAATAAACTCAATAGGCACAGAAGAAAAAACTATGTGTTAAGTTCAAACACTGTATGTATATGAAATATATATATATATATATATATATATATATACATATACACACAGAAAGGGAGACAGACAGAGAATATCCCTACATTAATTGCAATATATAATGCAACTGGTCAAATCCTTAGAAATTTTTTCATAATATCAAACACAAACTAAATAGCCATAATTATATCTGAAATCTTTCCCCTCCTCTTGTTAAAAGTTTCACACAGTCTAATTTCATACTGTCAAAGGTTCTCAAAATTATTCTCTTAGTGGTCAAATGGGAGGTAATCCTCTTCACTTGCTATACAAAATGTAAATATATTTCTCCTGGAGCTCATTGGTTAACTTCAATTCTTGCCTTTCATCCATCTTTTGATTTCTCCTCTTTCTAATTCTTTTTGCGTGACCTATTAATCAAAGGCAAAATAATGTGAATCCTCTGCTGCATAAAGTATTAAATATGAAGTAATTTTTATTAGTTCTTTCAACATAATGTTATTAAATATGAAGTAATATGAAATAAATAAGTAAATGAGTAGGAACTGATTGAGATCGATTACATAGCCAGGAAAAGCATACAATTTCAAACTCTGCTTCCTGGGATGAAAGGGCCTGGCCTGCAGAGAGAGCAGTAACACTCGAGAAGTGAACTTGCAGAACAATCAGACAGTCCTGCTGGAAGATATCAAAATGTCAGACGTGAGGGTTAATTTCATGTGTCAGCTTGTCTAGGCTATGGTACCTTGACATTTGGACAGATATTAGTCTAGATATTTCTGTGAAGGCATTTTTTTTTAAAGATGAGATTAACATTTAAATCAGTCAATTCTGAATAAAGCAGATCTCCTTCCATAATATGGATAGATTACCTTCCATAATGTGGTTAGACTTCATCAAATCAGCTGAAGGCCTTCAAAGAAAAGACTATGGTCCACCAAAGAAGGGGGTCTTCTGTTCCAGACCTTTTACTCTAATGCTGTAGCATCAATTTTTCTCTGTGTATTTAGCCAGCTCCACAAATGCATAGCTAAATTTTTAAAATACTTAAAACTTGATAGATGGGTAAATAGATGGATGACAGATATAGATGGATAGATAGATAGATAGATGAATTCTATTTTCTCTGGAGAGTGCTGACTTATATACCAGATATTCACAGAAACAAGTGTGTAAAAAAAGGTATCTGATGAAAATAAATACTGTTCTTTCACTTCCCCTCTCTCACTTTAAAAACTTTGAAACTTCACAGAACTTTCTAGAAATTGTCTAGAAATTATTGTTGCACCCACTTACTAATTACACAGAATGGCCTATCAAAAACATTTGCTAAAATCACAGGTCTTCTATTCTTTTCTGTTATCAAAACTATAAATTCAAAAATATGTAGTTAACCTTTATAAAAAAAAGAGATTCTGTGAAACCTGGACACGTGATATGAGGGAAGCAGTGTCTGCCTTATAAAGCTATAGAATGTTCTAGCTGTGCTGGGAAGAATATAATCTGATTTTCTCTGTGCAGTAATGGTTGATATGAGGTTTGCCCTTATGCTTTCTCTATTTCATGGGGATAGAATGAGATGTAAGTGAAATATTTTCCTGTTTCCTAGAATTGGCAGCTGCAGTCCACAGCTGTGAAGAAATGACATGCAACGTGGTGCCTTCTAGCTTCAGATCACCCTAGCTCCTTGTGTCAGCCACCCAGCCAGAGTTCAGTTAGTACTTCTGCCCAACGTCCACCGATCTGCAAGTAAATGACAGAGATCAATACTTTTATGAAAACCTGTTTCACACATGGGCTTCTCTGGTGGCTCAGCAGTAAAGTATCTGCCTGCAAGGCAGGAGACCCAGGTTTGATCCCTGGGTGGGGAAGATCCCTTGGAAAAGGAAATGGCAACCCACTCCAGTGGTTCTTGCCTGGAGAATCCCATGGACAGAGGAGCCTGGCGGGCTACAGTCAACAGGGGCTTTCAAAAGCGTTGGATACAGCATAGTGACTAAATAAAACCGACAAATTTTACACATAGTTTTCTTCTCAAATTATGCGATGTTAAGATGCAAAAAGCAAGTATATTTGCCTCTGAAAGGTAATAATTTGCCTGTAAAGACAGGATGCGTGCATATAAATTATAATAAAAGTAGAGGCAGCTGGTTAAAAATGTGGGAAGTAGAAGACAATACTGCTGACTTCTGAAGCATCTGACATCTGAGAAAAATGTTTGGCTGCTAGATTTATTAAAATGTTAAGAAAAGCAGTCATCATGGACAAAGTTTTTGATTCTGTTTAGGCCAAACAAGATTAATCATTTCAGTGCTTCTGAATGACATGAAACGGTCCCTTGAATTTAAGTAAGTTTTATACCCATTGAAATGTTCACTTGTCACTTTCTCTATGTCAGCAACACTAGAATGTGATTACTTGAAACCCATAACCAGGTTTTATCTTTCTTTATTATCTATAGAACAAAGTACAATGCCTGGCAATTTACTATGCCACAAATCCATGCCCTTTCCTTTGCCAAAGATTAAATAAATGCTTCCTAATCACAAAACTTCATTTAAAGCTGTTCTTTATACAGAAATATTTATTAACATAAAAAGAGGAGGTGAATGAGTGTAGTTATATCACTCCTCCTGCAAATAGGAAATTCTAGTAGGGACTGCCTTTGCAATTAGACACGATGAGATTCCTTTTTTACTTTCCAGACTACAACAAATCAGGAGGAAGTTTTTGCAGAAAAGTGAGGTAGATCTTAACATCTTGGCACAAAGAATTGTTTGTGAGAATTCAGAAGACCATTTTTTTTCTGGTTGGGTAGTAAATAAGGATGCAGAGGAATAGAGATTTCAAGAAGACCTTAGAAATTTAAGAAGCTGTTTATTTTAAAATTTTGGTGATACACAGCTTTGTTTTTTTTTTTTTCTCTTTTCTGATTTGATTTCTAGCAATGAACCAGAAAAATGAACCGATGTAATTAGAAGATTAGTTGTTCTCAGCTTCTTTCTGAATACAATGGGAATGGCTTGAATGGAAATCTTCTTTAAAATATCAGTCTTTTACTTTAAGAGCATTTTGTTTCTGGGTGTTTAGCTGAAGGTCAGTCATTCATCCGTGGTATGACATGCATTCATATCTTCAAAGACTGACGGAATGAACAAATACTTATTCACTATTAATTTTAAAAATAAAAAGAGGTTACATAAAAAATAAATTCAGAGATACAAACTTGATTATATGAGATCTATGTGTGAGCCTGTGTGTCTTTATAAATCCCAAAGCTTATGATGGCTATGAATGGACTTCCCTGCTGGCTCACATGGTAAACAATCTGCCTTCAGTGAAGAAAGCCCAGGTCAGGAAGATCCCCTGGAGAAGGGAATGGTGAACCACTCCTGGATTTTTCTCTATAGAATATGGACAGAGGAGCCTGGCGGGCTACAGTCCAAAGGGTCACAAAGAGTCAGACATGATTGAAGTAAATAAGCGCAGCGCACAGCACATAACTGCTACACCAGAATTTCATGTATAATCTTGAAAATATTTAAGAGCAAGATAAATATTTCAAAATATAATTTTGTTGAATTAATAAAGCTCAAACATTAAACAAAGGGATTTTCTGGAAAATTCCCCAGACTCTATCATTGTAGACAATTCCATCTCTAATTTATCAATGTCTAATCAATACATTCATATACAAGCAAATCTCATTTTACTGCACTTTATAGATATTATATTTTTTTACAAATTGAAGGTTTGTGGCAACCTTGAACTATCAGATTATGGTTAGACTTTTAGTGATAAAATAGCGTTTAAAGTATTTATTTACTTACCTGTCTACTTTGGCTGTGCTGAGTCTGTGCCTCTGTGCGGGCTTTCTCTGGCTGTGGCGAGCAGGGGGCTGCTCCGTACAGGAGCTTCTCACTGTGGCGGCTTCTCTATTGCAGAGGCAGGCTGTAAGCCCACGGGCTTTCATAGTTGCAGCGCGCAGGCTCGGTAGTTGCAGCTCACGGATTCTAGAACACAGGCTCGGTAGTTGCAGCCCACAGATGCAGTTGCTCTGTGGCATGTGAAATCTTCCTAGACCAGGGATCGAACCTCTGTCCCCCGCATTGGTAGGCAGATTCCTATCCACTGTGCCACAAGGGAAGTCCAGGAATAAAGTAATTTTTTAACCAAGGAATATACACTGCTTTTCAGATATGATGTTATTTGTACTCAATTACATAGCATAAACATGACATTTTTCTGCACTGGAAAATAAAAAAAATATGATTAGCTCCATGACAATGTTCACTTTCCTGTGGCAGTCTGGAACAAGCCCTCAGCGTTTCCAAGGGAGGACTGTACGCGTGTTTGTATACATGCTGGGTGGTGCTTGTCATGGTTCTCTAGAGAAACAAAAGCGATGGGGTATATACCAACGCACAGAAAGACATCAGCTGGGCCTGCGCGACCATGGAGGCTAAGTCGGCTCTGGAACTGCTGTCTGCAAGCTGGGGGCCCAGCAAAGCCAGTGCTTCAGCTCCAGTCCAAACAAAGGCCGGAGAACCTGGGGAGCCAGGCGGGCACGTCTGAGTAAGAGTCTGAGGACCCAAGAACCAGGGACCTTATGGCCTCAGCCCTGGTTCATTAGCGTGAAGGTCAAAGGCTGGAGGACCACGAACGCTGGGCCACGTAGGATGCTGCTATGTGAGGGCGGAAGAGGGATATCCCAGCTCAGTGAGAGAGACAGTGCGACCATCTCGTGCCTTTGAGTTCTCTCCTGGCCTCAGCAAAGTAGATGGTGCCCATCTGATTGGTGGAGAGGTTCTTCTTAACTCAGCCTTCCAGTTCAAATCTCTATAGAAAACCTCCTCACAGACACACCCAGAAACGATGCTAACCAGCTGTGTGGGGGCATCCCTCAACCCAGTCAGGTAGAGATAAAGATTCGGATAATATAATATATACACATATAAAATCAAGATGGACACTGTGAATTGATAATGGAAATGAGTTTCTGGTAAGATTTTAATGTCAGGAGGTTTCCTGTATATTTATGAGCCAAACTATACATAAGATATATACATGTATACAGACATATATCGGAGAAGGCAATGGCACCCCACTCCAGTCCTCTTGCCTGGGACATTCCATGGGTGGAGGAACCTGGTAGGCTGCAGTCCATGGGGTCGCTAAGAGTCAGACATGAGTGAGCGACTTCACTTTCACTTTTCACTTTCATGCATTGGAGAAGGAAATGGCAACCCACTCCAGTGTTCTTGCCTGGAGAATCCCAGGGACGGGGGAGCCTGGTGGGCTACCATCTATGGGGTCCCACAGAGTCAGACACGACTGAAGTGACTTAGCAGCAGCAGCAGCATACACATATACAGTATATATATTTAACAAAAATGCTTATGACCTTTAAAAAACCTTTATTATAAAATAGCTTTGAAGATAAATATCTCAACAAAATGTCCAATTTCAGTGACATTAATACTGTGATGAGAAATATGGAAGGTTGATTTGTTGTGTTGCTAAACTTTATGCTGATTTAATGTCACCTCATTAAGATCATTATAGAATTCCTTTCAGCCTGAGGTCTGTCTCTGATACAATGAACATATTAAAGCTTGTCTTCCATGTGAAAATAGTTATGGATAAGTTTATTCACTGCTGAAAGCTGTGTTAATAATTTTAAGACAACTGTATGCTAAATACACCATTAATTGATGATAAGCTGAGGGAAATTGGGCTTCATATATGAGAGTATATTCATCTTAATATATGATAAAATATCATTTATAAATTAATAATAAACATGATAATGTCCAAAAGCATTCTAATGCAAAGCTTCATAATATTGATACAGCTTCACAGTTGGGAAGTTTATTCTAATGGATAGTACTGAACTACACAAAAACAAGAACTTTTTATTAGGGTATAAAAAGGGAGAAAATATGAAGTTCAGGAAGTGATATAACCAAAAAAAGGAAAGAGTAACCTAAGGAAGGAAAAGAACAATTGCAATGATGAGGTGTGTATAATTCTAAATTTAGATTTGGGACTACTAAAGAGAAGTTTTTATCATTAGGGAGGAAAAAGAGAAGACATCAGTAGGTTTTATGGAAGAAAAAGTACTGATTCTTCCTGGCTAATTTAAACTAAAAATAACAGCAGGATTCCGGGAGAAGACTAACATATGCTTAGAATATTTATCTGATCATGAACCATTATATTATTCTAATACCATGAAATTGTTTATCAGAAAGAATGAGAACAACAATAATGTCTGGAAACTAAATCCTAGCTATCTAAAACTGCTCAATTTTCTTTCAAAATCTAATTAGTTACTCACCAGGACTTCTGAAAACTTCATAAGTTCAGCAGTGAAAATGATCACTGTGAAATCAAAGTTATATTTGACTTTAAACTTACATTCTTTGTTTACTGATAACTTTCAAAAGCATGCATTTGGAGCTGCTTCGCACATGGTACTCTGTGAGGCAGACTTAAAAGCGAAGTGAGATATCATTCCCGTCTTGCGAATTAAACAGGCAGCATCATTCCTAGAGAAGAAGGGGCAAGGCGAGACCCGTTCCTCCTCCCACTTCAGTGATGTCTGTTCCCTGATTCTGGTCTGACAGTACAGTCAGCACCCAAGAGAAGCCTGCAACAGGAACATTGAGCCGAATGGAAAACATTGTACGAATAGCGGGCTGAGAACAGATCTGACAGTCTTGAGACTCTCAAAACGGTGAGTACTAAGGTTCAGGACAGATTAGCTTAATGATCTCATCAACTACTACCTACGAATGCCCAAGTTCAACTGTTTGACTTTGGGAGTCCACATTGTCTCTCTAAACCTGAGCTTCCTCAGGTTAAAATATCCACCTAATTTGTTTTTGTGGATTAAATGATGTGGCACATAGATCAGAATCTCTAACAGACATGGAGAGGTCCACAATAGATTGCTTCTCTCTGACATTTTTATCCGTGCAGAAGTTCATGCTTTCTCTTTGTGTCTCCAATCCAATCTCACTCCAAAAACAAACCTCTTTCACATCCACCTCACAATCCTGAATCTCTCTTCACCACAACCATTAGCAAGGAAAATAAAATTGTACACTATCTTTCTGGAGGCAAAATATCCATTACTGATAATCAGAATTCCAAGGTCAATGGAATCAGAACACTTGGATTTAAACCTGGACTATCATATATATTCATGACTATGTAGATTTACACAGTATTGAGCAACTTATATATAATATAACCATTTTACTGAGCCCTATGACTTCACCTACAGAAGGGGCTTGATAGTATTTTTTTTTCTTTTTTTCTCAGTAAGATAAAATCAAGTTATGAAAGAGAAGCCTGTGACAGAGCGCTTGGTATAATTTAAATATGCAATAAATTAAGCAAGAGAGTATGGAGTCTTGAAGTCATGTTTCACAGCTCGTAGGTACCAAACTAAGATATTCTAGATGTAGGGTGACAGTCATGACATATTTCAAATAGTATTTTCAAATTCTAGCCATGGATTTCTGTAGCCTATGGAAGGAAATAGCCATCACCTTGTTTCAAACTCTGAAAATGTTTAAAATTTTGTCATGTTTTGTACATATATCTTTACACCAGGAGAGCCTACTTTGCATATAACCTGCAGAAATGAGTCTTAACATTCATCATATCAGAGGCTTACAATCACCTCTCAGTCTTGCTGCTGATAAGTCGCTTCAGTCGGGTCCAACTCTGTGCAACCCCACAGACGGCAGCCCATCCGGCTCCGCCGTCCCTGGAATTCTCCAGGCAAGAACACTGGAGTGGGTTGCCATTTCCTTCTCCCATGCATGAAAGTGAAAAGGGAAGTGAAGTGAAGCCGCTCACTTTCAGTCTTGTGAGGGGCAGTTATATGGGCAGATCTACAGTTCTAGAGGTTGTTCTCAGGAAAATTGACTGCATAAAGGCAAAAGTGTTGGCCGCTCCGTCATGTCTGACTCTTTGCAACCCCATGGACGGTAGCACGCCCTGCTCTTCCGGTCACGGAGTTTTCCAGGCAAGTATGCTGGAGTGGGTTGCCATTCCCTTCGCCAGGGGGTGTTCCTGAACCAGGGATCAAACCAGGGTCTCCTGCATCGCCTGCAGATCCTTCACCACCTGAGCCGTCAGGCAAGACGAATGACACTGTCAAATAGGACATGCTAATTGCGCCAGGTTGTTGCTGCTGCTGTTTTAGTTGCTATGCTGATCTAGATTAAGGTTTAGAGCACAGTGATCTGACTTACATGCACCATAAAATGATTATCACAATAACTTTAGTGAACATCCAAAATCTCATATAGAAATTAAAGGAAAAGAAAAATAATTCCTATGTGATGAGGTTTCTTAGGATTTACACCTTTATATATAGCATGAAACAGTGTTAATTATATTAGTTACATTGCATATTATATCCCTAGTATTTCTTTATCTTTTAACTTAAAGTTTGTACCCTTTGACCATCTTTGTCACCATACAAAAATATTACATGATTATTGAATATATTAACAGTACAGTTCATCCCTGTGACTCATTTATTTTGTAACTGGAAGTTTGTAATTTTTAATCTCCCTCACCTATTTCTCCTCATTGCAAAATTAAAGAAAAAGGGGAGACAAATAGGCCCATCAGGTAGGACCCCAGTACCTTTTGTGGTATCTGTCTGGTTTTATAGTTAGGGTAATTCTGGCCTCACAGACTGACTTTGGAAGTATTCCTTCCTCTGCAATTTTTTGAAATAGTTTGACAAGAATAAATATAAACACTCCTCTAAATGTTTGGTTAAATTCAACTGTGAAGCTATCTGGTTCCAGAATTTTGTTTGTTTGGGGTATTATTTGTTTTTCTAATTAATAAACTGTTTTTATTTTTTTTAGTCTCTACTTAATTTCTTACTACTCTGATTTTTATATTTATTTTTTCAACTAATTTTGAGTTTGTTTGCTCTTGTTTTTCTAGTTCCCTTATGTTAAGATTAAATTGTTTATTTGACTGTCTGGTGATGTCCATGTGTAGTCATCTCATGTTGAAGAGTGTGTTTGTTCTGACCGGTGCATTCTCTTGGCAAAACTCTGTTAGCCTTTGCCCTGCTTCATTTTATAGATGATCACCAGATGGTCAATACTGAAATCAGATTTATTATATTCTTTGCAGCCAAAGATGGAGAAGATCTGTACAGTCAGCAAAAACAAGACCAAGAGCTGACTGTGGCTCAGTTCATGAACCCCTTATTGCCAAATTCAGACTTAAATTGAAGAAAGTGGAGAAAAACTTTAGACCATAATGTTACAACCTGAAACAAATCCCTTACGATTATACAGTGGAAGTGAGAAATAGATTTAAGGGATTAGATCTGATAGACAGAGGGCCTGATGAACTATGGACAGAGGTTCATGACATTGTATGGGAGGCAGGGATCAAGAATATCCTCCAAAAAAAGAAATACAAAAAGATAAATAGTTGCCTGAGGAGGCCTTACAAATTGTTGAGAAAGAATAGACGTGAAAGGTAAAGGAGAAAAAAAGAAAGATATGCCCATCTGAATGCAGAGTTCCAAAGAATAGCAAGGAGAGGTAAGAAAGCCTTCCTCAGTGATCAATGTGACGACATAGATGAAACAATAAAATGGGAGAGACTACAGATTTCTTCAAGAAAATTAGAGATTATCAGAATACACAGAACTATATAAAAAAGATTTTCATGACCCAGATAACCATGATGATGTGGTCACCCACCTAGAGCCAGATATCCTGGAATCCAAAGTCAAGTGGGACTAAAGAAGCATCACTATGAACAAATCTAGTGAAGCTGATGGAATTCCAGTTGAGCTATTTCAAATCCTAAAAGATGACGCTGTGAAAGTGCTATACTCAATATGCCAGAAAACTAGGAAAACTCAGCAGTGACCACAGGACTAGGAAAGATCAGTTTTCATTCCAATCCCAAAGAAAGGCAATGTCAAAGAATGTTCAAACAAATGCACAATTGCACTCATCTCACAAGCTAGTAGACTTCCCTGGTGGCTCAGATGGTAAAGAGTCTGTCTACAGTGTGGGAGACCCGGGCTCGATCCCTGGGTTGGGAAGATCCCCTGGAGAAGGAAATGGCAATCCACTCCAGTACTATTACCTGGAAGATCCCGTGGACAGAGGAGCCTGGTAGGCTACAGTCCATGGGGTTGCAAAGAGTCGGACACAACTGAGCAACTTCCCTTCCCTTCCCTTCCCTTCCCTTCCCTTCCCTTCCCTTCCCTTCCCTTCCCTTCCACAAGCTAGTAAAGTAATGCTCAAAATTTTCCAAGTCAGGCTTCAACATTACATGAACCAAGAACTTCCAGATGTTCAAGCTGGATTTGGAAAAGGCAGAGGAACCAGAGATCAAATTGCCAACCTCTGTTGGATCATCAAAAAACAAGAGAGTTCTAGGAAAACATCTACTTCTGCTTTATTGACTATGCCAAAGCTTTTGCCTGTGTGGATAACAAAAAACTGTGGAAAATTCTGAAAGAGATGGAAATATCAGACCATCGACCTGCCTCCTGTGAAATTTGTATACAAGTCAAGAAGCAACAGTTAGAACCGGACATGGAACAACGGACTGGTTCCAAATTGGGAAAAGAGTATGTCAAGGCTGTGTATTGTCACCCTACTTATTTAACTTGTATGCAGGGCATATCATGAGAAATTCTGGGCTGGATGAAGCACAAGCTGGGATCAAGATTGCTGGGAGAAATATCAGTAACCTCAGGTATGCAGATGACACCACCCTTATGGCAGAAAGTGAAGAGGAACTCAAAAGCCTCTTGATGAAAGTGAAAGAGGAGAGTGAAAAAGTTGGCTTACAGCTCAACATTCAGAAAACGAAGATCATGACATCTGGTTTCATCACTTCATAGGAAATAGATGGGGAAACAGTGGAAACAGTGTCAGATTTTATTTTGGGGGCTCAAAAATCACTGCAGATGGTGTTTGCAGTCATGAAATTAAAAGACACTTGCTCCTTGGAAGGAAAGTTATGACCAACCTAGATAGCATATTAAAAAGCAGAGACTACTTTTTGCCAACAAATGTCCATCTATTCAAAGCTATGGCTTTTCCAGTGGTCATGTATGGATGTGAAAGTTGGACTATAAAGAAAGCTGAGGGCCAAATAATTGATGGTTTTGAACTGTGGTGTTGGAGAAGACTCTTGAGAGTCCCTTGGACTGCAAGGAGATCCAACCAGCCCATGCTAAAGGAGATCAGTCGTGGGTGTTCATTGGAAGAACTGAGGCTGAAGCTGAAGCTCCAATACTGTGGCCACCTGATGTGAAGAACTGATTCATTGGAAAAGACCCTGATGCTGGGAAAGATTGAAGGCAGGAGAAGAAGTGGACAACAGAGGATGAGATGGTTGGATGATATCACCAATGCGATGGACATGAATTTGAGTAAACTCCCAGAGTTGGTGTTGGACAGGGAAGCCTGGTGTGTTGCAGTCCATGGAGTCGCAATGTGTCAGACATGACTGAGCCACTGAACTGAACCTTCGGTGTATCTGTGTCTTTCGATTTAAAGTCTCTTACAGTCAGAGTCTATGTGTGCATGCATGCTCAGTTGTGTCCAACTCTGTGTGGACACACGTGAACAAACGTGTGTCTCCTGCATTCCAGGCAGATTCTTTACTGTCTGCCATCAAGTAAGCTTCCTAGATATACATAGGTCTTATTTAACCATTCAGCCACTCAATATCTTTTGATTTTAGCATTTAGTACATTTACATTTAAGATAATTATTGATAGGTATGCACTTTTTGGGAGAAGGCAATGGCACCCCACTCCAGTACTCTTGCCTGGAAAATCCCATGGATGGAGGAGCCTGGTGGGCTGCAGTCCATGGGGTCGCAAAGAGTCGGACACGACTGAGTGAGCTGACGTTCACTTTTCACTTTCATGCATTGGAGAAGGAAACGGCAACCCACTCCAGTGTTCTTGCCTGGAGAATCCCAGGGACGGGGGAGCCTGGTGGGCTGCCGTCTATGGGGTGCACAGAGTCGGACACGACTGAAGCGACTTAGCAGCAGCAGCAACATACACTTTTTTGCCATTCTCTTCATTGTTTTGGTATTGTTTTTGTAGTTTTTTCTTTCTTCCTTCTTTTTCTCCCTTACTTTGTGACTTGATGTCCAACTTTAGTTTTTTTAATGCACTCTTTTCTCTTTTTATGTATGTATTTATTATATGTTTTTGGTTTTTGGTTATCATGAGATTTATGTAATATATTGTAACATATATATACATATATATGATTATTTGAAAAAGCGATGATCTCCTAAGATCAAGCTTATTCAACCAATCCTACATTATGTCAAAACATAACACATTATGTCAAAAACTTTAANGGAATGCCAAGAAAAACCATGCAGCATGTCTGGAGCGCTGTCTGGGAGAGCTCTAGAAATCCGGGAAGTCCTGGGGAAGAAAGAAAGGAAAACTAACAGATTATTTGATCAATGTGATCTGTGAATGTTATATCTGTCTCTTATACACATCTACATAACACATTATGTCAAAAACTTTAAATGTGTGAATTGGGGCCAAAAGGATTAGCCCAGTTGAATATTTGGAATATTTATGAAAGGTAACTTTCTTTCATAAATCATGAAAATAAATATACTTTTAATTTATTGAAAACATAGCTGTCTCTATTCTTCAGGAAACTCAGAAATTGAGAATAGTCAGATCTATGAGTAATATGTGAATATTAAATCATGTTTTCAAGTTTGAAAATATATTCCTAAAATAACACAGGATTTTAGTACTGCTATTTCTCATATATTTAGAGAAAACTGATATCATATATAAATATTCTTTACCAACAATTGAATTTTTTTCAGATATGTTATATCACCAAAATCAACATGTTACTCTAAAAAAGAAATGAGATATTACTATTCCTATTTGTTTGTCTTGGTGGATATAATTTCCACCAAGAAATGAGAAGGTGGTGTTGGAAAATATAAAACTATTAGTTTCTATGTCTAAGTATTTCTTTCCAAAGCAACACTTCAGGTTCAAAATGTGCTTAAGATTTATATAACAGTATTATCTGTCTCCTGATCTTCTAATTTTAACTTCAAAATTCTCCTGTGCCAGATTTCCAGTTATTGAAAATATTGTTAATATTTAATTCAGATCAATCACTCAGTCTTGTCTGTCTTTTTGACCCTATGGAGTGCATCATGCCAGGCTTCCCTGTCCATCACCAACTCCCAGAGTTTACTCAAACTCATGTCCATCAAGCTGGTGATGCCATCCAACCCTCTTATCCTCTGTCTCCCCCTTCTCCTCCTGCCTTCAATCTTTCCCAGCATCAGGATCTTTTCAAATGAGTCAGTTCTTTGCATCAGGTGGCCAAAGTATTGGAGTTTCAGCTTCACCATCAGTCCTTCCAGTGAAAATTCAGGACTGATTTCCTTTAGAATTGACTGGTGTGATCTCCTTGTACTCCAAGGAACTCTCAAAAGTCTTCTCCAACACCACAGACCAAAAGCATCAATTCTTTGGTGCTCAGCTTTCTTTGTGGTCCAGCTATCACATGCATACATAACTATTGGAAAAACCATAATTTGACGAGATGGAGCTTTATCAGCAAAGCAATGTCTCTGCTTTTTAATATGCTGTCTAGATTGGTCATAGCTTTTCTTCCAAGGAGCAACCATCTTTTAGTTTCATGGCTGCAATCACCATCTGCAGTGAGTTTGGAGCCCAAGAAATAAAGTCTGTCACTGTTTCTGTTGCTTCCCCATCTATTTCCCATGAAGTGATGGGACCGGATGCCATGATCTTCGTTTTCTGAATGTTGAGCTTTAAGCCAACTTTTTCACTCTCCTCTTTCACTTTCATCAAGAGGCTTTTTAGCTCCTCTTCACTTTCTGCCATAAGGGTGGTGTCATCTGCATATCTGAGGTGATTGATATTTCTCCTGGCAATCTTGATTCCAGCTTGTGTTTCCTCCAGCCCAGCCTTTCTCATGATGTACTCTGCATAGAAGTTAAATAAGCAGGGTGACAGTACACAGCCTTGACGGACTCCTTTTCCTGTTTGGAACCAGTCTGTTGTTCCATGTTCAGTTCTAACTGCTGCTTCCTGACCTGCATACAGATTTCTCAGGAGGCAGGTCAGGGGGTCTGATATTCCCATCTCTTTCAGAATTTTCCACAGTTTTTTGTGATCCACACAGTCAAAAGTTTTGGCATAGTCAATAAAGTAGAAGTAGATGTTTTTCTGGAACTCTCTTGCTTTTTTGATGTTCCAATGGATGTTGGCAATTTGATCTCTGGTTCCTCTGCCTTTTCTAAATCCAGCTTGAACATCTGGAATTTCTCAGTACTGTTGAAGCCTGGCTTGGGGAATTTTGAGCATTACTTCGCTAGCCTGTGACATGAGTGCAGATGTGTAAACAGTTATTGTCTTTTCAAATGTTACTGGTTTTATTGCAGTCTATATTTTGAAAAAGCCACTCTTCTCTGTCTCTCTAATATGTGGGCACATACCTGGAAGGTAATTCCTTATGCCTAAAGATGGAGGTGGTGTTAATATGGAAGCTGACTAGATTGTCACCAGAAGCAGGAATGTGTATCAGAGGATCAACACATCAACAGATCGTTCAGAGGTCCATATGGAGAACAGTTCATGCTCTTTGTTTGCATTTTCTTTGTGTGGACTCAGAGAACTATCTCCCTCATCTTCTAGGAGATAAACTTTGTCTCAAAGGTAAGCAGGTACATAGTGTAAAGGTGAAAAGAAATTGAGTTCTGAGAGAGAGAAAACCTGAAATTAAGTTAAAGGCTCTTTCCTCAGCTGTGAAACTCCACACAGTCACTGCAGAATATCAGTTTCTGGGCTGCTAATCCGCAGCCAAAGGGACAGGATTATCTTCTGTGAAGTAAATGAGCATCCCAGGGAAAAAGCATAAGCATTCTCCAGAGAAAATCTGACAGCACTTTCATCCTAAACTAGCTCATCAGTAGCAAGTCCTGTCCATGACAAGAGCTTTTTACTGCCTCAGTCTTAAATATGAGTCAACAAAGATTTCCAAACTTATAAGGGACACTTCTAACACAAGATGTAGAAACTAAAAATGATAATAATAAAGTGAATGTTGATGGATATTGATAGAAATATATGATCTGATTAACAGAGGTATCAGAAAGAGCAAATAAAATTTTCCCGTGAGGAGATTACTCTTAAAAAAATAAAATAAAATAAAATTACGTCAGTCTTGTGGACGAGAGTATGGTGGTGGCAACCTGTTTTCATGTTAATTTTTAGAACATTTAAGATAAAATAACATTTAAAAATTGTCTAGAAGGGGAAAGTAGCGTACAAAAATTTAGGAATCTAAAGGACATCTGAGTTTGCAATAGCAACATTAGAAAACAGAAAAAAAAAAAAAAGAGAGAGAGAGGAAATGTCTTCAAATTTATAAGTTAAAATAATTTGAAAGCTGAATTCTAATCCTGTAATTTGGCATTCCAATGTGAGGGTAGCATGAACAAAACTTAGATGTGTAACATTTGAAAAATAAATGTAGTTCTCACTTTTTCTCAGCGAGCTATAGGAGTATTCATTTATTTTTTAAATCAAGTAAATAAATGAAGAAAGAACAAAATCAAATATGTAGGAAAGAACATATTCAATTCCTGAAAAAGGCAAAGGGAATGCCAAGAAAAACCATGCAGCATGTCTGGAGCGCTGTCTGGGAGAGCTCTAGAAATCCGGGAAGTCCTGGGGAAGAAAGAAAGGAAAACTAACAGATTATTTGATCAATGTGATCTGTGAATGTTATATTACCCAGACATTTTGCAGAGTTTATAAACTGTGAGACTGTGAAGTCAGAGTCTAAGCAAAGCAAGTAAAAGTTTTAAGAGTCAATTATTAAACCCAGGAAAATGCAAAATATATATGAAAAAAGAGAAAGTCTTCATATAATGGCACTTAGAACAGCAGTTAGTGATATCTTAAAAGTCAGAGAAATCAAAACACTGAATATGTATTTATTCAAATTACAATATAGCTATTTTGGGAATATGGGTTGAGTGTAGTGGTGGTTGCTGAGTGCTGAGATAATATCTAAAATACTGAATCAAAAGACAGCAAATGCTAATGTTAATCAGAAACACCATGTAAATATCAAGAAAAACACACTAGAACTGTTTTAAAGACTAGCTTGCTCTAGACTGAAAATTGGGTAAACACAGTAGAGTGCTGGCAAGGATTATTGGATTAATACTATTATTCTTTTTAAAAGTTTTTATCATAATTTGTCTTTTCTACATTATAGGTATGAGTATATGTATATATATATATAAATTAGGTTAAAATAATAGCTTAATTTAATAGCATCAAAATATTTACCAGTACCAAAAATAATATTTATAAGTCCATTAAAAACAGCTTACTATAATGTCATATTTTTCTCCTTTTCAATCTTATTTTTTAAATGCAAATGAAATGTAAGGATTCATAATTTATGAATCTTTGATATGAATTTCTGATAATTTAAATATGGGAGGATCCAAATTTTTAAACTTCTAATGACCCACTCATAGACCCTAGAAATACAGAGAGAAAAGAAATAATTCAGCAGGTAGAGACACGTTCAACAGTAATTCCAATGCTAGTGTCTGTGAGATTGAGCCAGGCATTTTGTTACACATTTCAATATTTTTTGGCCAGATAAATATCTAGCATTGTATGCTAGTGAATGTCAGGGGCAAGAAAATATAGGAAGTACATTGGGAAGAGTATATACACAATAAGAATTAGTAGAGATTATGTCTTTCAATATTGGACTTCCCTGATTGCTCAGGTGGTAAAGAATCTGCCTGCAAAGCAGGAGACCCCGGTTCAGTTCCTGGGTTGGGATGATCCGCTGGAGAAGGGATAGGCTACCCACTCCAGTATGCTTGGGCTTCCCTGGTGGCTCAGCTGGTAATGAATCTGCCCGCAATGCAGGAGATCTGGGTTTGATCCCTGGGTTGGGAAGATCCCCTGGAGAAGGGAAAGACTACCCACTCCGGTATTCTGTCCCGGAGCATTCCATGGACTGTATAGCCCATTGGGTCGTGGAGTTGGACACAACTGAGCTGGACTGAGTGAGTTGGACACAGTTTCACTTTCACCCCCATGCCTTTCTTGGGGATTCCCTGGTGGATCTGACAGTAAGAAATCTATCTGCAATGTGGGAGACCCAGGTTTGATCCCTGGGTCAGGAAGATTCCCTGGGAGAAGGGAAAGGCTACTCACTCCAGTATTCTTGCCTGAAGAATTTTATGGACAGAGAAGCCTGGCAGGCTATAGTCTGTGGGTCACGAAGAGTGGATACGACTGAGTAACTGAGAATTTCATATTTTTTATGCCTTTCAACACATCCCTCAAAGCAAAAGAAAAGCTCTACTTATTCCCAAAGTACTTTGAAGTATATTCCCCTTCTTGTAGATTAAAAAAAAAAAAAAAAGCTAATTTTCTACCTCAGTCTATCAGAATCACAGAAAATTATCACTTGGAATTTTTACTATCAGGTGAAGCAACTTCTTTTATTCCAGCTCACTAGGTAAAAGGAGAAAAAGATGTGGGCAAAGCATGAATTCCAGAGGAAGGAAGAGAGGATAAATAAAAATAACGACGGAGGCACAGATGCAGAGTAATTAATTATGCTAAGAACACTGATAAGAATCAACAACCAGCAATGACAAGCATATAAGAGCCTGAAAATATCAAGGAAATCTATAATGTATAAGAAGGATCACTTTTAACATGCACAGAAATAAATTCTTGGGAAAAAAGATACTGGAAATTTACTATAAATATGTTTGTGTTCTCGTTTATTCATATTCATAAAGGCATTCCTTTATGGGATATCTATCTTGTGCTTGGCATGGTTCTTGGAGATGGAAATAAATAGTGGCTAAAACTGACACAAATACATGACTTCATGGAAAATGCTTCAGAATACATGGACAGTAACCACAAGAAAGAAAATAGCCATAAGATACATAAGAAAAGTACAGTTGTCTCTCCATCAACAGGGGATTGATTTTAGCCACCCCCCCATCCCCAGTGGATACCAGACTTCACAGATGCTCAAGTCCATTATTTAAAATGATGGAGCATTCACATTTAGCCTTCACACATCTTCCCAAATACTTTAAGTCATCTTTACGTAATGTATACCGCAAAATGCAATGGAATTGCCAAATAAATAGTTGCTGGTGCACAGAAAATTCAAGATTTTGCTTTTTTATAATTTTCTGGATTTGTTTTTCAAAGATTTTCAATTGGTGGTTGGTTAAATCTGGGAAGGTGGAGCTGGTGGATACGGAGGTTATCATCTCTATGCTAATGTGTGTACAATGTGTTAAATGGTGACAGATGCTAAGGAGATTATAGAAAGAGTAGAAGAATATTAAGTATCAAAGAAGGATAGTTCTGGAATTTCGATAAGGTGTCCAAAAAGGTCTTCCCAGGTGGTGCTAGTGGTAAAGAACCCATCTGCCAATGCAGGAGATGTAAGAGACACAGGTTCAGTCCCTGGGTTGGGAATATCCCTGGAGAAGGAAATAGCAACCCACTCCAGTACTCTCGCCTGGAAAAGCCCATGGACGGAGGAGCCTGGTGAGCTACAGTCCATAGGGTCGCAAAGAGTCAGACACGACTGAAGTGACTTAGCATGCATGTCCACAAAAGACTTCACTGGGTGAGTTACAGAAGTAAATACCAGTCTTATAGATATTTGGAGTCAAACTTTCCAGGCAGAAAAAACAGTAAATGCAAAATTTCTTGAAAAGAAATGTTGCTTGCTCTGTTTGATGAACATAACAGAGAACAGGATACAGTGAAGAGACAGGAGACTTGGAGAGTAATGAAAGTAAAGGAAAATGCTAGGATGTGTGAGTTCTGTGAAATAAGATTAAAAGTTCAAAATGAAGTAAGATTAAAATTATATAGATAAATTTCTGGTTAACATGCACACTAAAATAATGAGTTACAACATAAGCAGCCGATTGAAAGTAACAGACAACTCAATCCTTTTTAAACGGACAAGAGTTTGAATGCATGCTTCACTAAAACGATACAGGCTTCCCCTTCCACCTGAAAGTAAGCATTTCTATGAAGCCTTTATAGGCCAAAATGATGCCAAACAAAGAAGCAGTTGCCTTAGGACACATCCTGCTAACAGGTGCGCAACATCAATCAAGATAAAGCATGGATGCTCACAGACACATTTCAGAGCTATGGAGGCTGGATGCTGAGTGCAGCTCCAAAGAGAGCTTTTGGTGGCACCCATCTCACAGATCCAGTGAGCGCTGCCCCTGTAACCACTCTGTGCAAAACAAATGCTGAAAGCTACTTTTACTTTTCACCACATTTTTTCCTAAAAGCAAGAAGCCTCTTTGGATATCATTTATTAAAGGAAAGACTAATGTTAGTCTTTCCTAAAAAACAAAGTGGTAATTTAAATCAAACCTTTGAAGAGTGGAGATACCTGTAATCAAAATACCGAGCGTAAAATGTACTCTACAATGCTTGTTATCAAAGGAATTAAAATTGCAGCATTATGGCAATCACCATCCACCAAAATAACAAAGATTAAAGACTGGTAATACCAAGCACAGTGAGACTGTGGAACAGCTGAAGCTATCATATACTGATAATGTGAGTGAAAAATGATACAGCCACTCATAACCTTTCTAGCAAACTGCTTGGCATTATGCCATAGATTGAATATTTAATAATCAAGCAATCTTACTCTTGAGTGTGTACCCAACAGAAGTTGAGTACATATATGGAGTGAAGACATATGCCAAAATGATTACAGCAGCATTGTATATAACAGTCTGGCAGAATCCAATTGTCCATTTATAGTAAAATAGACACACAACCTCTGGGATGTTCTGCAAAGGACATATAGCACGTGGCATCAGAGGTTGTATGCTTTTTTGTGCCTGGATCATTACTCAGAGTTATATTTGTGAGATTTATCAGTGTTATTAAGCTTGTAGCAGTAGCTTGCATTGTTCCACAGACAAAACTTTGAGTAAACAAAAAAAATATATATATGAATCCATGAACGGAAATTCCAAAGACAAAGAAAATTGATGTATGACAATAGAAATCAATATTTACCTGTGGGGAAAAGGGAGACGTGGCGATTAGGAATAACGGATGGGGAAGGGTTGGCTCTCTGTGCTAACGGTAACGTTCTGTCAGGATCATTGTCACATGAGCATCTATGCCGTGATTCACTGTATTCATTGAACTTTATCCAATGTATGTACTTTTTTCTCTACATACTGCATACTTTTATACCAATGTTCATATAAAAGTTTATCAAGCAACTCAAAAAGAAACCAAACCTGATATAAAATGATGCGATTGGGTTAGAAACTCTGAAAACTAATCCTACCTAAAGAGAGGGTCTGAGAACTTCAGAGCCGATAAGGAGACAGGAAGCACAGTTAATCAAATAGGTGAAAAAAAGGGAAAATTTTTTTAAAAGAAGAAAGACATATGCTGCATAGAAAGATGAGCTTATCTTTAGAGGATTACAGAGGGAGACAGTGGAGACTGGAGGAGAAAATGTGCATAGAGACAATAGCTGAGATTTCCCTAGAATGGATGAAAAGACAATTCAGGCAGCAGAACCAATATCAAGTATAATAAAGAGAATTTCCTTTTCCTGGATGTCACAGTGGAAGTGTAGAATACTAGAAACAGAGAGGATCCTAAAAGCTTCCAGCGGGGAGAGACCTTCCCCACAGAGCAGGGAAATCAGACTGACAGAAAACAGTAAAACACAAAAGAGAGTTGAATTATTTATATTCAGAGGAGAAGAAAAACAGCAGCCTGATGAGAACTTTATACCAAAAAAAAAAAAAAAGAAAAGAACTTTCAAGACTGAAAGATAATCTTTCAAGTAAAAGAAAAATATAAACACAATGGAGGAGACAGGCATATAATCTGTGGTCAATCTTCCCTCCTCTGCCAGTGTGATTATTAGATTGTGTATGTCTGCTGAAATGAAAAATCATAAATGACTTAGTGATATATTCTAACAAATTTATCGAGTCTTTACAATCTACTAATATATAAGAAATAAGGGTAGGACAAAATATAAATCAAACAATACCCTAGGAGGCAATCAGGGAAAAAAAAAATGGATTAACAATGTGTTCACAAGTCAGTGGCATGAAAATATAATTTTTACATTACAGGTCACTTAAAGTCCACAGCTGGATGCATTCAGTGATTCCAGGTGTGATCTGATTTGGGCAAAACAGCTATAAAAGGTATATTTTGGACAATTTAAAATATTTGAATATGAAATAGTTATTAGCAGGTATCAAGGAATGATTTTTACTTTTGATAATTTTACAAATGTCATTTGGCTAGGTAGAAATAGGTAATTTTGAAAGAGGTGTCCAGAAGTTAAAAATAACATTTTTTAAGTTTGAAATAAAGCAATTATTTTCAATCAAATAATAAGAAAATTTATGATCAATAGATTTTCAAAGAAATAACTAAATGATGCTCTTTAGTATGAAAGGAGAATTCCATCTCTCAGGGTCTGGGTGGGAAAGGATTTTCTGTAAACTGTGTGCCTCACTCCCTGGTCCTCCTCATGGAGGTTGAATGATTAATCTGGAGGTTAGGTGACAGGCAATAATCTGCATTTCTTAATTGAATGAAGCTAGTATTTGGCGGGAGGAGTACAAACATTTGGGAATTTGATCTATGCTCCTTTTCTTAACAACCAAGCTAATACGGATTTTAAAAAAAAATCCAGCAATAGCACCTGCTCTGCAGACCTGAACATTAGATGGGCGGGTCACAGGTCTCTATCTGGGAAAGGAAATCAGCATCTGTCAGCGTCTATTGCACTAAGCTACGTTACTTAACTAAGCTTATCAAGGAATACATTGATAATTTGCTTTTCCATTTATGAACACTTTAACTGTATTTTTAAGTTATTTTAATTCTCAGTTGGAGAAGAGTGGTATTTTCTCCCAGATTCCACAAAACCATAAAGATCAGATTCAAGTGGCAGAAAAACCTTGTGAAATTGAAAAAAAAAAAAAATTGGAGAACCAAGTAACTTGCAGTGATTAATCACTTTGTATGCAGTTGAACTGAGTTGCTGTTTTCAACATAGGCAAATGTCCATTTCCAGAGAGCTGGGATATCACGTCCATGCCTTAAGCAAAAGAGTGGTCCTTAGAAAAATCTGGTGTGTACGGGAAGTACAGTGCACCCCAGAGCTGAACACGTGTTCTGGGTGTCTTGAAGGAAACATCTGAGAAACATGTGAAATTCGAGGTCTAAGGAAACAGGCACCAAGGTAAGATGTATTAAAGGGGAGCAAAGCAAGACAACGCCAGGTTGCATGTAAATCTGGATCGGATGGTAACCTGATGGGAGACGTCTCCTTGGTAAGTGAAGTGAAGTCGTTCAGTCGTGTCCGACTCTTTGTGACCCCATGGACTGTAGCCTACCAGGCTCCTCTTGTCCATGGGATTTTCCAGGCAATAGTCCTGGAGTGGATTGCCATTTCGTTCTCCAGGGGATCTTTCCAACCCAGGGATCGAACCCGGGTCTCCCGCATTGTAGACAGACGCTTTACTGTCTGAGCCACCAGGGAAGCCCATGGTGGCTCCTTGGTAAAGTGGCCTCATTAAGCATCGTGAAGTAAGCATGATGAGGCGTGTGTCATGTCATTGACCTATGGAAAATTTTGGAAGAACTGATACTTCTGAATGCCATGTTTCAAACTACATAAAACTCTTCAAGGCAAAATGTAAAGGAATATGTTGGAAAACAAATGTCTGGCTCAGCAGGCAAGGAGAAGACAAAGCACTTATATATATAGTAAAAATTACTAGCCCTCATGTGGAAAAAAGGAGGATAGATTTAATCATTGTATTAACTTAGAAATGCCACTGAGTCCTCTGAAATGACTTTCAGAACATCAAAGGTGAGTAAATACAACACCAGATGCATCACTCATTTCAGCAGAAAAAGATGAATTCAGTGCACTGGGCCTGGGAATGTAGTGGAGCATATTTATAAAGGGGTCAGGGCTCACCCAGGACCTTGGGCACAACTTTTGAAAGCATCATGACAGCTTCGCTCAGGGTGACTACTTGGCTGAAACAAAAATGAGAAAAAACTCTGGAGGAAAATTTCACAGGTATAGGAAATTCTATAACAAGGTCAAGAGAAATAGCTTCTGTCAAAGGATTCAAATTACCTGCTTACAAGGGAAAGTAAAAGCTATGTCACTAGTCAGCAGCCTAATCTTACCCGTGGATACCGGAAATATGGAGCCTAAACAGGAATTAGCAGGGAAGAGGCTTTGAAAACTAGAAGGAAGATAAAGGCTGACTATTTAGATGAGGGCGAATTTCCCTATGATTTCTTAAAGGACAGCAAATACTTATTTCTTAATATCATTTTATGCAAGAGTTGAGGATGCGAATGTGTCCTTGCGCCTAACATAAGGTAAATAAATGTTGTGAGTTTCGCTGAGTGATTTCTCCAGGTTTATTTTAGTTTTAAAGATTAGAAAATCTGTACAACCAAAATTAACTGTCATCTTGATTACCTACAACTTCAGCATACAATTAAAGTCTTTCCAAAATCCTGGTATTTAATTCCTTGTACTCTTCAGCCTGTCACTGTCGGTCATCATGCAGACCACATAATCACCCAGTAAATACAGCTCCTCCTTGACCCCTTTCTGACTGCCACTTTCTCCCTACTTTACCCAGCTTAATTTCAATGTTAATTCTCATAACTACTCCTTTGCTTACACCTTCAACTCCCTAGCCATTCTTTTGTTTAATTGTACTTCCTTGGCAAAACCATAAGCCTGGTAAAATCTAAATCTATTCTTAATATAAATGCAGTGGAAAGTGGATTATTTTCATAACCATACCAGAGCAACCAGTAAGCCAGTCTATTCTGGAAAAATCAAGCTATGTAATACCTGTATTAATAAACAAAAATTTTTTTAAAATAATGATACACACAGAATCTAAAGTGTTGGTGATAGGTGATAGGTGATAGGTGAAGTCGCTCAGTCGTGTCCGACTCTTTGCGACCCCGTGGACTGTAGGCTTCTCTGTCCGTGGGATTCTCCAGGCAAGAATACTGGAGTGGATTGCCATTTCCTTCTCCAGGGGATCTTCCTGACCCAGGGATCGAACCCGGGTCTCCCGCATTGGAGGCAGACGCTTTAACCTCTGAGCCACCAGGGAAGCCCAAGTGTTGGTAGACTCTTGAAAATACAGAGAGAATAAACAATAAGATAAGTATAGATACATTTAGGGGATCGTTTTTTCATCAAAATAACTAATAAGATAGTTAAAAATCAAATTACAGAGTGGATGAATAAGAGTAATATTTTGAATCATTTTTTTTTTTCTCTTTAGGATAATGAAGAACTCATCTAGATTAACTGGAAAACGATAGACTTCCCAAATAAAAATGAGCAACAAACACAATGAAATCTTGGTTAGGTTAACATCATTAGAAGAAAACAAGAATCCTATAGTGAAATACCTCTCCTGTACACAAGAAGAGCTGGAAAAAAAATTAGAAATCATTAACGATATCAGTTGTTGGTAAAGTTGTGGATGAGACTTCTTATACAGTTATGGAGAGTGTGTAAAATGACTTAACTATTTTAGAAAACTAGTTTTATATTGTTGTTATCTACTAAGTTGTGATGTATTCAAATTAGCAAGTGTCACATATCCTATGATGTAACAATTTTGTTATGAATATTTGCCAAACTGAAATGAACACAATGAGCATATATAGCAGGAGACATGGACTAAAATGTCACAGCTACATTATTTGTAATAACACTAAACCAGTAAATGGCAATCAACCGTATAATGAACAAGTAAAATATGTTATTTTTAAAATGTGTCAGCTGTAATCTAGTGCAATACCCTGAATTAACCTTTTGCATATAATATTGAACAGAAAAAATAAAAAAGAGAACACGCGGTCCATGATTCCACTGGCTAATGGAAGAAATACACAATACTGCTACATTATAAAAGCTTGAAGGAAAACAAGGAATTAGCCAAAACTTCTTAACTGTAGAAAGGCAAGAAAGAAGATCTGTATAAAGAAAGAGTAAGTGGCAGCCGTGAAATTAAAAGATGCTTGCTCCTTGGAAGAAAAGCTATGACCAACCTAGACAGCATATTAAAAAGCAGAAACATCACTTTGTGATTAGGAAAACATGAGCTCCAAGTCTGTATTTTCAGGGAAAGATGATGAGAAAGCAGGAAGAAAGGCAGCTAACACAGAGATAACAGGCATTTATAATTTCTCAAGAATTTCATTTACTAAGTTATAAGCATACACAGGTAATATGGTTGCTTATTTCTGGTGTTATGAATATTTCTTTTTTACAATTATGAATTAAAATATATTTCTGGTGAATACTCTTTCATGGCCTTGTTTGGTTGGAATAACTCTCAGAAATACTAGTAAACGCAATTTTAATAAAAATATTTTCAAGTTTAATTGAAAGTAAAACACTGGACCAGAATTTTCATTTTTTAGCAGAAAGCAATAGGCATGTATCGATGTGAGAGTTGGACTATAAAGAAAGCTGAGTGTTGAAGAATTAATGCTTTTGAACTGTGGTGTTGGAGAAGATTCTTGAGAGTCCTTTGGACTGTGAGGAGATCCAACCAGTCCACCCTGAAGGAAATCAGTCCTGAATATTCATTGGAAGGACTGATACTAAAGCTGAAATCCCGATTCTTTGGACACCTAATATGAAGAAGAAACTCATTGGAAAAGACTCTGATGCTGCGAAAGATTGAAGGTGGGAGGAGAAGGGGACGACAGAGGATGAGATGGTTGGATGGCATCACTGACTGGATGGACATGAGTTTGAGTAAACTCTGGGTGTTGGTGATGGACAGGGAAGCCTGGCATGCTGGAGTCCATGGGGTCGCAGAGAGTCTCACAAGACTGAATGACTGAACTGAACTGAATAGGCATTGAAAGTCAGTATGTGAGTAGTCAGAACAAAATAGTATAGGCTATGAATGCTTCTGGAAAGTTTTCTCTTATTATTATTTTTTAATACAAAGTTGCATTCAAAGCTCCTTGAATGTTATATACTGTCTGTCCCAAGTTACAACCAGGAAAATGCATACATAAAAGAATATAACTCATATAATAGAAGCAAAATCAGAGATTGAGGTAAGAGATGTATCCCAGTTAGGATAAATATCATGAGAACTCATGAGTAAAATGTATTTTATTTGAACCTGGTGAAAGTCCTTTTTAGCCTAGAATTAATAAGGAGAAATTGTATATATTTGCTACTGTGAATTAGAGGTATAGTTGTTTTGTTTTTATTTACTTAAATCAGGATATGACACTGATGATATCAAGTAAGAAGTTCTCTACACACCGAAGAGTTGGTGATTTTTTTTTTTAAACTGTAGCTCCAAGAATTGGCTGCAACCCCTTCTTTCTGTGAAGCCTCTCTAATTGGGAAGGGGAGTTCTAGATGTCATGCCCACTCGCTTCAGCTGAAGAGTCCCCATATTCTGCCAATGTCAATGATAATTAGAGCCAGTCTTCACACTAGTGAGAGGTACGGGAACCTGGTAGGAATCAGGTAATAGTTTGTACAATATGAAATGCCAGACTTTAGTCAGGCATCTGACCTGACCATTTTCACATGGTTCTTTGTTCTGCCATCTGACAATACGTATAGGTTGCTTTATATCCAAGGAGGAAGTCCAACTAACATTGAAAAAATAATATACCACTGCAGTGTATATCCACACAGCTAAGATATAACTTAAAGTCAAATGTAAACAAACAATAAGGCAACTATTAGACCAAGTTCCTTCAATAAAACACGTCAATATTTATGCACTGTGGTCCTAAATACACAGAGGCATGCACATGCACGCAAAGCAGAGTTTGACAAAATTAACAAACACAGACAAAGAGAATCTGACCTTAACTATTCTGAGTTTCAGTAGTATGTACTCAGCCTTCAACAGTACGTGAACCATGAACTTCCAGATGTTCCATCACTGAAAAAGCCAGAGAGCTCCAGAAAAACATCTACTTCTGCTTTATTGAGTACGCAAAAGCCTTTGACTGTGTGGATCACAACAGACTGTGGAAAATTCTGAAAGAGACGGAAATACCAGACCACCTGACCTGCCTCCTGAGAAACCTGTATGTAGGTCAGGAAGTAACAGTTAGAACTGGACATGAAACAACAGACTGGTTCCAAATTGGGAAAAAAGTACGTCAAGGCCGTACATTGTCACCTTGCTTATTTAACGTATACACAGAGTACATCATGCAAAATTCCAGGCTGGATGAAGCAAAAGCTGGAATCAAGATTGCCAGGAGAAATATCATTAATTTCATATATGTAGATAACACCACCCTATGGCAGAAAGTGAGGGACAACTAAAAGGCCTTTTGATGAAAGTGAGAGAGAAGAGTGAAAAAGTTGGCTTAAAACTCAACATTCAAAAAATGAAGATCATGGCATCCGGTCCCATCACTTCATGGGAAATAGATGGGGAAACAGTGGAAACAGTGAGAGACTTTATATATTTGGGCCCCAAAATCACTACAGAAGGTGACTGCGGCCATGAAAATAAAGATGTTTGCTCCTTGGAAGTAAAGTAATGACCAACCTAGACAGCCTATTAAAAAGCAGAGACACTATTTGCCAACACAAGTCCTCTAGTCAAATTATGGTTTTTCCAGTAGTCATGTATGGATGTGAGAGTTGGACCATAAGGAAAGCTTAGAGCCAAAGAATTAATCGTTTTGAACTGTGGTGTTGGAGAAGACTCTTGAGAGTCCCTTGGACTGCAAGGAGATCCAACCAGTCCATCCTAAAGGAGATCAGTCCTGAGTGTTCACTGGAAGGACTGGTGCTGAAGCTCCAATACTTTGGCCATCTGATGTGAAGAACTGACTCATTGGAAAAGACCCTGATGCTGGGTAAGATTAAAGGTGGGAAGAGAAGGGGACAACAGAGGATGAGATGGTTGGATGGCATCACCGACTCAATGGAGATGAGTCTGAGTAAACTCCGGGAATTGGTGATGGACAAGGAGGCCTGTGTGCTGCAGTCCATGGAGTCGCGAAGAGTAGGACATGACTGAGCTGAACTGATTCTGATTTTCTCCCTCTCTTTCTTATTCTATAATACTCATTTTCTGTGATGGAATTTTATTCTAATAGAAAGAAAATAATTGATCATTCTTATTTTTAGGAGCAAATATATACAATCAAAAGAAGAAAAATGCAGATTTTTTTAGTGATAAATAAAATAAATTCAGTTATGAGTTAATTTTTTTTTAAAGTTCCAACTCTGAAAAAAATAAAAATGAAAACTATTCAGCTTCATAGCAAGATGAAAATCTGTAATTAAATAAAGTTATCCTTAAATTTATATTTAAAAATATTTTGTTACAGCTAATTCAGTTAAACTCCAGTTAGAAAAACAAAAAATCAAACTGAAGGAGTTAAATAATGATTCTACAAAATGATTTCAAGGGAAAAGGAAAAAAAAAAAAAACAAGCAACCTTCATTGCGCTTACGATCATAACTGTGAGATTCTGGGGAGATTAACAGTCTTACTTCTTCTTCCATTAAAAATTGAATTTGTAGATTGCAAAGTGAAAGTTAGTCACACAATCATGTCTGACTCTTGGCAATCCCATGGACTGTAGCCTGCCAGGATCCTCTGTCCATGGAATTCTCCAGGCAAGAGTGCTGGAATGGATTGCCATTTCCTTCTCTAAGGGGTCTTCCTTTTTTTTTTTTTTTTTTTAACCCAGGGATTGAACCCGGGTCTCCTGCACTGCATGTGTATTTTTTAACAACTGAGCCAAGATTGAAGATAAGATTATTAGGGCATAATGATGACAGACAATGCAATGTAGAATAATGTGTTGAATCTAAACCTTCCAGCAGAGTGCTTTAATCAACAAAAACTAGATTTAACCAACAGTGTCAATGTACCTTCATCATCACTTTCACCAATATTCATTTTTAAATTTATTTTAGGGTGCTTCCCCCCCAGCTCAGCGGTAAAGAATCCACCTGCCCTGCAGATGATTCGCAAGTGTCAGCAGCAGCAAAGCAGCATCAATATCATCATATTCTCAAGTGAAGGCAGGCATATCTGCTGGTCTGCATGTAAAATATCCACATTCGATTGCTTTATTTTCTTTAGTTTATGAAAGCATTGCCTGTGCAGGGCTAGTATTCTCTCTCTCTCACTCTCTCTCTTTTTTTTTTTTTTTTTAAAGAGAAAGCTCCATTTAAATACATTAAATTTCCATTTGCAGTAGCATCATTCACTGCATGCATTCATTCATCATATATTGACTGAGAGCCAACTAACCGACGATCTTTAAACAAGATTTTGGAAATGCAAAGGTAGCTGTGAAATAATTCATGACTTCAGGCAGTATGCTCAGATGATTTCAGCTGCAAATAATAAAACAGCAACTAGAAGTGGCTAAACTAAAACCACTGATATTTTACAAGACCAAGATAATCAGTGTACTTGCATTGGTACATATGTGCCCTGCTTTCTTGTCCATTACAAGGAATAAACTGCACATCATCCTTTGGAATACCTGTCCCTTCATCAAGATATTGGCCAATCCTCTCTTGTCTAACTCAGCATTACTCCTAAAATTATCTCCCCTCCTGGATCTTTAATTATTCCTTCTTGTGATAGTGTGATTCACAAGAAAAAAATATGAATTTGGTCATTCAGTTGAACAAAATGTATTTTTCATATATATTTGGTTGTTATTTAGCACATGTTATGGACAGCTCCCTAATGTTTGGGGTTTTCCGAGTGTTGACAGTGGCAAAAGTATCTCTTGCTATAATAATTAGGTGACTTTTGAACCCCACAAAAGGATAAGGCTAGTTGCCAGGAGAATCACCCATGTGATTAGAGGGTTGGAAATCTCAGTACTATATTTACCCCACATCAAGGGAGGGGGAGGGCCTGAAGGTTGAATCAATTGCCAATGACCTTCAATTTAATCATCAGTCATGACTATGCAATAAAGCCTCCATAAAGACCCAAGAGAACAGGGTTCAGGGAGCTTCTGGGTTGAAAAACTAGAGATTTAAAGAGAGTGGTGAGCTAGGAGAGAGCATGAAATATCTGTGCTCTTTCCCAATACTTTGTCCTATGCATCTCTTCCATCTGGATGTTCATCTGTGTCCTTTTACAATAAATTGGTAAGTTCAGTTCAGTTCACTCAGTCATGTCCAACTCTTCATGACCCTATGGACTGCAGAACCCCAGGCCTCCTTGCCCATCACCAGCTCCCAGAGTCTACTCAAACTCATGTTCATCATGTCCATGATGCCACCCAGCCATCTCATCCTCTGTTGTCCCCTTCTCCTCCTGCCTCCCATCCCTCCCAGCATCAGGGTCTTTTCCAATGAGTCCATTCTTCACTTCAGGTGGCCAAAGTATTGGAGTTTCAGCTTCAGCATCAGTCCTTCCAATGAACACTCAGGACTGATCTTTAGGATGGACTGGTTGGATCTCCTTGCAGTCCAAGGGACTCTCAAGAGTCTTCTCCAACACCACAGTTCAAAAGCATCAATTCTTCGGCACTCAGCTTTCTTCACAGTCCAAATCTCACAACCCTATGTGACTGCTGGAAAAATCATAGCTTTACTAGACAGAGCTTTGTTGGCAGAGTAATTAATTAATGTCTCTGCTTTTTAATATGCTCTCTAGGTCGGTCATAGCTTTTCTTCCAGAGTAAGTGTCTTTTAATTTCATGGCTGCAGTCACCATCTGCAGTGATTTTGAGCCCAGAAATATAAAGTTTCTCTTGTTTTCTCATGCATTTGCCATGAAGTGATGGGACCAGATGTCATGATCTTAGTTTTCTGAATGTTGAGCTTTAAGTCAACTTTTTCACTCTCCTCTTTCACTTTCATCAAGAGGCTCTTTAGTTGTCCTTTGCTTTCTGCCATAAGGATGGTGTCATCTGCATATCTGAGGTTACTGATATTTCTCCTGGCAACCTTGATTCCAGCTTGTGCTTCTTCCAGCCCAGCATTTCTTATGATGTACTCTGCATAGAAGTTAAACAAGCAGGGTGGCAATATATAACCTTGACATACTTCTTTCCTGATTTGGGACCAGTCTGTTTTTCCATGTCCATTTCTAACTGTTGCTTCCTGACCTGCATACAGATTTTCAGGGGCAGGTCAGGTGGTCTGGTATTCCCATCTCTTTCAGAATTTTCCACAGTTTATTGTGATCCACACAGTCAAAGGCTTTGGCATAGTCAGTAAAGCAGAAGTAGATGTTTTTCTGGAACTCTCTTGCTTTTTCCATGATCCAGTGGATGATTGCAATTTGATCTCTGTTTCTTCTGCCTTTTCTGAAACCAGCTTGACCATCTGTATGTTCTCAGTTCACATACTGTTGAAGCCTGGTTTGGAGGATTTTGAGCATTACTTTATTAGTGTGTGAGATGAGTGCAATTGTGCAGTAGTTTGAGCACTCTTTGGCATTGCCTTTCTTTGGAATTGGAATGAAAAATGACCTTTTCCAGTTCTGTGGCCACTGCTGAGTAAGTGAAATGCTTATCTCAGTTCTATGAGGCCTCTCGCTGATTAAATTGGACCCAAAGAGGGGGTCCTGGAACAAACAATCTGTACTTGGTTGTTCAGAAGCACAGGCAGCAACCTGGGCTTGCTTCTGGGGTCTGGAGGAGGGTGGGCTGTCTTGTGGGGCTGAACCCTGAACCTGAGGAATCTGGCTCTATATCAAGCTTACAGTGTCAGAATTGTATCAAATTGTAGGATGTGTTGTCTGTGTGCATTGCCATTACTGGCATGTTGAACAATTTTCCATGCTCGATTTCAGTCTAAGATTCCCTTTATCTCTCTACCTGATCACTCTCAACAGGGTTGAAATATACTATATTCTTTACCATCTCAAAGTACTTTTAATGTGTCCATACCCTGCTCTGACTTTCTCCCCATTCATTATTATGCCATGTCAGTGAAAAACTAATCAATCTTAGAAACATAAATTTTTATTTGAGCCAAATTTGAAAATTATTACCCCCAAGAAGAACACCTCAGAAAGTTCTTGGAACTGTTCTGCCCTGTTGAAGTCAGTGAGGGTGAAAGTGTTATTTGCTCAGTCCTGTCTGACTCTTTGAGATCCCGTGGACTGTAGCCCACCAGGCTCCTCTGTCCAGGGGAATCTCCAGGCCAGAATACTGGAGTGCATTGCCATTCCTTTGTCCAGGGGATCTTCCCAACAAGATCAAACACAGGTCTCCTGGGCATAGTTATATAAGTTTTTTGACACAGAGAACTATGAAGTAAATGTTACATTATTGACAGTTTAATTCGGATCTAAGCATCATTGCAGAGAAGGCAATGGCAACCCACTCCAGTGTTCTTGCCTGGAAAATCCCATGGACGGAGGAGCCTGGTTGGCTATGAGGTCACACAGAGTTGGACAAGACTGGAGCGACTTAGCAGCAGCAGCAAGCATCATTGAGATCTCTTATAAGATAAAGAAGGAATATTATCTTTTGACAAGTTGTCATACTGATACTAGGAGAACGTTGCTCTTTGTGGTCGAGCAGGTATTCTTTCTGATGGAGGAGTTTTAGCTGATGCATAATGCAGATACTCAGCTGCATAGTGCAGTTTGAATAAACTCCAGGAGCTGGTGATGGACAGGGAGGCCTGGCATGCTGCAGCCCATGGGGTTGCATAGAGCCACTGAACTGAACTGAATATGCATACATGATGCTCAGTAGGTGGGAGGTGAGGCGACCCAAGGCAGAGAAAAATGCTTATGTTTACATTTTTCTTGTCTGGCTATAAATATCAATTTTAAGTTTTGATGGTAAAATTATTTTAGGATGTTGCTTCTGGTCTCCATCTTGTCTCCTCATCCTTTAATTATCTCAAAAACAAAGTCTTGTCAGGTTATCTCCCCACCTTTCAAGTGATAATACTGTGGTGAAGATCACTGATAATGTCCACATCAACAAAGCTGTGGTTCTCAGCCTTAATTTACCCAGGAACTAACAGCATATCCCCTAGCTAATACTCTTCTCTTTCAACTTTTTCTCTTCTGGGCTTCTGGGTCATCCTTCTCTCCCTTGAATTGCTTTCTACCTGACTAACCACTCCTTTCTGAGCCCCTTTTGCTAGTTCTTCATCATCTTCCTCCACTCCTTTCTGAGCCCCTTTTGCTAGTTCGTCATCATCTTCCTCCACTCCTTTCTGAGCTCCTTTTGCTAGTTCTTCATCATCTTCCTCCACTCCTGTCTGAGCCCCTTTTGCTAGTTCTTCATCATCTTCCTCAACGTAGCGAGCAAGGTTGCACCCAGGACCCATCCTCAGATTTTTTCATTTTGTCCTTCTGACCATAATCCCTCCTGCACTTCCCTGGCGGCTCAGACTGTAAAGTATCTGCCAGCGATGCGGGAGACCTGGGTTTGATCCCTGGGTCAGGAAGATCCCCTGGAGAAGGGAAGGACTACCCACTCCACGGACAGACAGAACCCCACGGACAGAGGAGCCCGGCGGGCTACCATCCACGGGGTCTCAAAGAGTCCGACACGACTGAAGCGACGAAGCAGCACGTCAACCGTGGGAAGGCGTTTCGCTTTGGGGTAGTTTCATTGATGTGGCAAGCAGTGGCCTTTATTATTTATCCTCTTAGGGGATGCAAACGCCGGCCTCTGCAGAGACTCTGCTGACCGCACGATGCGCCTGGGGCGTCCCTGCGCGCCTGCCCTTCGGCGGGGCGGGCTCCAGTCTCCACCGCCCTCCTGCTTTAGCTCTCCCCGTGGGTGAAGCCACCGATCTCTCAGCTCTGGGACTTCCACATTCAGGGGAAGCCCTCTGTAAGGTAAACATGTGCCTTTTAGTCTCCAAAGCGTTCCCTTGCATCACTCCAGCCCAGGGGACGTGTGTGTCCACAAGGACAGAACGCAGCCTCTCCACGCCTCCTGCAAGCGGCGCCCGTCCTCCCCTTCGCCCCTTCGGTGCCTCTCGACGGCGCCACTCACTCTGCTCGCCGGGCTCACCAGCTCTCAAGCCAGAGTTGCCGCTCTGACTGTGCTTGTGACCGAGGAAGGTGCCACTGCCCCCAGCGACACTGCACCCGGGAGGTGGCGTGGGCAAGCGGGCCACGAATGATCCTCCTCCTCGGGGAGCTGCGCAGACAAAGCAGTCCCCTCCAGTTCCCGGTCCTCTTTCACATTAGCCGTTGTCATTAAAAAAAAAAAAGGAAAAATCATTTGGGGTTTGGTTTTCACTTTATTTTTACTCAGAGACAGAAATCTCAGAACAATAAACAAGCAGTCTAAATTCAAATTTATTTTTAGGAATTTCCATCTTAAATATTTTGCCTTTTCAGTTACATACCCAACACTTGATAACCTCTTTGTCGAGGAAGAGGTCTTTGCAGAGCTTCACAATATCCATTTACACTTGGAAAAGAAGGAAAAATAAAAAAGAAATATGTTTGTAAAGTTTATTTGTAATAAGTGAGCTTCCATAATATTAATACTTAATCTCTAAAACTATTATTTATGAATATACCTTCATAACACCAAGTACTATTTTAAGTGTTAGAAAATATTAAAGATTTAGTCTGTGGTATGGAAATGAAAGTAAGGAATCATTATGGTCAAATATCTTTCCCATAATTTCTTGTCTCTATATTTTATTGACTTATTTGGTAAGATTAACACGTTAAACAATTTACAACAAAAGTTGAGACACTTTTAGGTTTGTTAATGGAAAAGAGAACATACACAATTATTTAGTAGAAAAATATTCTACCAATTTAAAATAATTGGTAGAGGAAATCTGAGAGGATTAAAATAATTTCTGAGGAAATCTGAGAATTTGAGGAATGAACTGCTCAAAGTGACTCTTAGTATATAGTGCTGACAATATGCTTTTAAAACTTGATACCCCTTTCTTATACACCTAAGTGCTCCATACACGCGTCCTGAGTATTTATTTGCCTTTCATATGTGCTGAGTTTGCACTCAAAGTGTCACTTCATCACCATCTCTATAATAAGGCTGATCCTCACCTCCGAGGGCTTAACAAGTGAAATGCAAGTGAAAACAGGCAAAACCTTTTGCTATTTTATACTTTCAGACATAGCAAGATATCTTATCAGAATGGGTATCTTAGTATGACTTCATGAAAGAGCTGCATCAAGCTATTTCAAATGTTAGAACTTGTCCCCAGTAATCTACAGGTAATAACTTGCTTGTCTTCCTTCTACTGGTTGCTAACTTTTGCATTTTGAACCCACACGTGACTGTCCTGCTGGACAGTAACCTATAAATGATTAACATGCAACAGACAACTGCCAAAAGCTTGCAGTTTTTAAGTCAGGCGTTGTTGGATAGACACATTTTTTTCTGCTGTAAATGGCCTTTTTCACATCCCATTGCCAATTTATACAACTAGAAAACAAAGGACAAATGACCTGAACTGAAAATCTATATTGAAGGATGCTTCCCTTCACAGCTAACAACCCTGGAACAAAGTATCATTAACAGCAGGAACTCTTTGATCTTTTAAATGTTTGTTTGGCCACCTTGGGTCTCAGTTGCGGTGTGTGGGATCTTTCCTTGTAGAATGTGAGCTCTTAGTTGGGGCTTCTGGGATCTAGTGCCCTGACTCGGGATCACACCTGGATCCCTCCATGGGAGCACGGAGTCTTAGCCCCCGCCCACCAGGGAAGGCCGGACAACAAGGATTCCGAGTGGTGCTTCCTAACTGATGATCTGCCCTGAACCAGCTCAAGCAGCTTGTCTTTGGAACCAGTTGTGTTGTAGTTACAATAAAATATCTTAGCCATCCTTAAAAGTCCCACGTGTGATAATAATGTATAGGGTTTAAAAATAGCATTCATAACTTAAAAATATTAGAGAAGACTATGCAAATGCAGTTTTCAATAAAAGCCTGAATTTTCACTTTGCACTGTTTTAATTTTTCCCTTATTAAAATTAGAGACGTTATGCAGTCTACCCTCAGGTTCCAGGACACTTCAAGGATCAGGGATACTAAAATCCATAGATGCTCAAGTACCTTATTTAAAATGGCATGTGAAAAAGTGAAAGTGTTAGTCACGTAGTCATGTCCAGCTCTTTGCAACCGTGTGGACTGTAGTCTGCTAAGCTCCTCCGTCCGTGGGATTCTCCAGGCAAAAATACTGAAGCGGGTTCTCATTCCCTTCTCCAGGAGATCTTCCCAACCCAGGAATCGAACCTTGGTCTCCTGTGTTGCAGGCGGATTCTTTACCATCTGAGTCACCAGGGAAGCCCATAAAATGGCATGGTATTTACTTAGCCTATACACATACGCCTATATATTTTAAATCATCTCTAGATTACTTATAGCATTTCATACAATGTAAATGTTAGGTAAATAGTTACCAGCCTATAGCAAGTTCAAGTTTTGCTTTTGGGGTCTTTCAGGAGTAAAACTAAAGTACATTTCAATAAGTACACATTTTAGCATTTTGACTATTCAAAAATCCTGAATATCTTCATTTACCTGTTCACATCATAGCTGTTCATCCTCAACTCTCCCCCAAATAGATAACCCAACTCACATTATTTCTACAACTTTTCCAAGTGACATTTATCTCTCTTCTGCTGCTGCTGCTGCTAAGTCGCTTCAGTCGTGTCCGACTCTGTGCGACCCCATAGACGGCAGCCCAACAGGCTCCCCCGTCCCTGGGATTCTCCAGGCAAGAACACTGGAGTGGGTTGCCATTTCCTTCTCCATTGTGTGAAAGCGAAAAGTGAAAGTGAAGTCGCTCAGTCACGACCGACTCCTAGCGACCCCATGGACTGCAGCCTACCAGGCTCCTCCATCCACGGGATTTTCCAGGCAAGAGTACTGGAGTGGCTTGCCATTGCCTTCTCCGTATCTCTCTTCTAGTTGAGTGAAAATCATCTCATTTAAAGTTTCTGGAAATCTTTGATTAAGATGTAAAGTCAATGCTGCTGCTGCTGCTAAGTCACTTCAGTCGTGTCCGACTCTGTGCGACCCCAGAGACAGCAGCCCACCAGGCTTCCCCATCCCTGGGATTTTCCAGGCAAGAACACTGGAGTGGGTTGCCATTTCCTTCTCCAATGCATGTGAAAAGTGAAAGGGAAGTTGCTCAGTCATGTCTGACTCTTAGCGACCCCATGGACTGCAGCCCACCAGGCTCCTCCGTCCATGGGATTTTCCAGTAAAGTCGACGATCTCTGAAATATTAGAGTTTAAAAACATCTATTTCCACATTTCTAGAAAATGAATATATATATATATACATAGCAAATGGACACCCAGCAGTGACAGTGACAAAGTCAGATTGCTGTGTGATACTCTGTTAAATCTATGCAACCCCTGTTCCTTCTATCATAACCAATCAGCTTATGAAGCAAGAATTGTTGCTGATTGCCACAGAGCATGTCATCTTGCCTGCTTGACTTTGCAAAGGTATTTTTTTCCCAATAAAACAGTCTAGCAATCTATGTTCATGTTGAGAGAGGATCCATATACCTTTTGACCAAATCCACTTATTGTCCATGCTCCAAGCTCTTTCAACTTCCAGATAAACTGTAAAAACCAAAATTCTTTGCCCTACGTGTGTATCTTTAGCGCTCCTCTCCTTCCAGTCGATATCAAAATTTGGCATGCTGCTAAGTGTTTACAGAAAAGATTCTTTCTTTCCTTTTTTTGAGGGCCCTGAGTGTGTCACTAAAGTACACTGTATTTACTTTCTTATTGCTTCTAACTTTTCAAGCAGAATCATTAATAAACCAGGTTCACTTAAACTTCATTCAGGAGGTCATAAGGAATTTGCATGAAAATTGTTTCATCACAAATGTGAGTTGTTTGAGAAAAGGCAGTAAAATCAACATACTAGTAGTTTAGTTTTCAGGAGATTTTCAAATCTAGTCTGGAGGCATAATTCCACATGATTATAAAGAATTACCTAACGCATGTGATTATGGTTGGTGGATCAGAGAACTTTGGGCTATATCATTGTTGGGGTTTTACACGCGCATCATAGTGAACCAGGAATTGCCTCTAGATCAAAAGGTTATTTGCTCAATAAAACTTGACATTGTTAAAATAAAATCAAATAGCAGCAGCAACAAAATCCTAGATTTCTTTTCTGTGATTTACCTGTGTAAACTTTCCTTGGATAGCATGCGTCACAATTTACACACCCACGAAGTTTGGACAAGGGATTGTCAGGATAAAGTACTACTGATACTTGTATTTCAGCCTGGGTCAGCTTGAAATTGCTATAGCTCACAACCTGCAGTTCATGCGGAAAGGCAAGAAAGCAAGTTTGGTATCATTGGTTCTGAAACAAAATGAGAATCACCTCAAATTTAACTTCTTTCAAATTGAGTAAGATGTAACACAGAGGATGTAATTTGGTAAGACACTCAGAAAGTAATTGAGACAGCGGGAGCCTGAATTTTCATGTGACTTATCTCTGTTTTCCAAGAACAGAAGTAATTTAACAAGGAACCTATAAAGTACCCATGACTTCCTAACCACCTGGACATATCATCTTAAATAACTGATCCAGCAAATTAATGTGATGCCCTATAAGAGGTTAAAGTGACCAAAATCTCTCTGAACAAAATTATCAGGAAGCTCAATAACTGATAAAAACCTGAGCCAATACTGTAAAAGTTGTTAAAGAGAAAACCGCAGGCCCAGAGTGACTTCACTTGCCTTTGAATCTCATGGTACCAAACCTTGATTTAATACCCGACCTAATTGCAATTTCCCCTTTCCCAGGAAGGTAACCTATTAATCAGCCACTTTGGAGCTTTCTTGTCAGCACCAATGAGGCAAATCTGCCATGGGAGGCCTGCTTTTTTCCCCCAAGGAAGAAGAGGTAATCTACATGATAGACTCCTGCCTTTCTCCCCAAAGAAGTTAACCTGGAAAGAAACCACTCCTTCTTTCCTTCTGCTAAAAGTGTCCCTGCTACACCTTGCTTCTACGAGAATCTTCCATTTTGTAGAATTCTTTGGAACATTTCTCCACTTTCTAGAATGGGATACTGCCAGGTCATGAATTGCTTAATAGACTAATTGCATCTTCAGATTTACTTAGTTGAATTTTTTTTTAACAGATTTGGTGGCAATGATGGGATCTAAAGCAAACTTCCAATAGCACAAGGGATCAAAGAGGAATGCAGGCAGGGTGCCTCTCAGTTTGAGCTCTGCGTTTTCTTGTATTTGGGCTGGCAGACGGTTCTGTCCAGAGTGGATAACTTGGACTTTCAAATCAGTTTCCAGGTTTTTGGGTTGACAACCCTAGCCCTTAATTCCGTCCCCAGGTTCCACACTAGGACCTGCTCATGGTTGAGTCTGTGTTTCCTCAATTGTTTGGCAGGTTTCCTAGCTGGTGGGTGCTGCAGTTCTCTGCTTTTCTTTGGACTCACTTTGCAGGCCCCATTGCTTGGAGCCTTTTGGCTTCCTTTCCCCAGTCCAAGCTGGTAACGCAGAAGGGGCCCTTGTTGTTGTTTTTTGACTCATTAATATCACTTGGTTACTACCGATATATTAAGGTACATGTTTGTTTGTCTTGTTTTGTGTAAATAAAGGCTAATTGCTAATAAGATTGTTTACATCCAATAGTTAAGCATACCTCTTTTCAGTACACTTCCTTATTTTATACCTAAGAACTGTGATCTCGGAAGCTATAGACATTTACAAAAATTGCAAAATCTTTTCAAGCTTGTTTTGTGTCCTGAGAGCTTGGCTTGGGAGCCATCAGGTTGGGGCTTCAAAATATGGCCAAATAGAAATGTGAGTTGCACCCCATTTACGGCTAGATATGGCTTCCCTGCTGGCTCAGACGGTAAAGGTCTGCCTGCAATGTGGGAGATTCAGGTTCGATCCCTGGTCTGGGAAGATGCCCTGGAGAAGGAAATTGCAGCCCACTCCAGTACTCTTGCCTGGAAAATTCCATGGACTGAGATGCCCAGTAGGCTACAGTCCATGGGGTCGCAAAGAGTTGGACACAACTGAGCGACTTCACTTCACTTCACTTCTACGGCTAGATATAGCTGGATAAAAATGTGGATTAAATTCCATTTTGGCCAGTGACCCACCAAACTTATAAAACGTTATAAGAACATTCTAAATAGATAATATCATTTTAAAAGTGTACATGAAAACAAGGGCTTCCAAATCAAACACACAGAATGGGATACCTATTTTAATTAGCATGCAGAAGCCTCCAAAAGGTTTCAAATTTCCAAAATAGATTCACTGAAGCATTTATTGCAAAAGACTAACAAAAATTAAAGAGATAAAATGGGCCTAAAACTAAAGTTACACACTAATTCTTTGGAGAATTGGAAACGCTTGCCTCTGTGTTACAAATCTCTGTAGGGTTAAAGGTGTGTTTTAAAGTTCAATTTTCCCCCACTCCAAACCTCTGATTTGGCCTGCTGCTGTTGCTGCTGCTACTGCTGCTAAGTCGCTTCAGTCGTGTCCGACTCTGTGTGACCCCATAGATGGCAGCCCATCAGGCTCCCCCATGCCTGGGATTCTCCAGGCAAGAACACTGGAGTGGGTTGCCATTTTCTTCTCCAATGCATGAAAGTGAAAAGTGAAAACGTATTCTTAACAAATCTTTAACAAATCTTTACCACAAATATTACTAACTATGAGATGTCTGTCTACACGTTTGTGTGTGTATTTTATACACATACGCTGTGTGTGTATGTGTGTGTATATATTATATATATATATTACCTTCAGATGGCATTGCCAAAATTAATTTGTGAAAGAGCTCATTTAGTTGATTTGAAGGCATCTGTTTTTAAGAACTGGGCATTCTGAAGTACTCAGAACTATAACAACAACAAAAGAGAAAACACTCACCCAGATGTCTTTCCAGTTCACCTTGTCGCAGGAAAATAGAGGCGCGTCTAGGAGGATGGTCATGCCTGGTCCTAAGTGAGTCCCCAGGGTGGGCCACACAGCGAGGGTCCTTGAATTCTCTCAGGAGGGAACTCAAGATAAAGGCACACTACAGGGAAAGCAGTTTTTTCTTTTTTTTCTTTTCAGAGAGCGACACACTCCGTAGACAGACTGGGGGCCGGCTCGGAAGGCGAGAGGCTGCCAGGACGCGGGGTTGCCTCTGGAAATGACAGCAGCCCTGGAAGACCCATATCCAGAGACAGACTGCGTCCATCTCGACGGGCTCGATTGAGGCCAGCCCTGAAATACGGGGAGGTTCCATAGACAGACTGCGTCCATCTTGACAGGCTTGAGGCCAGCCCTAAAATACAGGGAGGTTCGTTTTTATGGGCTGACTAATGTGAGAGGCTCTTTAGTTCCTCTTCACTTTCTGCCATAAGGGTGGTGCCATCTGCATATCTGAGGTTATTGATATTTCTCCCAGCAATCTTGATTCCAACTTGTGCTTCATCCAGCCCAATCTCATGATGTACTCTGCATATAAGATAAATAAGCAGGGTGACAACATACAGTCTTGAAGTATATATTCCACAATTTCCAGTGATCAAGGCATGAAATTCACAGGGCAAATCATATAAGCCTTAATGAAAACCTTGTAAACTTCTTGGAGTCATCAAGCAAGGTTAAGAGAGCTAATTGAAAAACTGGATTCAAGCAGAATACATACTAATAATGCTGAACTAAATAAACTGCTGAGAATGACTATGATTTTACAAGTTTATGTTTAAAATATTGCTTTTAAAATATTTTTCTTAGATTTAAACAGTTCTTTTCTGTTAAGCATTATTATTTTATTTTATTTTTTAGGGCTTCTCTGTAGCTCAGATAGTAAAGAATCTGTCTGTAATGAAGGAGACTGGGGTTCGATACCTGGGTTGGGAAGATCCTCTGGAGAAAGGAATGATAATTCACTCCAATATTCTTGCCTGGAAAGTCCCATGTACAGAAGTGCTTGGTGAGCTACAGTCCGTGGGGTCACAGAGTCAGACACAACTGAGCGCTAACATGCTTATTTAAGCATTATTTTTAATCACCGATATTCCTATTATCAGTGGTACAACCTATAGTGATTGTCCCTTATCCCAGTAAGATATTTAGGTTTGTGTTTTTGAAAGTGCTGATGGAATAAAAGAATGCTGCAGATGCTAGTCTGAGAATCCTGGCCTAAAGTATCTAGTCTTATTATATTATCCACTAATAATGTGTACGTAGAGGTGTGACAGAGTCAGAAAAATAATTCAGGAAGTTTAAGCTGATCATTGTCTTTAAATATGGGAACAAAATTACTCAAGACCCCTCTTTGAAGCAACATCAGAGATTATCTGTGGAAAAGAAGTCATTCTTAGGTTTGAATTCTACGTTTGGCCTTCCAGGCTTGCTCATTTAGATCAATCACATCGTGGCATTTTTCTCCTTTTTTCCTTCATGTTTCCTGATTCCTTATAGTTAACATTCTGTCTTGGTTTCCCTGGTGGCTCAGCTGGTAGAGAATCCACCTGCAATGCAGGAGACCGCAGTTGGATTCCAGGAAGGTCCCCTGGAGAAGGGCTAGGCTACTTACTCCAGTAGTTTTGGGCTTTCCTGGTGTCTTAGATGGTAAAGAATCCAATGCAATGTGGGAGACCTGGGTTCGATCCCTGGGTTGGAAAGATCCCCTGGAGGAGGGCATGACAATCCACTCCAGGATTCTTGCCTGGAGAATCCCATGGACAGAGGAGCTTGGCAAGCTACAGTCCATGGGATCGCAAAGAGTTAGACATGACTGAACGACTAAGCACAGCAGAATCTTCTGTCTTATACTAAAGATACCCCAAATGCATTGACTTAAGTAGCATAGAAGTTTATCTCTTAATCATGTAACAGACTCTAGTGAGGGGAAGAATTTGCTCCCCAAAGCACTTCAAGAACTTTCACCAGCTGGGTTGTTGCTGTTGCTCTTTTTCCAGTCGTGAGGTCCTGGCAGACTCTTTGTGATATCATGACATGCAGCATGCCAGGTTTCCCTGTCCTTTGCTATCACCCAAAGTTTGCTCAAGCTCATGTTAGATGAGTCAGTGATGCCAGCCAACCATCAAATCCTCTTTCACTCTCTTCTCCTTTTGCCTTCAATTTTTCCCAACGTCAGGGCCTTTTCCAATGAGTCAGGTCTTTGCATCATGTGGCCAAAATATTGGAGCGTCAGCTTCAGCATCAGTCCTTCCAGTAAATACTCAGTGCTAATTTCCTTTCAGATTAACTTGTTTGATCTCCTTGCAGTCCAAGGAACTCTCCAGAGTTTTCTCCAGCACCACAATTCAAAAGCGTCAATTCTTTGGCACTCAGCCTTCTTTATCATCCAACTCTCCCATTTGTACATTGGTACTGGGACAACCATAGCGTTAACTATATGGATCTTTGTCACCAAAGTGATGTCTCTGTCTTTTAATACACTGTCTACCTTGGTCATAGCTTTTCTTCCTAGGGGCAAGTGTCTTTTAATTTCATGGTTGCAGTCACCATCTGCAGTAATTTCGAAGCCCAAGAAAATAAAATCTGCCACTGTTTCCAGTGCTTCTCCATCCATTTGCCAAAGTGATGGGACTGGATGCCATGATCTTAGTTTTCTGAGTGCTAAATTTAAGCCAGCTTTTTCATGCTCCTCTTTCACCCTCCTCAAGAGGTTCTTTAGTTCCTGTTAACTTTCTGCCGTTAGAGTGATGTCATCTGCACATCTGAGGTTGTTGCTATTTCTCCCAGCAATCTTGATTCTAGCTTGCGACTCATCCAGCTCAGCATTTTCCATGATGTACTCTGCATATAAGTTAATAAGCAGGGTGCAAGTATACAACTTGATGTACTCCTTTCCCAATTTGGAGCGCATTCATTGTCCCATGTCTAGTTCTAACTGTTGCTTCTTGTCTTGTATAGAGGTTTCTCAAGAAGCAAGCAAGGTGGCCTTGTATTCCCAACTCTTTCAGAATCATCCACAGTTTGATGTGATCCCCACAGTTGAAGGCTGTAGTATACTCAATGAAGCAGAAGTATATATTTTTTCTGGAATTGTCTTACTTTTTCTATGATCCAGTGAATGTCAGCAATTTGGTCTCTGGTTCCTCTGCCTTTGCTAAATCCAGCTTGTACCTCTGGAAGTTCTCAGTTCATGTATTGTTGAAGCCTACCTTGAAGGATTCTGAGCATAACTTTGCTAGCTTGTGAAATGAGCACAGCTGTATGGTGCTTTGAACATTCTTTGGTATTGCCTTTCTTTGGGGTTTGAATGGAAACTTGCTTTTTCCAGTCTTGTGACCTGTGGTTAGGTTTCCATAATTGCTGCCGTACTGAGTGCAGCACGTTAACAGCATGCTGTTTAAGGATTTTGAATAGTTTGAGCTGGAATTCCATCACCACAGACAACATATAACCTCCAAGCCCACTCTAGGCATCTCTGTTTCTAATCAGTAGAAAGGAGAACAAAGGTGTACATCAACAGTTAGTTTGTTTAAAAAAGACAGGATGGAAGTTGAACATGCATTAAGGCTCACATTCCATGGGTAAGAGCTCAGTCATATAACCACAAATAAGATATTTTTCTTAGGAAATCGTGCCCAGCATGGAGAAAACACACTGAGGAGATGAGATCTGGAATAACAAAGGTCTTCACCTTTGCTTACATTTGTCTATTATTCTTCACACAATTTGAAATATAACCCTTTTGGAACACACTTTACTTCCATAGTCCTCATAAAGATATAAACTTCAAAATAGTATATTCTTATTCAGTAATAGCTTAATAGAGACCGAGGGTCTGTGAGAATATTAAATGTCTTGGATTTTGTATTGAATTATCAATTTTATTTTGATCTTCTTGCTCAGTTCTTGTTAGGAGAACATAATTCTGAGTATCTGGACCTTTGATCTTTTGTAATTGAGCTATAATTGACATGTATCATATAATAGTTCCAGATGAAATAGCACAATTATTAAATATTTGTATATATTATAAAATAATCACCAAAAATATTTAATATTCATCACCATACACAGTTAAAATTTTTTCTCAGTCTCTTAGCAATTGATTTTTAACTTTTAATTTTGATTTTCTGAATCTCAACATTTTCTATCAAATATCCATATTTTCATCATTATTTAAGTATAGCCTATGTGTACAAATTGGGAGGAAAATGACTTTATATGCTTTATTCTTGTCATCATAATTTATTTGAATATTTTGATTAATTGGCTGTTTGATTAAGAGGATAAAGAGGGGAGTTCCCAGCAGTACAACTAGTCACAGTGCATTCTTTTCTTCAGATGGAATGCGACATTTTCGACTGCATTTCTGAGGGAGCCAACCTTCAAGGGAACCTTGGTTCGTGCCTCCTGATGTTCATAGCTATCAGCAGTCCCTCTCAGACTGAGTAGGACTAACATGTGTAAGGAGCTTCCCTGGTGGCTCAGCGGTAAAAAATCTACCTGCCAATGCAGGGCACGTGGGTTTGATCCCTGGGGTGGGGAAGACACTTGAAGAGGAAATGACCACCCGCTCTAATATTTCTGTGCGGGAAATGCCATGGACAGAGCAGCCTGTTGGATCACAGCCTATGGACTCAAAAAAGAGTCAGACATGACTTAGCCACTAAAACAAAAATGGCAGCATTTTTAACAAAGAGGATATTGAAGACACTAGGAAGTGTAATTGTTTTTATGACTAGTCATAAAATGCACGTGCGTTTTGAGTGAAGACAGGAGCATGTCATGAGATACTTTAGGTCACAATTTACCAGTACCACACAGGAGAGGAATCTTGGAGGCAGATCTTACAAACAGTATCAATCCTTTAGGTAACTGCCATCCAGGTTTTATCTTAAGTGAATAGCATGAGATACATTAAACTGTGAGCTGGCTATTTTAAGCCAGAACCACCTAGCTAATCTGCTTCTGTATTCCAGACCCACAGAAACTATGAGATAAAAAACAGTTATTTATTATTTTAGACCACTGTGTTTTTAAATAATTATATAGCAAAAGTCAACTAACAGCATTCTCAACATATTAATACCATTGCTCTTCATATGTCCACCCACATTTTATTCTGTGCTCAATAAAACCTTGAAGTTGTCATAGTTTTTCCATTGAATGATGCTATTCTTTTTGTGTTCAGTCTCCTCTGTAGGAATTGCTGCTGCTGCTGCTAAGTCGCTTCAGTCGTGTCCGACTCTGTGCGACCCCATAGACGGCAGCCCACCGGGCTTCCCGATCCCAGGGATTCTCCAGGCAAGAATACTGGAGTGGGTTGCCATTTCCTTCTCCAGTGCATGAAAGTGAAAAGTGAAAGTGAAGTCGCTCAGTCGTGTCCGACTCCCAGTGACCCCGTGGACTGCAGCCCACCAGGCTCCTCCGTCCATGGGATTTTCCAGGCAAGAGTACTGGGGTGGGGTGCCATTGCCTTCCCCGCTGTAGGAATTAGGCTGTGAATTTTTCCTATAGACCAGATTCGGGCCACATGCAGCTGGAAACTGACTGGGGTTCATTGTGTTATTTTCTAAGTAGGCTTTCTAGAAGAAAGCCACAGAATTGGCCACAGAATTGCAGAGTCTGAGAAGGAAACTAAACTGCGAGTTGAGGAAAAGAGTTTCATCTGCAGCAGGAGAAATGCAGATGAGCTATTGCCGCAAGTGTGCATAGATTATCCAATGATCCTTTGAAAACACCTACTAGAGAATAGCTTTAACAGTCTGCCCAACTCTAACAGTGTGACGCTAGCTGACAACATTACCAGTCACACACATCCTCTGCTCATTTTCCCTCATTCTGCCAGTACAAACTTCGCAGTGGGTGTGGATGTGAAACAACTGTCATCAAGGTGCCAGTGCAGAAGAAGCCTTCAATTCTTCTTCTTCATTAGAGACCTCTCCACTGCGGATGAAAAGCTTTGTCTACCATTATCAGTTAGACGAAGGATGTTGGAGCCCTCGAGCCAGCAGCCCCTGCAGCCTCTTGGGCCGTGCACCCTGAGGGGATTCAGGATGCAGGAAAGTGTCCCAGTCATAGGCAGCCAAGGTGCAGATCCAAGGAGTATTTCGGTGAGCCCAGACTCCTGCATTTTTCCATAATCAGGAAAGCGTTACATTCATTAACTTGAGATATCTAGTGGTTTTTATTTGTTTGTTTGTTTTAATTTATAGTTCTTTTGATGTTCTGTTTCTTTTTTTTATTTTTGCAAAACTTCTGTATACCCTGGATCCTCCCTTAATCTTCCCAAGCAGTCACTCAGAGCTATCTGAGAGGATGTCTCTGGACTTAAGTCCTCCAGTGTGTCTGCCAAATGAAGCATAATTCTTACCTTTTAGGTTACGCATTTTATATCAGTCAACAAATGCATGCATCCAAACTGGGGGTGGGGAGGTATTTTGACTTTGAACCGAGTTCAAGGTTTGAATCTGATATGGCATTAAAGATTCTAATAACTAACTAAATATAGTTTGTATTACCAAAAATGTGATAATAGAACTCTATATTTCATCCAGCAGCAGTGAAAAAATTAGCTCCCTTGTATCTAGGTAGAGGAAGAATGGAAAAACCAAAGTAAAATTGCTTTATGATTAAATCCCTGAAGTATTTCACTGTGATACTTTACTGGGAAATGTGCAGAATTACATAAACCAAAAATAGACAAGTTGATTGATGCAACTCTTTCCTTAAAACATGCATGCTAAAATAATCATTTTCTTTAACTATAACTAAGTTTAAGTAACATACTTTATAAAACTAAATGGCTATTTCCCTTTTCTATTTTATTTTGTGAGGCTCTCCACAATGTAAGGGAGCGATGTTTTTCCTTCTCATCTCAATGTAATTAGTTGTTGAAATCTGATAGCTAGATATAAGCAACTCCTGTTGGAATTTGATAACTAAATATAAAAAGTTTCCATAAAATTATTTCCAGGCATATTCCACCCTGCTGTATTTCTCCACAGTTTTCAGCCCCATTCTGAGAGGCATAAATAGATGTATCACCTTATTTGCATAATAGAATCATGAAGTCAGCATAGCTATCACATAGGCTATCATGGCAGTGAGAGCTTTAGAGACAAGTCAGGTTTAAGAAGAGATTCCAACACGCATTCAAATCAGTCTGCAGTATATATATAGAGACAAACAAGAACTTAGAAATGGTTGAAACTAATTTCTACCAAAACTTGTTCAAATGGATAGAATAGCAAGAAACATATAGCATATGGTATATTTATCTTCATTTTTACTTTGTTTTGAAAAGTAGTGTGAAAAAAAAGATTTTGATATTAACCTCAGTTCAGTTCAGTTCAGTCGCTCAGTCGTGTCCGACTCTTTGTGACCCCATGAATTGCAGCACGCCAGGCCTCCCTGTCCATCACCAACTCCCAGAGTTCACCCAAACTCACGTCCATCGAGTCGTGATGCCATTCTAGTCTCATGCACTATCCCTCAGTTAAAATTGTTTCCATTTTTAGTATTTCTGTTCTTAATAAAAAAAGCTACAATTTCAGGACAAATTTAAAAATGCATATGTTAGGAAAAAGAGAATCCATAGATGATCAGTTTTAATACATGCATTTTAACAATTTTTTCATATAGTCTTACATTAGAAAAAAGATAATAAAGTCCACACAGTTTATCTTTACAGAATCATATTTTAATAGCAAATCAGTTAATTTCTCCAATTGATTTGAGAATTTTTAAGTTTTCTAACTCTCTAAAGCATAAAAGTATAAGGAGAACTCAGCATTAGCAAAGAGTTGTACTCTCATATTTACTTCTAAAAGGACTAGAATAATTTTCAGTCCTGCAAATGCACTGTAGCTTATGATTATTTGTCATTTACCTAAGAGCTATCCCATAAAAATTAGGAACTAATGCTCATTTCTACCATTATCATAACTAGCTACAAGGTACTTCCAGTAAATTTCAATTTTTTCCCCTTTGACTGTAAAGATCACAATAAACTGTGGAATATTTGGAAAGAGTTGGGAATACCAGACTACCTGACCTGCCTCTTGAGAAACCTATATGCAGGTCAGGAAGCAACAGTTAGAATTGGACATGGAACAACAGACTGGTTCCAAATAGGAAAAGGAGTACATCAAGGCTGTATATTGTCACTTTGTTTAGTTAATTTATGTGCAGAATATATCATGAGTAACTCTGGGATGGATGAAGCACAAGCTGGAATCAAGATTGCTGGGAGAAATATCAATAACCTCAGATACGCAGATGACACCACCCTTATGGCAGAAATTGAAGAAGATATAAAGATTCTCTTGATTGAAAGTGAAAGAGGAGAGTGGAAACGCTGGCCTAAAACTCAACATTCAGAAAAAAAAGATCATGGCATCCAGTCCCATCACTTCAGGGCAAATAGATGGGGAAACGGTGGAAACAGTGGCTAACTTTATTTTGGGGGCTTCAAAATAACTGCAGATGGTGACTGCAGCCATGAAATTAAAAGATGCTTGCTTCTTGGAAGGAAAGTTATGACTAACCTAGACAGCATATTAAGAAGAGACATTACTTTGCTAACAAAGGTCCATCTAGTCAAGACTATGGTTTTTCCAGTAGTCAAGTATGGATGTGAGAGTTGGACTGTGAAGAAAGCTGAGCGCCGAAGAATTGATGCTTTTGAACTGTGGTGTTGAAGAAGACTCTTGAGAGTCCCTTGGACTGCAAGGAGATCCAACCAGTCCAACCTAAAGGAAATCAATCCTGAGTATTCATTGGAAGGACTGATGTTGAAGCTGAAACTCCAATACTTTGGCCACATGATGCGAAGAGCTGATTCATTTGAAAAGACTCTGATGCTGGGAAAGATTGAGAGCAGGAAAAGGGGACCACAGAGGATGATGTGAGTTTGGGTAAACTCCAGGAGTTGGTGATGGACAGGGAGGCCAGGTGTGCTGTATTTTATGCGGTCACAAAAAGTCAGACATGACTGGGCGACTGAACCAAACTGAATATATAACAGAAGTGAAAGTGAAAGTTGGTCAGTTGTGCCTGACTCTCTTTGAGACCCCATGAACTATACAGTCCCTGGAATTCTCCAGGCTAGAATACTGGAGTGGGTAGCCTTTCCCTTCTCCAGGGGATCTTCCCTACCCAGGGATCGATCCCAGGTCTTCAAAATTGCAGGAGGATTCTTTACCAGCTGAGCTACCAGGGACGCCCTAATGTATAGCAGAACCTATTAAATTTGCTATTGATTCTCCACCTCCAGCTTCTGATGGCTTTAGCATAGCCAGTTCCTAACATAACTCTTAAAAACCTGTGAAGTTAAATTTATTTCAAACAATATGAACCTTTACCTATAATATAAGATCCAAAGAGGTAAATGCAGTAATAATTTTCTTGATGATAATCACATTTAAATAAAATATATCTAAACTCTATTTTTATATCAGATTAGGGAAGTATTGCAAAGTCATTTTATTTTATACTTTGAAATGAAGCAAATCTGAATTAGTCCAGATTCTATCTCATGCTTTTCAGGAACTGAAAATATGGAGATTTTACTGGATTAGAATGAAAAGACCACTGTATCACTAAATTAAAATGATACAAACTCTTCATCTCTTAGCTAAAATATGCAACATAGACAATTATCACCTTATGAAGTTGCTTGAAAGAATAAGAGAACTTGAAGAAATATGTCTAGCACAGTTCCTGACAATGTGTCATTCAAATTTTTAAATTTCTTTTTTCATTAATAATTTAATTTTTCCTTTTTGGAGTTTTTATCCAATTTTTAAATTGTTAGTTTATTAGTGAGTTTTATGTGTGTGTGTGTGGGGTGTCACTTTACTTTTAAAAATTATTTCTTGATGAGCTCCCTTATCAATAACTTCTTGCAGTAATGATTTTCATTAAGCAGGTGATGTAATAAGATTTTTCATATATTAATTCCATTTATAGTGGAATTATTTTTAACAAAGCAAATAATTATACATTATAGAATTCAACTATATGTAAAATTACTCATATGTTTAGTAAAGTCATGTTCGTGTAGTCTAAGAACTGGTAAATTAAGCAAATTGTATTGTAAGTATTAAACTAGATACAGCAATATTCTTTAATATCGGAGAAGGCGATGGCACCCCACTCCAGTACTCTTGCCTGGAAAATCCCATGGATGGAGGAGCCTGGTAGGCTGCGGTCCATGAATATTTACAGTGTCACCATTAACAATACAAATTAGAATCTCGTATATATGACTTAAAATGGCTAACTTTGTCCCAAATCTTATAGATGCCTTTGTCATATTTGTTTTAAAATGCTGCATATTTATAAAAACATGTCCATTGCATAACAATTTGGTAAAGATATATATTCTTGTAGACTTTGGAATTCACCAAAATACTTGTAGGTTTTATTGATTCCTGCATCCTATTTCTAGAACAGAGAATAGTTCCAAAAACAGAGTAATTTTACTTGATAGCCTGAAGGTTTTGGATAAAATTTATCTTTGTGAGACTAGCACCCCTAAGAAACAGTTAATGAATACTGGGGCAAACCATCTTCTTGACACCTCAGTTCAGTTCAGTTCAGTCCCTCAGTCGTGTGGGCTCAGCCGCTGTGACCCCACGGACTGCAGCGCAGCAGGGTGCTCATAGGGTAAGTTTACCAGTTCTAGTTTATCCTATGAATTCTTTTCTGAAAATTACTTATGGGAAAATTGACATAGAAAAAGCTGTGTTATTTAATGTCTGCCAATAAATAAGCGTGGAAACTCCTTATGAAGCCATCATGTCTTCTTTGGATAAATGGATGTATCTAGATCCTTGGTCCATTTTTAGCATTTTTTTCTGTTTTTGCTATTGAGTTATGGGCTCCATATATACTGTAGATATTAGCTTTTTATCAATACATGATTTGCAAATATATCTCTTGCTCCATAGGTTGGTTTTTTATTTTGTTGATAGTTTTCTTTGATGTGTAGAAACCTCGTAGTTTGATATAACCCCATTTGTCCATTTATGTCTTTGTTGTCTGTGCCTTTGATGTTATAGCCAGGAAATCATTGCCAAGGTCAATGTAAAGAAGTTTTGCTCTGTTTTTTTTTTTCTAGAATTACTTTTTTATTTTTTTTAGCTTTGGGTCTTATAGTTAAGCCTTTAGCTCATCTTGAGTTAATTTTTGTTTATGATGTATGATAGAAACTCACAACTTACAGAGACTGGACCAACAAGAAATTGAAACCTGGAACAGATCAATAGCAAATAAGGAGACTGAATCAATAACCAAAAACCTCCCAATAAAAGCACTAGATGGCTTCACAGGTGAGTTCTACCAAACTTTCAAAGATGAATTAATACTATTATTTCCTAAGCTCTTCCAAGAAACAGAAGAAGAAGAAATAGTTCTGAACTTGTGAAGCCAGATACCAAAGCCAGACAAAGACACCACAAGAAAAGAAAACTCCTCAACAATATCTCTGATAAACATAGATGCAAAAACTCTCAACAAAATATTAACGAACCAAATTCAACAACACATTAAAAGATCATACACCAGGAAAAAGTAGATTTATTCCTGCCATGCAAGAATGGTTCAATGCACCATTAAAGAATCAGTCCAGTTCAGTTCAGTTCAGTTACTTAGTCGTGTCTGATTCTTTGTGACCCCATGGACCTCCTGTCCAGGGACCCATGCCAGGCCTCCCTGTCCATCACCAACTCTTGGAGTTTACTCAAACCCATGTACATTGAGTCGGTGATGCCATCCAAGCATCTCATCCTCTGTTGTCCCCTTCTCCTCCTGCCTTCAATCTTTCCCAGCATCAGGGTCTTTTCCAATGAGTCAGTTCTTCGCATCAGTTGGCCAAAGTATTGGCCATCAATGATTGTGATAATACCAAATTAACAGAAAGAAAGACAGACTTACATGATCATCTCATTAGAAGCTGAAAAATCACTTGAGAAAATTCAATATCTTTTTGGAATCCACTCCAATATTCTTACTTGGGAAACCCCATGGACAGAGGAGCCTGGCAGGCTACCGTTCATGGGGTTGCAAAAGAGCCAGACACAACTTAATTACTAATCAACAAAACAACAAATATAATTTCATGATAAAAATATATCAATTAATTAGGTATAAGATAAACTTCCCTAAATCCAATAAAGGCTATATATGAAATGTCCACAGATAACAAAGAGATCACTGTGGAAAAATTAAAGTTTTTTCTCTAAGATCCAGAAAAAGACAAAGATGCCCACTCTTGCTACTTCTATTCAACATGATAATGAAAATATAAGCTAGAGTAATTAGGCAAGAAAAAGAAATAAAATCATCTAAGTCAATAAGGAAGATGTAAAATCCATTTATTTGTAGATGATATAGTCTTATATGTAGAAAAGTATAGATTGTGTACAAGGAAGAGTTAGAATTAATAAAGTATTCAGTACACTTGTAGGATACAAAGTTAACATGCCAAAGTTATTTGTGCTTTCGTACAATAACAACAAAGTGTCTCAGAAATAAATCAAGAAAATAAAAACATTTACAATAGCATAAAAAATAAAATACATACAAATAATCTTAACCAAAGACTTGTACACTGAAAATCGTAAAGCATTTATGAAAGAAATGTAAATGATCCATAAAAATGGAAAGACATCATATGCTCACCTATCAGATGAATTAATACTGTAAAACTATCCATAATATTCAAACTGACCAATACTTTGGCCACCTGAAGTGAAAAGCTGACTCCCTGGGAAATTCCCTGATCCTGGGAAAGACTGACAGCAAAAGGAAGAGAGTGGCAGAAGATGGGAGGGCTAGATAGCATCGCCAACTCAATAGACATGAATTTGAGCAAACTCTGGGAGATAGTGGACAGAGGAACCTGACATGCAATCCACGGAGTCACACAGAGTCAGAGACAGCTTAGTGACTCAACAACAATATTCAAAGTGGTCTCTGCAATTCTTGCTAAGATTGCAATGACATTTTTCCCAGAAGTAGAAAAAACAATCAAAATCCCTATGAAATCACAAAAGATTCCAAATAGTCAATGTGATTTTGAAGAGCAGCAAAGCTGGAAGCATCACACTTTCTAACTTCAAACTATATCATAAAACTACAGTAATCAGACACTATAGTTTTGTAATAAAATATAATATAAGCAATAAAACAGAACAGAAAGCTCAGAAACAAACCCACAGATACATGGACAACTGATCTTCAACAAGAATTCACAATAAGGAAAGGATAGTCTCTTCAAGAAATAGTGTTGGGAAAACTGGATATCTACATGCAGAGAATGAAACTGATTCAATATTTTCTTTATAACCTCATGGCAGAGCATAACAGAATCGAGAAAGAAAATAATTGGGTTTTTTTTGGATCCAATTCAGGCACTCACCATTCTTTTTGCATAAGCTTCAGTATATCTGTACTTCTATAGGGATATAATTCCAATATACCAATTTAGATGGTTTCATATTTCTTAATTACAGAACAGGTATTCTCACCTGCCTTCTTGTCTTACATATATATTTTTTTCTTTCAAAACAGTCTTCTCCTAATATGTTTGCAAACTATTAATGTATTATAGTAATAGATTGAATTAAATATTTTTTTAAATTTAAGAATACATGTATATCCACAGTATAGAGTCTCTTTGGTACCAAAATCTAATAGGAAGAGGTTAGAAATGATCAGAGTGTCTACTTTGCAATGATCTGAGCTGCTTCTGGCATCTAGTGCCCGAGAGTAAAGTATGCTATTAATAACTGTCATGTAAGGAGAAACTAATTTTTTTTTTTAATTTTATTTTTACTTTATTTTACTTTACAATACCGTATTGGTTTTGCCATACATTGACATGAATCCAGGAGAAACTAATTTTAAAGAACAAAGACTTTTCCTTCTCCTACCAAAATAATTTTAAATGTTACTTTATTAAGAAATATTGAATATAAGATTCTTGAATAAACAGATTTCTTTCCAGTTGATTACAAATGAGATTGCTATTTTCTAAAATTTAGTGACTAGATAATGTATCAGTCATAATTTGGGTGTTTTGTGAAATGTGTTATCTTTCCAGTATTAATGCTCAAAGTTAACATAAAAATTAACTAGTTATACAAAATATATAATTTATAGTTGCTTTGAATTGGGAAAATTAGGAATGTAATAATTTGTATTTACAGATATTGTTGATAAATAATAGATTTCTAAGGTTGCTGATAGCGGGCATACTTCACGGTTTGATAGTTCATAAATCTCAAGTATACAAAGATTTACTTTACCACTATGGACTACATATAAGCTGGTTTTTCATTCCTCTTTTTGGAGCAATGAAACTTTAATCTTGACCTCGCTGTCTTCTTTTGACAAAAGTTGAAAATGCGGGGTCTGCCCTTCACGTTCCACCATCCTTCTGCGCAGTGACTATCTGAACTACACAGCAGTTCAGGCACGCTGTTGGCAGAGCATTAAGGCGTCTACATTAACTGCGTGGTCTTCTGTTCTCTAGTGGATTTGGTTAGAAGCGGGGCTCCTCCTCTGGTGTTTTTCGAGTGCATTTGCACCTCTGCGGACGTGTACAGTCAGTAAATGTCCCTCATTTACCTGTTCTAGGCATTCTGCTCTTCTCCTTATAGACCACAGATGGTCGAGTTATTTCTCCTGCAATTCCTACTCAGAGATTAAAACCTTCGGCTTCTTTTCCCACACCTCACGGCGGTGCACACTCTTCTGGGAGGCGGCCCTACGTCCATGGTCCCGGATACTGCTCTCAGTCTCGACCACTCACGTGCTCATGTGTTTTGTGTAATCATCCTGGATCACGTTAAAATGTGCTTCCTGGTAGCTCAGATGGTAAAGCGTCTGCCTACAATGCAAGCGACCCAGGTTTGATCCCTGGGTCTGGAAGATCCCTTGGAGAAGGAAATGGCAACCCACTCCAGTATTCTTGCCTGGTGGACTAGTCCATGGGGTCGCAAAGAGTCAGACACAACTGAGCGACTTCACTTCATGTTAAAATGTAAAGCATGAGTCCACTAATTTCTTACCATCCACAAACCATCTTGGGATTTCTGCTGCGAAAACTCTGCTCCCTCAGATATACACAATGAAGGAGGAGACAGGGCTTCCCCACAAAACTCACAGCTTGGCACTTACGTTCTCTTCAAATTTTTGTTCTCAGGTCAGACATTTTGCACACTTTTTTTTTTTTTTTTTTTTTTAATCCAGAAAAAGACAAAGATGCCCACTCTTGCTACTTCTATTCAACATGATAATGAAAATATAAGCTAGAGTAATTAGGCAAGAAAAAGAAATAAAATCATCTAAGTCAATAAGGAAGATGTAAAATCCATTTATTTGTAGATGATATAGTCTTATATGTAGAAAAGTATAGATTGTGTACAAGGAAGAGTTAGAATTAATAAAGTATTCAGTACACTTGTAGGATACAAAGTTAACATGCCAAAGTTATTTGTGCTTTCGTACAATAACAACAAAGTGTCTCAGAAATAAATCAAGAAAATAAAAACATTTACAATAGCATAAAAAATAAAATACATACAAATAATCTTAACCAAAGACTTGTACACTGAAAATCGTAAAGCATTTATGAAAGAAATGTAAATGATCCATAAAAATGGAAAGACATCATATGCTCACCTATCAGATGAATTAATACTGTAAAACTATCCATAATATTCAAACTGACCAATACTTTGGCCACCTGAAGTGAAAAGCTGACTCCCTGGGAAATTCCCTGATCCTGGGAAAGACTGACAGCAAAAGGAAGAGAGTGGCAGAAGATGGGAGGGCTAGATAGCATCGCCAACTCAATAGACATGAATTTGAGCAAACTCTGGGAGATAGTGGACAGAGGAACCTGACATGCAATCCACGGAGTCACACAGAGTCAGAGACAGCTTAGTGACTCAACAACAATATTCAAAGTGGTCTCTGCAATTCTTGCTAAGATTGCAATGACATTTTTCCCAGAAGTAGAAAAAACAATCAAAATCCCTATGAAATCACAAAAGATTCCAAATAGTCAATGTGATTTTGAAGAGCAGCAAAGCTGGAAGCATCACACTTTCTAACTTCAAACTATATCATAAAACTACAGTAATCAGACACTATAGTTTTGTAATAAAATATAATATAAGCAATAAAACAGAACAGAAAGCTCAGAAACAAACCCACAGATACATGGACAACTGATCTTCAACAAGAATTCACAATAAGGAAAGGATAGTCTCTTCAAGAAATAGTGTTGGGAAAACTGGATATCTACATGCAGAGAATGAAACTGATTCAATATTTTCTTTATAACCTCATGGCAGAGCATAACAGAATCGAGAAAGAAAATAATTGGGTTTTTTTTGGATCCAATTCAGGCACTCACCATTCTTTTTGCATAAGCTTCAGTATATCTGTACTTCTATAGGGATATAATTCCAATATACCAATTTAGATGGTTTCATATTTCTTAATTACAGAACAGGTATTCTCACCTGCCTTCTTGTCTTACATATATATTTTTTTCTTTCAAAACAGTCTTCTCCTAATATGTTTGCAAACTATTAATGTATTATAGTAATAGATTGAATTAAATATTTTTTTAAATTTAAGAATACATGTATATCCACAGTATAGAGTCTCTTTGGTACCAAAATCTAATAGGAAGAGGTTAGAAATGATCAGAGTGTCTACTTTGCAATGATCTGAGCTGCTTCTGGCATCTAGTGCCCGAGAGTAAAGTATGCTATTAATAACTGTCATGTAAGGAGAAACTAATTTTTTTTTTTAATTTTATTTTTACTTTATTTTACTTTACAATACCGTATTGGTTTTGCCATACATTGACATGAATCCAGGAGAAACTAATTTTAAAGAACAAAGACTTTTCCTTCTCCTACCAAAATAATTTTAAATGTTACTTTATTAAGAAATATTGAATATAAGATTCTTGAATAAACAGATTTCTTTCCAGTTGATTACAAATGAGATTGCTATTTTCTAAAATTTAGTGACTAGATAATGTATCAGTCATAATTTGGGTGTTTTGTGAAATGTGTTATCTTTCCAGTATTAATGCTCAAAGTTAACATAAAAATTAACTAGTTATACAAAATATATAATTTATAGTTGCTTTGAATTGGGAAAATTAGGAATGTAATAATTTGTATTTACAGATATTGTTGATAAATAATAGATTTCTAAGGTTGCTGATAGCGGGCATACTTCACGGTTTGATAGTTCATAAATCTCAAGTATACAAAGATTTACTTTACCACTATGGACTACATATAAGCTGGTTTTTCATTCCTCTTTTTGGAGCAATGAAACTTTAATCTTGACCTCGCTGTCTTCTTTTGACAAAAGTTGAAAATGCGGGGTCTGCCCTTCACGTTCCACCATCCTTCTGCGCAGTGACTATCTGAACTACACAGCAGTTCAGGCACGCTGTTGGCAGAGCATTAAGGCGTCTACATTAACTGCGTGGTCTTCTGTTCTCTAGTGGATTTGGTTAGAAGCGGGGCTCCTCCTCTGGTGTTTTTCGAGTGCATTTGCACCTCTGCGGACGTGTACAGTCAGTAAATGTCCCTCATTTACCTGTTCTAGGCATTCTGCTCTTCTCCTTATAGACCACAGATGGTCGAGTTATTTCTCCTGCAATTCCTACTCAGAGATTAAAACCTTCGGCTTCTTTTCCCACACCTCACGGCGGTGCACACTCTTCTGGGAGGCGGCCCTACGTCCATGGTCCCGGATACTGCTCTCAGTCTCGACCACTCACGTGCTCATGTGTTTTGTGTAATCATCCTGGATCACGTTAAAATGTGCTTCCTGGTAGCTCAGATGGTAAAGCGTCTGCCTACAATGCAAGCGACCCAGGTTTGATCCCTGGGTCTGGAAGATCCCTTGGAGAAGGAAATGGCAACCCACTCCAGTATTCTTGCCTGGTGGACTAGTCCATGGGGTCGCAAAGAGTCAGACACAACTGAGCGACTTCACTTCATGTTAAAATGTAAAGCATGAGTCCACTAATTTCTTACCATCCACAAACCATCTTGGGATTTCTGCTGCGAAAACTCTGCTCCCTCAGATATACACAATGAAGGAGGAGACAGGGCTTCCCCACAAAACTCACAGCTTGGCACTTACGTTCTCTTCAAATTTTTGTTCTCAGGTCAGACATTTTGCACACTTTTTTTTTTTTTTTTTTTTTTTAGCATGAATGGAAACCCTTAGTATCATTTTGCATTTCTCTACAATTTGTACTTTTGGCAATAAGTGAACTGAAGTCGTTCAGTCATGTCTGACTCTTTGCGACCCCATGGACTGTAGCCTATTAGGCTTTTCTGTCCATGGGATTTTCCAGGCACGAGTGCTGGACTGGACTGCCATTTCCTTCTCCAGGGGATCTTCCCGACCCAGGAATTGAACCGGGCCTCCCATGTTGCAGGCGGACGCTTTACCACCTGAGCCACCGTTTGCTAAACTTTCTAAGGCTTCCCTGATAGTCAGTTGGTGAAGAATCTGCCTGCATTGAAGGAGACCCCAGTTCAGTTCCTGGGTTGGGAGGATCTGGTGGAGAAGGGATAGCCTACCCACTCCAGTATTCTTGAGCTTCCCTGTGGCTCAGCTGGTAAAGAATCCACCTGCAATGCAAGATGGAAAAGGAAATGGCAACCCACTTCAGTACTCTTGCCTGGAAAATCCCAGGATGGAGGACCCTCGTGGGCTGCCGTCTATGGGGTCGCACTATGCCATTTATGGGTTTCACTCTCCTCTTTCACTTTCATCAAGAGTCAGACACGACTGAAGCAACTTAGCAGCAGCAGCAATGCGAGAGACTAGGGTTCAATTCCTCGGCTGGGAGAATCTTTGGAAAGGGGAAAGGGTACCCACTCCAATATTCTGTCCTGGAGAATTCCATGTATAGTCCATGGGGTTGCAAAGACTTGGACACGACTGAGTGACTTTCACTTTCAGTCACAATTTGTATTTTAGGCAATGCAGTTTTCTAAACTTTAATTTGGTTCAGTTCAGTTCAGTCATTCAATTGAGTCCAACTCTTAACACAACACACCAGGCCTCCCTGTCCATCACAAACTCCCAGATCTTGCTCAAACTCAAGTCCATCAAGTTGGTGATGCCATCCAAGCATCTCATCCTCTGTTGTTGCCTCCTCCTCCCGCCTTCAAGCTTTCCCAGCATCAGGGTCTTTTCCATTGAATCAGTTCTTCACATCTGGTGGCCAAAGTCTTGGATCTTCAGCACCAGCCCTTCCAATGAATATTTAGGACTGATTTCCTTTAGGATTGAGTGGTTTGATCTCCTTGAAGTCCAAGGGACTCTCAAGAGTATTCTCTAACACCACAGTTCAAAAGCATCAATTCTTTGGTAATCAACTTTCTTTATGGTACAACTCTCACATCTATACATAACTACTGGAAAAACCATAGCTTTGGTTAGACAGACCTTAGTCAGCAAAGTAATGTCTATACTTTTTAATATGCTGTCTAGGTTGGTCATAGCTTTTCTTCCAAGGAGCAAATGTCTTTTAATTTTGTGGCTGCAGTCACCATCTGCAGTAATTTTGGAACCCCAAAAAAATAAAGTCTGTCACTGTTTCCATTGTTTCCCCATCTATTTCCCATAAAGTGATGGGACTGGCTACCATGATCTTAATTTTTTGAACATTGAGTTTTAAGCCAGTGTTTTCACTCTCCTCTTTCATGTTCATCAAGAGGCTCTTTAGTTCTTCTTTCCTTGCTACCATAAGGGTGGTGTCATCTGCATATCTGAGGTTATTGATATTTCTCCCGGCAATCTTGATTCCAGCTTGTGCTTCATCCAGCCTGGAATTTCTCATGATGTACTCTGCATATAAGCTAAATAAGTAGGGTGACAATATGCAGCCTTGACATACTCTTTTTGTACTCCTTTCCCAATTTGGAACCAATTAATTTGGTAGTCAAGCCCAAACTTAATGGAAGCAAATGTATTTTAAAAATCTTTGCAAAATATATAGCTCTTGCTATCAAAATTCAAATTGTATTTCAAGATAAGTTTGAAGCTCAGCCAGTAATTTCACACAATTTTTTAATTGGATTCCTTTGTTCCCTAGAGCAATACTGCTTCACCCATGGTCAAGTATTAATAGGCAAATGATGGCATAGAATAAATCCATTCACCAAGAAGGAAAAATGAGTTGCTTTAATTCAGAATATTTCACTGCTGTAATCAAAATCAAATATATTTTAGGAAAAAAGTAACAAGCATGTTCATTCTTTTCTTATACATTGAAGATATTTTCTCCCATGTCAAGAAAATGATAAAGTGGATGGAGGAAATAACACTCCTAATATCTCTGTTCTGATTAGTAATAGCGTGAAAGGTACAAGCACCCCGAGGACCACAGCATACATGTCGTAGTAAAGCAGCATACGTGTGTATGTGTAACCACGTCATCTGGCTGTGGACCTGAAACACTGTGAGTCAACTATACTTCAATAAAATATATATATTTAAAAAAATCACCATAGAAGTGGGCTTCTATGTCTAAATATTAGTAGCACTGAAAGTGTTATTTTAGACTTTCTCCACTGTATCCAAATGTTGGGCACTCAGAGCGTTTCAGTGCTTTTAAGCTATAAGGGTACTAACTTAATGTTTAGAGCAAGAAATAAGAAAACTGTCAAGAGGCTGCAATCCTTAATGTCACAGATATATTTAAACACATAAATATATTCACACACACCTAATAACATACCTAAAATGTGATTCATTTTTTGACCTTGGGAGAGCACAACTCAAAAAATAATATTTTTCTCAAGGTCCAGTTGTCTAATGTTCCCCTGATTTACACATAATTCCATGTGTGATTTTGTTATAAATCAATTTCTGTTTATGGAAATGTGATTTGAGTATACAAAACTCCAGTTATGCTTCACTAATAACTCCTGAAGTCTATGCCAATAAATTAACCTTTTGACCTTACTTTTCTGCATTGAAAATCTTTTCTACAAATATGACTAGTAAAGTTAATTTCATAATTTCACAGTAGTTTAATTTAGTATAGTAACTATGGATGAGCAAAACCAATTTAAAGATTAGTGTTTGTAAACACAGCACATTTCACTCTAATAGCTATTATTAGGAAGGAGAGTGCTTCATCTATTTTGAAGCCCTCCAAACCAGTAGATCTATTTTACTGCTTGTGGATCATATAATCTCCAAGCCTCTATTAACATATTTAAAACTGTTTCCCCACAGTTACTTTTAACTTAATATTTCAATCAAGATGATCTGTAGCTCTCAGTCATTCAAAAGAAAATACAGCTTGACCTCTTTAAGATTTGAAAAATTCCATGAAACATAGTTTACAAATATGATCACACCTTGCAATGTGGATGTGTGTCAAGTGAACCATCTAATCTTAGAAAACTGATAAGCCTCCTAAGAGTAAAAGTGGCAAGATTATCTCTCACCTGCCTGACACCAGGCATTTAAGTGGATAAAATAAGATCATACCTATTACAGCACTTTAGAAATAAATATCTTTTATACCTCTCAATTACTAGGTGAAAAAATCTTAATGCAATCAGCTTCTAAAGCAGCGTACACCATCTTATCCTCTGTTCTAAAAACGTTAAGAGACTCCTATAATCTTCCAAATTTACCATCCGCAAAATGGTTACAACCTAACTTTTCCAAACATATAGGTGTTGTCACTTATTCTAATGCTGACTGTGGAAAATTCTGGAAGAGATGGGAATATCAGACCACCTAACCTGCCTCTTGAGAAATCTGTATGCAGGTCAGGAAGCAACAGTTAGAACTGGACATGGAACAACAGACTGGTTCCAAATAGGAAAAGGAGTACGTCAAGGCTGTATATTGTCACCCTGCTTATTTNTTTTGTTGTGTTTAGTGATTTACGATTATGCCATAAAAACAGAAATTAGGACCCGAAGTCTATAGACTACAGGCAACGTATACAGTCGGTGCCTTCTGGCAACGGGCCTGTGCACAGTCTTAATGCAGGGTCTGAACATGCCCCTGGCGATGAGGAGTCGCTGGGATGGGCTGGGGCTTAGATGTGTATAAGAGACAGCATGCGGAGTACATCATGAGAAACGCTGGACTGGAAGAAACACAAGCTGGAATCAAGATTGCAGGTAGAAATATCAATAACCTCAGATATGCAGATGACACCACCCTTATGGCAGAAAGTGAAGAGGAGCTAAAAAGCCTCTTGATGAAAGTGAAAGAGGAGAGCGAAAAAGTTGGCTTAAAGCTCAACATTGAGAAAACGAAGATCATGGCATCTGGTCCCATCACTTCATGGGAAATAGATGGGGAAACAGTGGAAACAGTATCAGGCTTTATTTTTTTGGGCTCCAAAATCACTGCAGATGGTGACTGCAGCCATGAAATTAAAAGACACTTACTCCTTGGAAGAAAAGTTATGTCCAACCTAGATAGCACATTCAAAAGCAGAGACATTACTTTGCCGACTAAGGTCCGTCTAGTCAAGGCTATGGTTTTTCCCGTGGTCATGTATGGATGTGAGAGTTGGACTGTGAAGAAGGCAGAGTGCCAAAGAATTGATGCTTTTGAAGTGTGGTGTTGGAGAAGACTCTTGAGAGTCCCTTGGACTGCAAGGAGATCCAACCAGTCCATTCTGAAGATCAGCCCTGGGATTTCTTTGGAAGGAATGATGCTAAAGCTGAAACTCCAGTACTTTGGCCACCTCATGAGAAGAGTTGACTCATTGGAAAAGACTCTGATGCTGGAAAGGATTGGGGGCAGGAGGAGAAGGGGACGACCGAGGATGAGATGGCTGGATGGCATCACCAACTCGATGGACGTGAGTCTGAGTGAACTCCGGGAGATGGTGATGGACAGGGAGGCCTGGCGTGCTGCGATTTATGGGGTCGCAAAGAGTCGGACACGACTGAGCGACTGAACTGAACTGAGCTGCAGTCAGCATGATAATTTTGCGTCTCCGAGCCCTTTTTGCTCTGCCATACCTTTGTGCAGGAGTGTATCTTCCATCTCTAGCCATAGGGAATACCTAATTTTGAATTCTATCCCTAGCATCTAGTAAAACAGGAAGCAAATAGTAGGATTTCAGGGAAAAGCAATTGAATCAAACATATTACTAACAGTAACTAATTTTATATTATACCTACCTCTTGATTATACTTGATGTCTAGGTTCCAAACTATCAAAAATGCTTCAATCAGAATTATTTTCCCTTCTGAATTTAAGTCACATTTCTGAGGTTATGGAGTCATGAAGGGCAGGAAAGTAAAACAAACTATAAAATAAACCCAGGTCTTTCACTATCCAGGCTCCCTTGTAAAATATTTTCCAGAATGTGTGTGTGTGTGAATGCTTTCACTATGCTATGATTACAAAATATTTTATAATTGTTTAATATTTTTGAATTTTGAGCTCTTTTATTGTAACGACCTTCAAAGGCTATGTGTAAGTCACAGAAACATAATTAGTTCTCTTGCTTTGTGCATTGTTTTGGGAAATTCTATAAACTAAAAATGTAGCTGGGGCATGAGTTCATTACACACTTGTGATGAAATGACAGCCTTCTCCCCTTGTGTGAGGTCAGCTTCACTGAGCATTTAGCCATCAAGGATCCGAAAGAGGGACTAGAGAAAGAGGGTGGAAATGGCAGCTCCAAACTTTTTTGATAAATACGCTTTATAGTTTGATATTGTCTCCCACAGTGAAAATCCTAACATAAAATTTTAAATGGAAATATATTCTGTTTTCCAGCTTCTTTTGCTTTTGCCATACAGCTGTATGAATAAGCTTCTGGCAGTGCAATGCACTGAATGAGAATTTGTTTCAGGATTGGGTGAGCTAAGAAAGAAAAAAAAAATGCAAAGCATTGACATACAGTTTTCTCTTGGTGCAGATTGTGACAGAGGCAATGTGATTGTGGAATAGAGGCAGGTTTCTGACCTGGCAGATTATTGATCTTAGAAGAAGCAGTTACTCCGCTTGCTGAGGAACATTCTGCATTGTGGATTAGGGGTATCATTCCTGAAAGTTCAGCTTGAAGTCCATTTCTTCAGGCATGCTCACAAGCCTCTATATATCTTACTTAAATCCATTTTGGCTTAAACTGGACAAGTTCTCTACTATAACTAAAGAATATGATCAATATAATACTTGATGTCAGAGTGATTGGATGCAAGAAATTCTCAAAGAAATTATGAGATTAAATAGGTCATATAGTGGATATAAAGGCAGCAGATTTAGAGGAATTCTATTACACTTAAAAGATTGTCAAGGTCCATGTAACATAATTGTGAAACAGTTACTTAAAATATTACCCATAGATTTCTGAAATGAAACATCTACTGATGATATTTTGGTAGAAGAATAGGACTTCCCATATCACTGAAAGTTGATTCTACCAGTATTGTGATGGTCCTTAGAAGGCCATGCAACCATGCAAAGCCACTTAAGTCGTGTCTGACTCTTTGCAACACTATAGACTGTAACCTGCCAGGCTCCCCTCTCCATGGGATTTTCCAGGCAAGAATACTGGAGTGGGCTGCCATTTCCTTCTTCAGGGGATCTTCCCGACCCAGGGATTGAACTCCCTCTCTCTTATTTCTCCTGCATTGGCAGGTAGGTTATTTACTACAAACGCCGCCTGGAAAACCATAAAAGAACCTATATAGAAAACCATATAAGAGCCTATTTGAAATGTTATAGTTACCTTAAAAGGCTTAGCTAATTCTCATACTCCATCAGAACTATATGTGTACTCCAAGTTCAACATGGACAAGAGAAAAGACATTAAATCAAGCTAATGAGAAAAAATCTTATGTATCAAAAAGTATTGGAAGAATGTGCATGGGAGGAGTATTAAAGCTTCTCAGTCAAGAAAGAGGGAGTATAATTTTATGTCAAACTGAATTAATGGCATGAATCCTTTTTCCAGAGAATTTGAATTCAGTAGCCTCTCAAGCACTTGGAATTGCTTGCTTGGTTGTTCAACTGAAATCTAAACTCCTTTGACATTCACTATAATAAAGTTGATTGCAAAAAAGTTGCTTATAAGAATGTTGGAGTGGATTTATCATGTATAAGCTACTCATTCAACCCTTGACTCTATCTCCCAGCAGACACAGGGGAAGTTGCCTTAACCGTATGGATAGTTTCCTAGGGTTGTCAACAAAGTACCACAAACTGGGTGTTTTAAAAATAATAGAAAGATATTCACTCACATATCTGGAGGCTAGAAGTCTGAAATCTATCGGCTGGCAGGGTCATGCTCCCTCTGAAATTTCCAGGACATTTCCTTCCGCGACTCTTTCTTCTTCAGCAGTCCCAGGCATTCCTTGACTCCTAGCAACATCACTCCAGTCTCTGCCTCTGTCTTCACATACCTGTCCTTCCACTGTGTCTGTGTCTGAATTTCTCTACATTTATAAAGACAAGAGCCATGTGTGGTTAAGGGACCACTCTAATGAGCCAATTTCAACTGGATCACATCTATAAAGTGGAGAAGGAAATGGCAACCAACTCCAGTATTCTTGTCTGGAGAATCCCATGGACACAGGAGCCTGACAGTCTACTGTCTGCCTGGTTGCAAGAGTTGGACACGACTTGGCATAAATCACAAGCACATAGATAAAGAATCTATTTCCAAATAAGGTCACATTTATAGTTGCTGGGAGTTAGGGTTTAACATCTCTTTCAGAGAATGTTACATTTCTACCCATCAAAATATGCCTTGCAACCCTCTAACATTCATATGCTTTCCATATGCAAAATATATTGCCCCCTCCCAACATTCCCAAAAGTCTTAAAGCATTCCAGCATCAATCCTAAATTCAAACTTTTAACTGCATATCATCAACTCAAAACGTCTCAGATCTGATCTTCTAAATCTAAATCAGGTCCTAGTGAGCCTGGGTATAGCCTATGCAGGAGAAAATTCCTGCGAACAGTGAAACCACCCCGAAGAAAAGGAAACGCAGAAAGACAAAATGGTCTGAGGAGGCCTCACACATAGCTGAGAAAAGAAGAGAAGTGAAAGGCAAAGGAGAAAAGGACAGATATACCCATCTGAATGCAGAGTCCCAAAGAACAGCAAAAAGAGATAAGAAAGCCTCCCTACGTGATGAGTGTAAAAAAAATAGAGGAAAGCAATAGAACGGGAAGGACTAGAGATTTCTTCAAGAAGATTAGAGATACCAAGGGAACATTTCATGCAAAGACGGGCTCAATAAAGGACAGAAATGGTATGGACCTAACAGAAGCAGAAGAGAATAAGGAGAGGTGGCAAGAATACCCAGAAGAACTATACAAAAAAAATCTTCATGTCCCAGATAACCTTGAAGGCGTGATGACTCACCTAGAGCCAGACATCCTGGAATGTGAAGTCAAGTGGGTCTTAGGAGGCATCACTATGAACAAAGCTAGTGGAGGTGATGGAATTCCAGGTGAGCTATTTCAAATCCTAAAAGATGATGCTGTGAAAATGCTTCACCCAGTATGCCAACAAATTTGGAAAACTCAGCAGGGGCCACAAGACTGGAAAAGGTCAGTTTTCATTCCAATCTCTAAGAAATCAATGCCAAAGAATATTCAAACTACCACCCAATTGCACTCATCTCAATCACTAGCAAAGCAATGCTCAAAATTCTCCAAGCCAGGCTTCAACAGTATGTGAACAGAGAACTTCCAGAAGTTCAAGCTGGATTTAGAAAAGGCAGAAGAACCAGAGATCAAATTGCCAACATCCACTGGATCATAGAAAAATCAAGAGAAGTCCAGGAAAACATCTGCTTCTGTTTTGTTGACTGTCCCAAAGCATTTGACTGTGTGGATCACTCAAACTGTGGAAAATTCTTGAAGACAAGACACCTACTTTCAAAATACAGTGGTGGGGCAGGCATATGAGTGACATTCCCATCTTCATTTATGTGCTGTTTGCACATAGCATGCATGGTTAAGATCAAGGTTACAATGAAAATGATATGAGATATTATCAGTGTTATATATGAATATTTTGTACATGCCACATGTGTCTTTATGTCAAATATATGATGTTTGCTTCGATGTTTTTACATACATTTTACTTTTTTACTTACTCAGTATCTCTTCTATATGAAATTTGAAATGACTTCATTTTTCAATAATGAATTATTTAGTTCTTAGTACAGATCTCTTGGCTGATAAACTTTCTCAAATATTATTTTAATCTGTAAATGCTTTTATTTCACATTGAATTTCAAAACTAATTGATTGGGACACATTTTTCTTGGCAATTACTGAACCTTGATTTCATAATTTGTGTGCATATATGTGTGTGAGACAGAGACAGAGAGAAAGAATAACTGTCACAAAAGGGTAAGCCTAGTCTCAACTCGTATGTTTGAAGTAATGTCTCAAGGAATCTTCTCTTTTCAGGATGCAATTTTCTGCAGTGGAAGAGTCCCTCAGAACACTTATTCAACCATAATGCTGAAACCAACTTTTTTCTGTTTTTTGTTCATATGTTTTTCATCCCTTTGCAATGCTATCCAATTTATTCTATGAACGTAAGCAATTTCCTGATGAGTTTCAATTTTATGTCTTTATCCCTTCCAGGGTCATATACTTTTACAGTTTGCCAATATTTTTGTATGAATACATAAAATTTTTGTTGGATATATTTGCATAAATATAGCTCTAAAGGAAGCCGTTGATCTTCTATCCTTCCAGAAAAGCTAGTTAACAGAATGTCTTTCCCATCAGTAACTGCTGCCTCATCCCCCTCTGTTCAAGCCGTATGCCTCACTGGTTGCTTCTCCTGTCACACTCCACACTCAATCCATCAGCCAATCTTGCTTATTTTTATTCTGTTTCAAACCGGCTCTCAGAATTTATCTAAAACATCACCTCTTTCCTGACTTACCTCTCACATGTTATTTGGTCTTGTTTCATCTCGCTCCTTTTTTTCAGTCTATTCCATAGCTTTCCTTTCATATGCAGTGTAAAGAGACACACATGCTATGGCCCCATCGACTGTCCAACTTCATGTACAAAACTCTGCACTTTACTCACAGTGTGGCAGCTTACAGGCATCCTTGCAAATTCCACATGCCTCAGATATTCTCTGTGTCCTTGCTGTACCCTCTTCTCATGGAATTCCCTCTCCACACATCTGCAAAGCTGATTTTCTTTCAATTAATTCTCTTAGTGTTTTTTTGGCTTAAATTCTGTTGTCATATTAAAGCCTTAACTGGTTATCATATTTTAATTAATATCTCGATGGCATTTTCCATCCTCCTTTCCTGATTTATCAATTTTCTCAGCACTGAACACCATTTATTCAGGGTATACGATGATTCGGTGAGTTATGGATTTCCCTTAATTTTTTTTTTCTTTTTTGCTTAAATTAGAAAAGCTTGTACGTTATTACCTACCACCAAAAGTATCGTCCAGTATGTGGGGGCCTCTTATATGGCCAGCCAAGTCAGGGAAAGAGATGATTGCATAGACGGTAGATGTAACATTCATTCTGCACGTAATAGATTTTCCTGTGAATGAGTATTGTTATCTTAAAACATTAAGTTACACAACAGAAGACAAAAGAATGTTCTCAAATTGTTCAAATATGAGCATTTCAATAAGATGTATAAAGATAGTACTATTATTAATAAATGCATTGCTTTTATAATAATCATGCAAGAGAAAACATTTACTTGGACTTTAAAATTCTAATTTACTTGTTAAAAAACTTTTACATTAACAATTCTTAGTTATAAGTCATACAACTATCTCAAGCAAGAGTAAAATATGTGTCTCACCAAGAATATCCTTAAATTAATGTATATATGTAGAATCTAGAAAAAGGGTACTGATGAGCCTATTTGTAAAGCAGAAATAGAGACACAGCAGTAGAGAATCACCATGTGGACCCCAAAGGGGGCTAAAAAGGATTTGGATGAATTGGGAAATTGGGACTGACACACGTGTACTGCTAGGGATAGAGCAGCCGGCTACTGAGAACCTACTGTAGAACACAGGGATTCTACCCAATGTTCTGTGCTAACCTAAATGGGCAGGAGATTCAAAGAAACAGAAACTGTAAATATATGCATGTAGCTAAGAGCAGAAAATAACAGGGCACTCTAAAGCAGCTCTACTCCGAAGTTCTTAAAGAACATACTTAAATTTTATATTTAAGAATCATATGTGTAATGGACTTTTCACTGCATTAATACTTCCCTGGTGGCTCAGACGGTAAAGCATCTGTCTACAATGTGGGAGACCTGGGTTCGATCCCTGGGTCAGGAAGTTCCATGGAGAAGGATATGGCAACCCACTCCAGTACTCTTGCCTAGAAAATCCCATGGACGGAAGAGCCTGGTAGGCTGCAGTCCATGGGGTCACTAAGAGTCGGACACGACTGAGCGACTTCACTTTCACTTTCATGATGTGAAATAGAAATGTGATAACTATAAAATATTGGTTTTCAAATATAATCTACAACTCACTATAGCATTATAAAATCTAAGCTGGTTCATTAGGTATTCCCAGCCCCTTTGTATTATCAAATATGTTTTTAGTTCATCTAAAACAGCTCACTACTTTTAAATGTTTTTTGCCCCACAGGAACATGGTGACTCTGTATAGCTACCTTGCTGACACCTGAGGTGAAAAATAAAGGCTCTGTTTTGCCCATTCATTTGTCTTTAAATGCCAATGTTGCCTTCAAGCCTAGGGACAGGAAAATAGATTCAAAAATTGAAGAATTTAGCTTTTAATTGATACTCAAAGAGAAATCTGGTTTTGGAAACTATGGCCAATTTTGATGTCTGTTCATGCTCATAATACTGGTGTGCTCATTGTACATTTCATCTTTGTGTATGTTGGGACATAATCATGATATTCAGTCAAAACTAAGAAAGCTACATGGAGACCTGGCAAAACAAGTGAAGAAGAAGGCTTAGTATGATCACCCTCATGCTTTCACAGTCGCTGTTTTGACCATTCTGTATGTTCTTGAAGCACTGTCAAATACGTTACTAGTCAGAATATACAGGCTCACATTCAGGGCCAAAGCTGCGATTCAGTCTCCAAAAACCACACACACACGCAACGTGATATTCTGATATATATATTTTTAACAAATTAAAACTATTGACTTAAAATAACGTTGTTGCGTAACACATCCTTGGCACTAGAAAAAAAGCAATACGTATGTGAAATCTGCCTTCACTGTTGTATATGAGTCATATTTCTATATTCTTACTTCATAATTTATACAAAGTATGCTATTTAAAGGGAAGGCCATGAACATCTGGGTGACTGTTTAATATACTAATAGAAACCTGAGGCCTTGAATGAGAACAAATGACTTATTGCAAAGAATTTTAATGGCAATTACATTCCACAATTACAGATGGAATTTGGACTACATTCCTACACACCAGAAATGTCGTTGTTCTTAAGTCACTAAGACATGCATGACTCTCCTCGACTCCATGGACTGCAGCACCCCAGGCTCCTCCATCCTCCGTTATCTCCTGGAGTTTGCTCACATTCATGTCCATTCGGTCTGTGGTGTTATCTAACCATTTCGGCTGCCCCTCTTTCCTTTTGCATTCAGCCTTTCCCAGCATCATGGATTTTTCCAGTGAGTTGGCTCTTTTCAACAGGTGGCTAAAAGCATCGAACCTTCGGTTTCAGTAAAGATTGAATACTTCTTCTAATGAAAATTCGGGGTTGATTTTCTTTAGAATTGATTGGTTTGATCTTGCAGTTCAAGGAATTTCAAGAGTCTTCTCCAGCACCACAATTCTAAAATATCACTTCTTCAGAGATCAGTCTTCATTATGGTCCAACTCTCACATTCATACATGACTACTGGAAAAACCATAGCTCTGACTATATGGATGTTTGTTTGCAAAGTGATGTCTCTGCATTTCAATATGCTGTCTAGGTTTGTCATAGCTTTTATTCCAAGGAGCAAGTGTCTTTTACTTTCATGGCTGAAGTCACCATCTGCAGTGATTTTGGAGCCCAAGAAAATAAAGTTTGTCACTGCTTCCACCTTTTTCCCCTCTATTTGCCATGAAGTGATGGGACCGGATGCCATGATCTTAGTTTTCTGAATGCTGAGTTTTAAGCTAACTTTTTCACTCTCCTCTTTCACTTTCATCAAGAGGCTCTTTAGTTCCTCTTCACTTTCTGCCAAAGGGTGGTGTCATCTGCATATTTGAGGTTGTTGATATTTCTCCAAGCAATCTTGATTTCAGCTTTCTTATATAGTTCTGTTACATCCTTACCATTTCTCTCCTTTATCATGCCCATCCTTGCATGCAATGTTGTCTTGATATTCCAAGTTTTCCTGAAGAGATCTCTAGTCTTTCCCATTCCATTGTTTTCCTCTATTTCTTTGCACTGTTCCTTTAAAGAAACCCCTCATCTCTCTTTGCTACTCTCCAGACCTCTGCACTTAGTTGGGTATGTCATTCCCTTTCTCCCTTGCCTTTCACGTCTTTTCTTTCCTTAGCTATTGTATAGTTTCCTCAGACAGTTATTTTGCCCTCTTGCACTTCTTTTCTGTTTGGGGTGATTTTGGTCAATGCCTTCTGCACAGTGTTAGGAACCTCCATCCACAGTTCTTTAGGCACTCTGTCTACCAGATCTAATCCCTTGAATCTATTTGTCGCTTCCACTGTATAATTGTAAGGGATTTGATTTAGGTCATAACTGAGTGGCCTAGTGGTTTCCTCTGCTTTCTTCAATTTAAACCTGAGCTTTTCAATAAGGAGCTTATGATCTGAGCCATAGTCAGTTCCAGGTTTTGTTTTTGCTGACTGTACAGGACTTCTCCATCTTCGACTGCAAAGACCATAATCAATCTGATTTCAATATTGACCATGTGGTGATGGCCACATGCAGAGTCATCTCTTGGGTTGTTGGAGAACTGTGGTTGCCATGACCAACATGTTCTCTTGACAACACTCTGCTAGTCTTTGCCCTTCTTCATTTTGTACTCCATGGCCAAACTTGCCTGTTATACCAGGTATCTCTTGCCTTCCTACTTTAATATTCTAATCCACTATGATGAAAAGGACTGTTTTGTGTGTTTTTTTGTTTGTTTGTTTCTTTGTTTGTTTTTCCTTTGGTGTTAGTTCTAAAAGGTGTTGTAGGTCTTCACAGAACCAATCAACTTCAGCTTCTTCAGCATCAGTGGTTGGGACATGGACTTGGATTACTGTGATGTTGAATGGTTTGCCTTGATAATGAAACAAGATTATTCTGTCATTCTGAGATTTCACACAAATACTGCATTTTGGACTCTTCTGTTGACTAGAAGAGCTACTCCATTTCTTCTAAGTGATTCTTGCCCACAGTAGTAAATATAATGACCATCTGAATTAAATTTGTCCGTTTCCATCTATTTTATTTCACTGAATCCTAAGAGGGTCAGTCTTGCCATCTGCTGCTTGACCACATTCAGTTTGCCTTAATTCATGGGTCTAACATTTCAGGATCCTAAGTTCTTTACAGCATCAGACTTAAGTTTCACCACCAGACACCTCCAAAACTGTGCCATTTCTGCTTTAACCCAGTGGCTTCATTCTTTCCTGAGCTATTGTTAATTGCCCTCCACTCTTCCCCAGTAACATATCAGACACTTTTTGACCTGGGGGCTCATCCTCAAGTTTCTTTTTTTTTTTTCCCCCATTTTCATTCTGTCCATGAGCTTCCTCAAACAAGAATACTGGAGTGGGCTACCAATTCCTTCTCCAGTAGGCCACATTTTGTCAGAGCACTCCACTATGACCTGTCATTCTTGTGTGTCCTTGCATGGCATGGATCATAACTTCACCGAGTTACAAAAGCCCCTTCACCGTGACAAGGCTGTGATCCACGAAGGGGACAAAGCAGGAATAAGCTACTGTAAAGTGCAAAGTTTCCAGACTTCCAAAGTTGGACTTCCTAATTTACCCATGGAGTTGTTCTTAGTAGAAATCTAACTTCTTTGCCTACAGGAAAAATAGATTGACTAAAATCTAAGACCAATAGGCTTAACCTCTACTTAAAAAAAAAAAAAAAATGCCTTTGAATCGTTTAACCATTCAGTTCAGTTAAATCACTCAGTCCTGTCCAACTCTTTGCAACCCCATGTACTGCAGCATGCCGGGCCTCCCTGTCCGTCACCAACTCCTGGAGCTTGCTCAAACTCATGTCCATCGAGTTGGTGATGCCATCCAACCATCTCATCCTCTGTCCTCCCCTTCTCCTCCTGCCCTCAATCTTTCCCAGCATCAGGGTCTTTTCCAAGGGGTCAGTGCTTCATATCAGGTAGCCAAAGTATTGGAGTTTCAGCCTCAGCATCAGTCCTTCCAAAGAACATTCATGACTGTTTTCGTTTAGGATTGATTGGTTTGATCTCCTTGCATTCCAAGGGAGTCTCAAGAGTCTTCTCCAACACCACAGTTCAAAAGCATCAGTTCTTCAGTGTTCAGCTTTCTTTACAGTCCAACTTTCACATCCATACATGACTATTGGAAAAACCATAGCCTTAACTAGATGGACCTTTGTTGGCAAAGTAATGTCTCTGTTTTTAATATGCTGTCTACGTTGGTTATAACTTTCCTTCCAAGGAGTAAGCATCTTTCAATTTCATAGCTGCAATCGCCATCTGCAGTGATTTTGGAGTCCCCCAAAATAAAGTCTGCCACTGTTTCCATTGTTTCCCCATCCATTTGCCATGCAGTGATGGGACCAGATGTCGCGATCTTAGTTTTCAGAATGTTGAAACCAGCTTTTTCATTTTCCTCTTTCACTTTCATCAAGAGGCTCTTTAGTTCTTTGCTTTCCATGCTTATGGTGGTGGCAGAAAGAACCACCACCATAAGCGTGGTGCCATCTGTCTGTCTGAGGTTATAGATTGTAACCATTACCTTAGCCCATTTTCACTGACTTGCATGATGACAGTAAGCTGTCAAATCTGGCCAGTATGTCTTAACAGCATCCTGTCCTTTTTGCAAATAATTACCATTATATAAGTACTGTGATTATAGGTAAAGTGGTAAAAAAATATCAACAATAAAAAGGGGAAAATATTAATCATACCTAAATATAGCTATTCATCACGATAATTGTAAAGAGTCTCTGTTTATTGGGAGCAGTAAAATATACTATCTTCATGAGAACATAAGAAGAGCATGTGTGACTATCAGAAATCTGGTAGGAGTTTAGGAAGGAAAAGCCTTCTGCTTTCACCGAGCATCTGCTGTGCACTAGTACACATTTCAAACACTCTCTCATGAGATCCTCATGACAAATCTCAGAAATAATTGATGGCATTGTATTATACTAATTAGATAAATGAGACTTTGGTTAAATATTTTTTCAGATGTATTTGAGCCATTTAACCTTCTGCAGTAGAACACTAATTATTGTTAAAATACAAATGTTCAGTTTTAGTGTTTTTTATCTTTAGAAGAGAGTAAGTTTTAGCTCAGTTATCAGCATCTCACCATAACTCCAGTGTATTTTTAAAAGAAAATGGGGACTTAATTTGGAATAAACACTATTATCTCAGATTTCCTCTCCAAGGAGAGCAGAGGATTGGTTATTCCTCTTACTTAACAAGTTATAGATAATATCTCATTATGCATTGTAGTTTTATCTTCAATTATTTTGTTTTAAGAGAGAAAATTTCCATTGTAGCATAGTATAGACTAGATGTGTATAAGAGACAGGTCTAGGTTTGTCATAGATTATGCTTTTACTAAAAACATAAATTTTATTCTAAGTATTGAATCAATAAATCAGAACAGTAAAATAAAAATATATTCTGCTAAGTCCTTTTATATTTCCGTGTAGTTTAGAAACACCTATTAATTCAGTGGTAATTTGTTTTAAAACTTACAGTGCATTGCGCTAGACTAAGTCCTCTGGGTTGTTGGTTTTCCAGTAATTAAATATTAGTATTTTTAATTCTAATACAGGTACATATATCCATTCATCTATTTCTTACATTTCTAAAGAATGAAAACCATGCACAAAAATTAAAACTTTGTACAAAACTCACCATATAACATTAACCATCTTGACACAGAATTCTACATTTCTGTAAGAATGCTCAGTTTTGCTCTCTTCACTCTCAGAGCAAACTTTTAATTTAGTACAGTCTCCTTCCATTAAAAGCATGTATTACTTGTATGCGTGTCCTGATCTAGAATAAAGGCTTCATCTGTGTAAAGACTCTCTTACATATTTTTGTGTCACTAAATCGTATGCCTCCTAGTCACCTTGTGGGCACTTGAGAAATGTCTGTTGCAAGAATGAATGAATGGTTTTAATATTGTGAATTAAATTCTGTATAAAAATTGTGGCCTAGAAAAGTACAGCTAAGTAAATCAAGCATAAGGGCGCAGTGACACAGAGTTCTGAGATCATGAGGCCCGGGAACAGGTGAACTGTGACTAGGGTGCACCACTGCTTCCCTCTGCATCTTTGTCTGGCTCCCCTGAGCTGCCTTCACGCCACCTTTAAAAAACCACCAGGCAAGACAACGTTTAGGAGTCCTTATTCTTCTTCACTTACTTAGTAACACTAATGCTCTGAGATGCATTCCCCCGGCTGCTTACCAGGAAGGAGAACCCACTCCTTTCTGCTCTGTCATAGAGTGTAATATTCTGATCTGCATTAATCCCTCATTGAAGGTATTAAGGAAAGTTCTATTCACTCTACTCCTGAGTTGCAAAGTGGAATTTTAAGAAGTCAAGAATATCCTGAAGTGTTGTGATAAAGCATCTATCTTCACAGAGTTGTTAAATATGCAATGTGCAGTGATTCAAAATCAAGGAAGGGCCAGTCTCGCTCATGTAATTTGTCAGACAAGTCCACATGCAGAGAGATTAAGTAATGTATCATGTAACTACTCTATTAACATGGTAAGTTCTTTCTAGTCTTCGCTTCATTGTTTTATTCCAATTGAATCACCCTTACTTCTTTTTACTTAGATAATCTCCACTATTTTAGTCAATCTCAAAATGATGCTTATTATCTTTTGACCTTCTTAAGGTTTTCATTAGATAGTAACTTGCTATATAATGTGGCTAATATTATATTATAAACCTTAGAAAATGTTTTTTAATATTTTTTGTTTCTTCTATATACAGAGAAACAAGATATTGATAGAGAGTTTGTTAAGAAAGTGGCATCCCAGGGTGAAGAGACAGCTCAAATCAATAAGCTCAGCAATACTTCTACGTCTTGAAATTGAGTTTCCTGAAGTGTATTTACCCATCAGTTTTCTGCAGCAAAATCAAGCTCCTTGGGAAAATCAAGTTCCTTGAACATTTATGTAGTTTTTCAAACTCTGGTAAGTTTCATCATTTTTGGAATTGAGTTATTACTGGTCATATTTGGAAAAAGAATCAAGTCAAGATCAAAAGTCTAAGAGATCATCCATGGCAAGGATTTACTGAAGGTTGAGAATATACTGGCGTGCTGCAATTCATGGGGTCACAAAGAGTCGGACACAACTTAGAGACTGAACTGAACTGAGAATATACTTATTCATATCCAAAGAAATTTATATCACTTTTAAAACACCATATTGTTCAAATTTTTATATTGCATATTTAATACTCATCAATATTTCTTTGGGCTTCCCAAGTGATACAGTGGTAAAAAATTATCTGCTGATATAGGAGACACAGGTTTGATCCCTGGGTAGGAAATGGTTACCCACTCCAGTATTCTTGCCTGGAAAATTCCATAGACAGAAGAGCCTAGTGAGCAATGGTCCATGGGATCACAAAGAGCTGGACTGAGCACGCTTGCACACGCAGCCGAGGAAATATGGAAGCACTTCTAGAACATTAGGATGTGATAACAAGAAATAAGAATAATGGGATTTTAAGGAAATGTCTCCACCCTGCTTAGCAGAACAAAGAAGACATGGGCAAGTAGACAAAAGATAGGAAAGAAAAGACAAAAATAATAAAGCACAAGGATTCACACAGAGGTTATAGAGGAAAGACAGAATTCAAAGTACCTATCAGAACGGAGTTACACCCGCTGAGAGCCCAGAGACGGAGGTGGTGAGGGCGCTGAAACACAAAGTTCCTAATGTGAGAGAATTATTTCCACATTGCCCCTCTTGTTGACGTAATGCAATTTGAAAGAAGCAATGTAAACATGCAGTAAAGTAAAATTATGTATGGTATTATTCCTCAAGTGTGCCTGATTAGCAAGGTTGTTAAATAATGGACAATACTACCCTCTCTCCTGAGAGGATGAACACATGATATGAAAATCAATTAGTCCACTAATCAGAATATGCAATAGTCAAGAACTACATTTTTCATTATATAGATGAGAAAATTAAAGCATAGTCAAAATTTCAAGAAAGCAGTACATTAGAAGAATAGGAGATTGAACTCATCTCTGGTTCAAGGGCAGTGTTTCACAGATTTCTGTGTGTATACGTGTCTGTCTTCACCATGTTGAGCTTTGTGAGAACAGGAATCGCTACTTTATTAGTTCCCTAGGACTGCAGCAACAATTTAACACAGACGTGGTAGCTTAAAACCACTGAAAATTATTCTCTAACAGCTCTGGAGTCCAAGGGACAGAATCAAGGTATCAGCAGGGCCTGCTTCTCCCTGCAGAGCCAAGGAGAGAATCCTTCGCTGAGACTGAAAGTTCCTTGCCTTTTCCGGCTTTTGATGAATACACACACTCCTTGGTTTATGATTGCATAACTCCAATTTCTCCTTCCCCTTCCTTCCTTCCACCTCCTTGCTCACTTTCTCATCTGTGTGCGTCTAATTTCCTTCTTTCTTCCTCAGAGAGTCATTTGACATTGCGTTCTGGGTAATCTGGAGAAGTCTCATCTGGAGACCCCTAACTTAATCACACATGTCAAGTCTCTTTTTCCCAAATATGGTTACATGTATAGATTCTTGGAGTTAAACATGAACTTAATTTTCTGGAATGCCAACACTCAATCTACTACATTTGGATATGGCAATAATTGTGCATTATTTACCTTTATGAGTACAAGTGAAGCAGCACACAATAAACTCAAATTCTCCTTGAAATTTAACAAATGAGAAATGTCCATTTAATCAAACTGGTGTCATATTATTGGCTTGGAATAACTGTAACTTCAGTGCTGCAAAGTATTTTTATACCAATAAGAAGGACCATAGCAACTTGACTTACATTTTAATACTTCTTAAGACAGAATGTATAAAAATGAGTATACAAAAATATAGAAAATTTGCAGATTCAAGAGCTGCTTTTCATTTGATTTAATAATGGGCACTGTGAAGTCATTTGGTTTGGATAAAGTCTTAGGTTTAATAATAGTGGAAATTAGTATTATTATCATCATCATTAGAAACAGTAGTAATAATGGCTCTTTAACCTTTACATAGGAAGAGACTTTGTGAACATAGCACTGAAATACTATCTCAGAGGTGGAGACGCCTTCAGCACACCACTCTCAGTCTCCTGAAATGAAGCTGGGAGTTTTATGACTTCTTTTTGGCCAATGAAATGAGAAACATAAGTCACTTCCAAAAATGGGCTTGAAAAACAGACTTGCAGTACTCCAGGCCTCTCTTTCTCTTTCCCCAAACTTCACAATTATGAATTTCACAATCCACAGCTACAGTAGGGAAAGAGTACAGGGTTCTGACACAGTTTTTAGACTTACAGAGGAACATTCAAGGAGTGATGCTGCTTCATATTCATCTGCTTGAGATATAAATGAAAAATATTATTTTCCTTCTTTTAAGCTCTTGAGATATTAAGATTTTATTATTACTACATATAACCTCAGTTCAGTTCAGTTCAGGTGCTCAGTCGTCTCAGACTCTTTGGGACCCTATGGACCCCAGCACACCAGGCCTCCTTGTCCATCACCAATTCCCAGAGTTTACTCAGTGTCAGACTTTATTTTGGGGGCTCCAAAATCACTGCAGATGGTGACTGCAGCTATGAAATTAAAAGACGCTTACTTCTTGGAAGGAAAGTTATGACCAACCTAGATAACATATTCAAAAGCAGGGACATTACTTTGCCAACAAAGGTCCGTCTAATCAAGGCTATGGTTTTTCCAGTAGTCATGTATGGATGTGAGAGTTGAAGAAGGCTGAGTGCCGAAGAATTGATGCTTTTGAACTATGGTGTTGGAGAAGATTCTAGAGAGTCCCTTGGACTGCAAGGAGATCCAACCAGTCCATCCTAAAGGAGATCAGTCCTGGGTGTTCATTGGAAGGGCTAATGCTGAAGCTGAAACTCCAATACTTTGGCCACCTCATGCAAAGAGTTGACTCATTGGAAAAGACTCTGATGCTGGGAGGGATTGGGGGCAGGAGGAGAAGGGGACAACCGAGGATGAGATGGTTGGGTGGCATCACGGACTCGATGGACGTGAGTCTGAGTGAACTCCGAGAGATGGTAATGAGCAGGGAGGCCAGGCATGCTGCGATTCATGGGGTTGCAAAGGGTCGGACACGACTGAGCGACTGAACTGAACTGAACTGAACTGCCTTTGTACCTTTTATCCCCTTCACCGCAGGTGCCGTTCTCCATTTTGCACAGCTCTTTCGTTATTTACATCTGATCTCAAAAGTCACCTCTTTCCAAAAATTTTTCCTTACCATCTTTAAAATATCTCTAACAGATATTTATATATCTGAATATATATATATATAAATATATAAATATATATATTTATATATATATTTATATATTTATATATCTATATTTATATATATATATATCAGATATATATATCTCAGCATATATACTCATCTTGCAAAGCCATTATTGCAGTCTGAAATGATATTTTTACCTTCATTTTTACTATGTCTTTCCTCCTCCATGAGGATAGAAGTCTTACACGGTTTATAGCTCTATTTCTAGAGGCTAGAAATTGTTGTGTTATAAGCAGTCAATAGCTGTTTAATGAATGAGTGAATATGTAAATGGTAATACACGCTAATGAAAATTTCTCTATAATTAGTAAATGGATAACTTGAACTACTTAGTGTCATGGAAGTTTACTCATATATAGGCACATTTTGGGTCTAGATACAACCTCCTTTAGTATTCAAGAATCAGTAAATGTATAACAGGATGTGTGGATACGCCCTTAACTTGACTTCTGCTTCAGCTACACACTGTTTTTGTGTTGCAATTTATTGTGTTTCACAATCCTACTTTACGTCTTCTCCACCAGTCAAAACAATGTCAAATTCAATGACGGCATGTTACTAAGAACCAGAGCCTCTACTTGCACGCAACTTTTTATTTTTAATAAACAGACACTTCTGTTCTTAACAGCAATCAGGAGGAAACAATTGATAAAATAGGTCATATTTTAAAAGCTGAAAGGAAAAGGTATTCATATTTCATTGAGGCACACTTATTTCCTAAATGGAAAATGAAGTGTGCAGTAGCTTGCAGTCTACGCTGATGCACATTTCTGGACAACAGTAAAGAAACTTACCAAAGTGAAAGCAAAGTGTAGGTTGATCCCCACGATGACTCATCGTCATAATACACAATCAAAGCTCCACACTGGAACTCTCAAAAAAAATGTGACTGCCTCATTTCCATCTCTAGTGTCTACTCATAAAAGATGAGCGTTAATATTTGACCCTGAGTTTCTGAGGTTGCCATTTTAATTCCCCCCTTTGCAAAGTCTACTGACTGCTAGGCATTAGAAAGGACAAACAGTTTAACCAGCCAGACTCAGAAAAAAACCACTGTCCTCACAGAAATGGGACAAAGGGGGAAGAGGAGAAAGAATTAGGGAAATGGGGCAGACACGGGGTGCAAAATAGAAAGAAGGGATGAAACTACACAAGAAAACGTGATGATGAATCAAGTGCTAGCTTGTGACAATTAAAATTGCATCATTAAAGATATAAACACATTCTCTTCTTCAATTTTTCAAGTATTATTAGAAGAAAATTGATACAGAAAGCTTCATAAATGTCATTTAATATTATTCAGTCAATAAAATTTTACCAAAAATTATGTTGTTAATTTAATCTTCAAGTATATCTACATATTGTGCATAATAATATTAGACTGGACAGTCAGAAAAAAGATCTGAGAAGGTGCAATTTCAGCAGATATTTGAATTATAAGAAACTCAGGTCTCCCACATTGTAGGCAAGATGCTTTACAGTCTGAGCCATGCGGGACAGAATTCAAGCTGCTTCAAAACTAATCATATAATTTTAAAACATTTCTTACGTCATAGATGCTCATATTCTATTAATAATGTGAACAATATCAATCTGGCCAAATATAAAATGAGAGAAGGCAATGGCACCCCACTCCAGTACTCTTGCCTGGAGAAACCCATGGACAGGGGAGCCTGGTGGGCTGTAGTCCATGAGGTTGCTACTAGTCGGACACGACTGAGCAACTTCACTTTCACTTTTCACTTTCATGCTTTGGAGAAGGACATGGCAACCCACTCCAGTGTTCTTGCCTGGAGAATCCCAGGGACGGGGGAGCCTGGTGGGCTGCCATCTATGGGGTCGCACAGAGTCGGACACAACTGAAGCAACTTAGCAGCAAATGTAAAATGAAGCAAAACACTTTCGTAGTGAAATCACAAAGTAGAATTCTTGGTGTTAAAAGAGAAGTCCCTATTAGTTTGGTTGAGAATTGATTTTATCAATCAACAACTATCTCAGGGCTTCCCTGGGGGCTCAGTCAGTAAAGAATCTGCCTGCAATGCAGGAGACCGGGGTTCAGCCCCTGGGTTGGGAAGATCCCCTGGAGGAAGGCAGGGCTACCCACTCCAGTATTCTTGCCTGGAGAATTCCATGGACAGAGGAGCCTGGTGGGCTGCAGTCCATGGGGTTGCAGAGTGAGAGAGGACTGAGTGACTAAGAACACAGCCCAAAAAGCTTTAGGAACAATAATAAATGCAACATGAAAAAATTATCATAAGCAGCAACGCAACAGGTATTATTTTACTAACATGAAGATCTGTGTAAACTGATCACAGGAAGTGGCCATGCACTTTTTTCTAAACTGTTAGTCTCCCAGCTCTGTCCAACTCTTTGGGACCCCCATGGATGTAGCCCACCATGCTCCTCTGTCCATGGGACTCTTCAGACAAAAACACTGGAGTGTATAGACATTCCCTTTTCCAGGAGATCTTCCCAACCCAGGGACTGAACCCTGGTATCCTGCATTGCAGGCAGATTCTTCACTTTCTGAGCCAGCAGTTTTTCAGTCTATAAATCATGTCCAACTCTTTTGCAGTCCCATGGACTGTAGCAAGCCAGACTCCTGTCGCCTTCACTATCTCCCAGAGTTGGCTGAAAATCATTTCCCATTGAGTTGGTGATGCCATCTGACCATCTTATCCGCTGTTGCCCCCTTCTCCTCCTGCCTTCAACCTTTCACAGAATCAGGGTCTTTTCCAATGAGTTGATTCTTCACATCAGGTAACCAAAGTATTGGAGCTTCAACTTCAGCATCAGTCCTTCCAATGAATACCCAGGACTGATTTCTTTTAGGATGGACTGGTTGAATCTCCTTGCAGTCCAAGGGACTCCCAAGAGTCTTCTTCAGCACCACAGCTCAAAAACATCAGTTCTTCAGTGCTTAGCCTTCTTTATGATCCATCTTTCACATCTATACATGACTACTGGAAAAACCATAGCTTTGATTATATTGACCTTTGTCAGCAGTGATATCTCTATTTTTTAATATACTGTCTAGGTTTGTCATAACTTTTCTTCCAAAAAGCAAATGTCTTTTAATTTCATGGCTGCAGTCATGATCCACAGTGATTTTGGAGCCCAGGAAAATAAAATCTGTCCCTGAGTCTCCAGGGAAGTCAAAAAGTTTTTCTAACTATCACTTAATTAAATTAGAAAATAGAAAAATTGCTCATATTTTGCAAGTGAATATACTATTAACACAGATAAGATAAGCAATAATAATAGAAATATAAAAACCCTTAAAATGATCATCCTCATACAGCATATCAAAAATTATAAAATGAAATTAAAATGCAAATACAAAATTGAATAAGTAAATAATCACAAGTAGCTCTTTGAAGGACTGACATTTAAATTTTTGAAGAGATCATTTAACAAAGAAAGGGAGAAAGTACAAAAAATGCATTCTACAAGAAAATGCATACATATACACAAATGTCACAGAGATAAAATGGCAATGCAAACAGTTTTCTGTTTATATAATTTTAAATCATAAAAATAGATAAATTGATAGAAAAAATATACAAATAAGTCACTAGAAAATAAATAGAAAACAAATGTGGTCCAAAGATTAAATTAGCCAGTCTTTGTAACTGAGTCTTTAAAAATTATTTAGCATTGGAGTATAGTTGCTTTCGATGTTGTGTTAGTTTCCACTGTACAACAAAGAGAGTCAGCCATACGTATACATGTATACATTCTTTTTTGGATTTCCTTCCCATTTAGGTCAGCACAGAACACTAAGTAGAGTTTCCTGGGCTATACGGCAGGTTCTCATTAGCTATCTATTTTATTCGTGATATTAATAGTGGTGAAGGTTAAGTCGTTTCAGTCGTGTCTGACTCTGTGTGACCCCGTAGGCTGAAGCCCACCAGGCTCCTCTCTCCATGGGATTCTCCAGACAAGAATGCTGGAATGTGTTGCCATGCCCTTCTCCAGGGCATCTTCCCCACCCGGGGACTGAACCCACCTCTCTCACATCTCCTGCATTGGCAGGTGGGTTATTTACCAACAGCACCACTTGGGAAGACCTGTATCAAGAGTGGTAAGTCTTAATAACTGAAATTACCAACTATATTAAAGATTCTATAGCAAAAATGCCTCAGGCTCCTAGGTCAGTCAAACTTTACTTCATATTCTACCTTTGCAGGTTTTCTAGATGCATATGATTTAAGTTAAATTATGGCAGATTTCTGTACCCCAGTTTTTCCAGTCCTCAGAATGTGGATAACATAAATATTTCACAAGATAACTGTTAAGCTAAAATGAGGTAATACAAACAAAGGCATATAACATGTACATTAAAGTTCACATTTCTTCCTTCACACACTACTCATACAAGGAGTTATATTTAGAAACACTTTCAAAGATATTTTATATATAGAAAGGAAAATTGACTTTAAAATGAGAAAGTAAAAGCTTGATTATGAGGTCCTTTCAATTAGGTTTCCATTAAATGGGCAAACTTGCATAATTTAATTTTCTTCTCTCAGGCTCAGTCTTATCATCTTCAGGAGAACAGCTACAAAATGAAACCTGAAGACTCCTTTCAAAATTCAGTGATCAACTTCACTCAGAAGGAGATAAAAATCTATAAGTTTGTCAGAAAAAAAATCACTGAGAAAAGTGCTGTGTTTCACTAGACTAAATAGTCTTTGGCTATCTTATCTATTTATTTATTTTAGTTAGAGATAATAATTGATAAGGTATGGTAATACTAAATTAGAAAATGTATATATGTATAAGTTATGGCATCCCACTCCAGTACTCTTGCCTGGAAACTTCCAAGGACAGAGGAGCCTGTAGGCTGCAGTCCATGGGGTTGCTGAGTAAAACACGACTGAGCGACTTCACTTTCACTTTTCACTTTCATGCACTGGAGAAGGAAATGGCAACCCACTCCAGTGTTCTTGCCTGGAGAATCCCAGGGATGGTGGAGCCCAGTGGGCTGCCATCTGTGGGGTCGCACAGAGTCGGACACGACTGAAGCGATTTAGCAGCAGCAGCAGCAGCACTAAATTATTCCTAATTAACTACGACTCCCAGTTTAATCCAGGCCAGCAGATTGGCTAAGCTGAATATGGCAGAAACCCATAAATTTGGAAATACTGATACATGGTCTGACCCATGTGTTGTCATCACCACTTTCTAGTTTTGTAATCTTTAAGAAGCAATTTTACTTCCCTAAGCCTGTTTCCTCAAATAGAAAATAAGCTATAAAAGAAACTACTTTCGGTTATTTTGAGAAACAAATGCGATAGTGTTGTAAAACAACACTAGCTTAGTGTTTAGAATATTTGAAAAAGCATTAGAGGAGCTAACTTTTACTCAGTATCATTATTAATATTATAATTACCAGTTAATAATCTTTCCTTCCCTTAGTACCTTGGGGCTAATGTACGCCCATGGTGGATTCATGTCAATGTATGGCAGAACCAATACGGTATTGTAAAGTAAAATAAAGTAAAAATAAAATTGAAAAAAAAAATATGATATTATCAGAAGAAAAATAAAATATGACCTCTATTTCCAGAGGGAGGTGGGTTATACACTCTGATCTTTCCATAATCGTACCCTCTAATCTCAAAAGTCCAAGGAACACAGTTGGAATAACACTGAAAAATTGATTTTTAGATAGGTCACCACGGAGCAAAACTTTAAATGTGTAGCACGGCTAGCTTAATGAAAGAGTTAAAATGAAATAGAGGTTTCTTTCTCTTGTGCTTATGTTCTTTTCATCACACTTTGCATCTCTTCAAATGTTGGCCTCAAGAGAACTCATAAGTACCTACCCAGCATTGTGTCATTATTCTGAACCTCTTGTCTTTCTATTTGTTCTAGTGTTCTATCATTATCTTTCATAGTTCATTTATTATTTATATTTTCAAAAGTTAACTTGGGGAAGAAATTCTAGATATGGAGCCCGGAACACACAAACGTAATTCCTCCGTATTCATTCCCTCCACGCAGTACAATGACCACCACGCCAGACAAGTTGGCAGAGCTTAAGTCTTACCCAAAAGCTGCTCTGTTACTCGGAAATATTTGGTAGTTTTGCAGAATCGAATGTGCCCTTTAACTCTTGCAAGGAAGACCTACATTTAGAAAAAAGGAGCAATCCCAGTTTCCACCTCTCTAGATTTCCAGTGTTCTCAGTTCCTCTCTGGCTTCCCATATCCTCCTGGTAGCAATTTCTGCACTAGCACTCATGACCAGGGATAGCAGAAGTGCTCACACTCCTCAAGCTGCACAGACACTATGCTCTCTGTGGGCTAAATCCATGGAGCATGGGCTAAATCCAGCCTTGCAATGTTTACTTCAAGATGTTTCTTCAAAAACCACCTAGGAATTTTTCCAGTCTTTGATTACAATGGGGTGTGTGTGTGTGTGTGTGTGTGTGTGTTAGTCGCTTAGTCGTGTCTGACTCTTTGTGACCCCGTGAACTGTTGCTTGCCAAGCTCCTCTGTCCATGGAATTCTCCAGGCAAGAATACAAGGGTAGGTTGCCATTTCCTTCTCTAGGGGATCTTCCTGACCCAGGGATGGAACCTGGGTCTCCTGCATTGCAGGAAGAGTCTTTAGCACCCAAGCCACCAGGGAAGCCTGGTTACAATGTTAATTGTTTAGAAAAACAATCAAATTTCCTGGGGTTTTTACTTAGAGAGCATGCATTTAGATGAGTACTGAATAATGAAAACTCATAAATGTTTCTAGACAACTCAGCTAGTTTCCCTCATCAATCAGAAAGACGTATTATTCTGTGGCAGTGAGGCCAGTAAGAGCCACCACGGATAACAACTTCAGTAACAGGATCAATAATCCTTGCTGTGCAAACCCTTTCCAATTTAAAAAAAAAAAAAAATGCACCCACTGGAAACACATTGATAACAACATTGAAGAGAAGGTTTTCAAAAGTTTTTAGAAGTTAACTATTGTTCTAATTTGGAAAAAGATTCTTTAAACTACCAAATATAGTACTGCAAAAGATCACATTTAATCTAAACAAATCTGTAAACTGGCAATGGAGAGCACTTATTATGGAAAAATGTAGAATAGTTATTAACTGAAATATTAGACAAAATGGGAAATATTATAAAAGGAAAACTTAAAGATCTAAAATCTTTTAAATTCAATGTCATCACATATTGAATATTTTCAATGAATTATGCATCAACTAGAAACACTTCATTTAAATACCTGAAGTGATTCAACTGAAAGAATCAGTATATACTGAAGTCCATGGCAAGGTAAAGGATATTTAAAACGTCAGCTTTGTTTTTGAGCCACTGTATATGCCTTTCAGAAGTTATCAAAAGAATACATTTTGAAGAAAGAGAAGAATGTATATTTATTTACACAGAAATACAACAATACTTGTCTATGTAAAAGAAAATAACAAATTAAGAATGTATTTATGCATGACATAGTCATCAGAATTTAAGATGTTTTATTAAAAACAACTTAATATTTATTTATTTGGTATTTATATATTCATTGCCATTTCCTACTCCAGGTTGCAAATAGTTGGACATGTCTGAGCGACTGAACTGAACTGAACTGAACTCCAGGATATGTGCATTATTTCATTTGTTTCTTGAGTTTAGAGTACTCAAGTACTGTTACCAATTTTATTTTTAAGAAGAAAAAAATATTAAAACTTGTATGGAACTTAATACAGAGCATACATTTACTAAATATTAATTCATATAGAATTCAAAATAATTTTCTGAAATAATTATATTACTTTTACCATCTTGTGGGTAAGGAAAAATCGTACTTAGAAATGTAATAGTTTGTTCACCTTCAAGCAGTGGCAGAGTTGGTAATTTATGTTCTTAACACTTTTAATATGCTGCCTCTCACACTGAATTTTTGGAGTACTAAGTACTATATCCAAGATGACACTGATGGTTAACAAATAGAAAAGTGAAAGTGATAGTCGCTCAGGCGTCTGATGCTTTGTGACCCTAGGGACTGTGGCCAGCCAGACTCCTCAGTCCATGGGATTCTCCAGACAGGAACACTGAAGTGGGTTGCCACTCCCTTCTCCAGGGGATCTTCCCCCTCCAGGGATCGAACCCAGACCTTGTGCACCGCAGGCAGATTTTTACCCCTGAGCCACCAGGGAAGGGATTCAAAGCAACCTCTGACCACAGGTCAACCTTACCTCTAGGTTTAAGCTCCTTATTCTGTTTCCCTGGTGGCTCAGACGGTAAAGCGTCTGCCTACAATGAGGAGAACTGGGTTCGAGCCCTGGGTTGGGAAGATCCCCTGGAGAAGGAAATGGGAACCCACTCCAGTACTCTTGCCTGGAAAATCCCATGGACAGAGGAGGTGGGTAGGCTAGAGTCTATGGGGTCGCAAAGAGTCGAACACGACCGAGCGACTTCACTTCACTTTCACTGTTTCTTGATTGGCTACTAAGTTTATATTTGCTCAGACATTCCCTTTGAAACCAAGATGGTGGGGCTCAGTCACTCATTTGTGTCCGACTCTTTGCGACCACATGGACTGTAGCCCTCCAGGCTCCTCGGTCCATGGAATTTTCCAGACAAGAATACTGGAGTGGATAGCCATGCCCTCCTCCAGGGGATCCTCCCAACTCAGTGTGAAACCAAGATACATATATCCAAATGCAGTCAATCCTAAAGGAAATCATCCCTGAATATTCATTGGAAGGACTGATGCTGAAGCTGAAGCTCCAATACTTTCACCACCTGATGCACCTGAGCTGACTCTTGGTTAGACCCTGAAGCTAAGAAACATGGATGGCAAAAGGAGAAGAGGGTGGCAGAGGATGAGACGGTTTGATAGCATCACTGATTCAATGGATATGAACTTGGGCAAACTCTTGAAGATAGTGAAGGTCAGGGGGAACTGTCATGCTGCAGTCCATGGGGTTGCAAAGAGTCGGACACTTCTTAGTGACTGAACAACGATAACAACACAATTATCAATATTTGGTAGACAGTATCAAAGAGCATTCAGTTAGGCAGTTTTTAAGCGTGTATTTATAAATAACTACTGGGAAAGCTCTGGATAAGGAAATGGCAGCCCAATCCAATATTCTTGCCTGGAGCATCTCATGGACAGAGGTGAGCTACAGTCCATAACGTCTCAGAGTCAGACAAGACTGAATGACTGAGCAGGCATGCACTGGGAATGCTGGTTAAAGATTCACCTCCATAACTTTGGGAGTATGCTGAACAAGGTATTTAAAGTTGATAATATATTTGTTTTAATCTGAAAAATAGGACTATAAATTGCATCTATCTCATAAAATGAAAATGGCTGAAATAGATAAATATCTGAAAAGCTAAAAGAAGGTCTTTTAAGCTTTGAAGAGAGAGAGAGATAGTGGAGGAGAGGGTGGCGAGGAGGAAGGGGAGGAGGAGGAGCTGGTATCACCCTGGGCTTGCTCTCCAGCACGGCGTCTGCTGCCCCCTCATGCTGCCCTTCTCTCCTTGCCCAGCCTTTTTTCTCTCCTGCCATAAATGGGCTGGGACTGTGAACGAATTCTATTTTTTTATTTTTTTCAATTCTTTTTCTTTCCCTAAACAGTAGCCTTGGGTTTGATCAGGGAGAAAAGAAATCTTTGGAGCAAATGGAAATTGCGCAACAGGAGGCTGTCAACAAATATGTTATAGAAAGCCCACGAAGAACATGCTGTCTCTAGGATCAGAAATTCCACTTGGCTTTCTCCTCTACTGTGATCGATGCAGCGGGAGACTTGCCAGATACAATAAATTGGGGGAAACTGGGGTTTCTGAATATGCTGCTGAGGTAAGGTAAGTACCATCGGTAATGCATCAATTCTCTCCTGTGCTCTGTTAATACCCAGCTCCGTTTCCCTCTGAGCAAGCTTAATCTTAGGTCTTTCTGAGAGCTACATCATCCCCGCACCCACGATCAGAAGAGCCACAAGTTAAGAAGCCCATCCAGCAGGCGCTCACAGTTCTCTTTCCTGTTCCTGCAAACACACGCCTCGCTCACAACACAACCTGGCCATGGCCGTGGTCCTGGGACAGGCAGGGAAAATAAAATAGCGATTTTAAAGGGAATAAAGCAGAAGGCAGTGGGGGGTCTCTGTGAGGGGCAACGTGTGTTTCAGTGTTAGTGTGTTTAAGTGTTAGTGTGTTTAAAATAGCTTGAAGTGAAAGGGGAAGGAGAGCTGAAGTTTAAGGGCAAAATGTCCATATGCTTGTTTACTTAAAAAAAAAAAACTATACACAAGTGTGATCTCCCTGGTGGCTCGGATGGTAAAGCGTCTTCCTGCCCTGCGGGAGACCTGGGTTCCATCCCTGGGTTGGGAAGATTCTCTGGAGAAGGAAATGGCAACACACTCCAGTAATCTTGCCTGGAAAATTCCATGGACTGAGGAGCCTGGTGGGCTACAGTCCATGGGGTCTCAAAGAGTCAGACATGACTGAGCAACTTCACATACACAAGTGTAGTGAAAATAAGGGACTAAGTCTTTCTAATTTCCAATACTGCCAGTGGAAACCAAGTGGCTAGCTGACCATTATACTCTTGGTATTCTGGACACAGAAGCTTAAGGAATCTGGCACTGCTCATCCTGAGAAAGCGGGAAAAAAAATTGCAAAATTCCTTCACCAGATTTACTAAATACACTGAAAAAAAAAAACAAACCTGAGTCTCATATATAAGTCTTAGCTATCACCAGAAGAGAGTTCTCCACATTTTATTACATTTCCTGCTTCAACACTATTTTTCAGCCTTTGACACTGTTATTGATTCTTTGTTTTAGTTGCTATTACTGATATTGCTATTATCCGGTTTCCATACCTGGGTCAGGAAGAGCCTCTGGAGAAGGAAATGGCAAACCACTTCAGCATTCTTGCCTGGAGAATCCCATGGACAGAAGAGCCTGGAGAGTTACAGTCCACGGGGTCACAAAGAGTCGGACACGACTGAGCGACCCTCTCACACACACTGATGTTAATAAGATTCAGAGTTCAATTATTCTGATAGTCACATTTGCCCTGAGCCCGGTTTATCCTTAAGAAGCTCAGAATCTATGGCAGTCATATATCATGGGAGGAGACACACAAATATTGAGAGATGGTGATGTCTGGTGAACAGCAGGGTCCCAGAGAATGTGGGGGAAAGCAATGTGCAGGCCAAGTGGATGGAGAGTCTCAGACAAGGTGCTGTTCACAGCCTTTACCTCCAGCTTCTTCATTTTTTCCCTTTTCTAATCACATCCCTTCCCATAAACCATTGTATTTCCTGTTTTTACTTTCTTCCTTTGATTTTTTTTTCAAGTAAGTTTCCATTCTACTTTATATTTGTCTTGCTCTGAACCATGATAGGAAGATAAAGATGTACAAAAGCACTCATGGCAGATTCAAGTCAATGTATGGCAAAACCAATACAATATTTTAAAGTAAAATAAATAAATTAATTAAATTTTTAAAAAAGATGTACAAAAGTTTAAACAGTAGTTCTGGGCCTTGGAAATTAAAATGCTATTAATGATGACAGTGGTAGGCTTCCCTGGTAGCTCAGCTGGTTCGATCCCTGGCTGACCCCTGGGTTGGGAAGATCCCCTGGAGTAAGTAATGGCTACCCACTCCAGTATTCTGGCCTGGAGAATTCCACACACCATATAGTCCATGGGATCGCAAATGACTAAGCAACTTTCACTTTCACTTTCAATGATGATAGTAATGACAGCAGTGAATATCTACTGAAAACTCACTTCTTATAAGATACTGGGCTAATTAGTTTAACTGTATTTTTATATTTAATGCTAAAACAAATATATCAAGTAAGAACTATGACTATCCTCATTATACAAGCAGGAATACTGACTTTCAGAGATGATCTAAAATCATCTCTGAATGCGGCCAACAAGCGGTACAATTAGTATTCAAACCCAGGCAGCTGGATTTCCATGTTTTAAGTCACTTTAATATTCTGATCAACTAAATGCAGTTTCTTTACCTTATAACATTAACGTTGGACCAACAAAGTTTGGCAGACAGCATAAGAATATTAAAGTATACTAATCATGCTTTGTTACTTTCTATATTTTGTGAACTCTTGATATATTAGGACCTACACATCCAGGGAAGGGCTTAACTAACCTCCCAGAATTAGTGAATTTGTAGAGATAGCAAACCACTTGCCTGTGGGTAGGTCTTTTATATGCAAACCAACAAAGCCTGAGGTTTTGAGAAATTAGGAAATTTTTTGGAAATATGTGCTCAGTCGCTTTAGTCATGTCCGACGCTTTTGACCCCATAGACTATAGCCCACCAGGCTCCTCTATCCATTGAATTCTCCAGGAAAAAAATACTGGAAGGGGTTGCTATTTCCCCCTCCAGGGGCTCTTTCTGACCCAGTGATTGAACCTTCATTGGCAAACGCATTCTTTACCAATGAGCCACCTGGGAAGTCATTGACTCTGTAGTACAGAAGGCAATGGCCACCCACTCCAGGACTCTTGCCTGGAAAATCCCATGGACGGAGAAGCCTGGTGGGCTGCAGTCCATGGGGTCGCTAACAGGTGGACATGACTGAGCAACTTCACTTTCACTTTTCACTTTCATGCATTAGAGAAGGAAATGGAAACCCACTTCAGTGTTCTTGCCTGGAGAATCCCAGGAACGGGGGGGCCTGGTGGGCTGCCGTCTATGGGGTTGCACAGAGTCGGACATGAGTGAAGTGGCTTAGCAGCGGCAGGATGTCTCCCAGATAGCCCTGCTCCCTAGTGTCCAGATTCTGTTTTAATCCTCTGTGCTCCTAATAAAGTGATGGCATGCCATTTCTGTCAAAGAATTATACACATAATACAGCGACTTTCCTCATGCTAGCAAGCTCACTTGCTTGCGGTCATTGATGAAGTGAGGCACCATCTTGGGGAGGCCCAAATGGCAAGGCCCAAGGGGCAAGGAACTGAGGGCATCCCCCCGCCAAGAGTCTACAAGAAACAGAGGATCCCATTCCAATGGTTCTTGAGGAACTGGAATTTCGTTTACAAGAAGGTGAGTTTGGCAACTGTTCTGCAGTCTGCCCTTCAAACGAGAGCTTAGCCTTGCCAGCCGTTGATTTTATCTTTGTGAAAGACCTGAAAGACGCAGGCCCATCTAAGGCATGTCTGGATTCTAACAACAGAAACTGTGAGATACGCATATGTTTTTTGCAGCCAATAAATCTGCAGTAATTTGTTACTCTGCAATAGATAACAGAGTCGAATCCAGGAAACATCTCTCCAAGCCCCTTTAGGTCATGGTATTGGTGTAAGGGATTGAATCCCATAGGCCTGAGTAGACAAACATTAGCATTGTCCAAGAAAATAGCTGTAATGGGGAGACAAGCCAGTCAAGAGTGTCCATGCCATAACAGAGAAAGACTAAGACAAAGTAAAATTTTAAAATACTTTAAAAAAATGTAATTATATAGAGAAAATTATTGTTTTATCAAGATATACCCATTTACTCTGTACCTTGTAATTGCTGCTGTAACAGACCCATACTTCAAAAGGATAGTGGTAACAAAAATATCTGGGGAATTGGAATATCAGAGGCCAGCTTCTGTTTTAGGGATCATTCATGTTTTACTCCACAAAATTGTTCTTTAATAGCTTTGGTTTATGTCCCCTAATATTATTTTGAGTCCCACCATTCATGAAGATGGCTTTCCTGGTGATTCATCTCATAAAGAATCCATCTGCAATGCAGGAGACCAAGGTTTGAGTCAGGAAGATCCCCTGGAGAAGGAAATGGCAACCCAACCCAGTATTCTTGCCTGGAAAATTCCATGGAAAAAGGAGCCTGGCAGGCTACAGTTCATGAGGTTGCAAACAGTCGTACACTACTGAGTGACTTTCAGTCAGTTCAGTTCAGTTCAGTTGCTCAGTCGTGTCCGACTCTTTGTGACCCCATGAATTGCAGCATGCCAGGCCTCCCTGTCCATCACCAACTCCCAGAGTTCACTCAAACTCACGTCCATCAAGTCCGTGATGCCATCCAGCCATCTCATCCTCGGTCGTCCCCTTTTCCTCCTGCCCCCAATCCCTCCCAGCATCAGAGTCTTTTCCAATGAGTCAACTCTTCGCATGAGGTGGCCAAAGTACTGGAGTTTCAGCTTTATTATCATTCCTTCCAAAGAACACTCAGAGCTGATCTCCTTTAGAATGAACTCCTTGGATCTCCTTGCACTCCAAGGGACTCTCAAGAGTCTTCTCCAACACCACAGTTCAAAAGCATCAATTCTTTGGTGCTCAGCTTTCTTCATAGTCCAACTCTAACATCCATATGTGACCACTGGAAAAACGGACCTTTTTGGCAAAGTAGACAGACTTGACTAGACGGACCTTTCTTGGCAAAGTAATGTCTCTGCTTTTCAATTTGCTATCTAGTATGGTCATAACTTTTCTTCCAAGGAATAAGTGTCTTTTAATTTCATGGCTGCAGTCACCATCTGCAGTGACTCTGGAGCCCAAAAAAATAAAGTCTGACACTGTTTCTCCATCTATTTCCCATGAAGTGATGGGACCAGATGCCATGATCTTCATTTTCTGAATGTTGAGCTTTAAGCCAACTTTTTCACTCTCCTCTTTTACTTTCATCAAGAGGCTTTTTAGTCCCTCTTCACTTTCTGCCATAAGGGTGGTGTCATCTTCATATCTGAGGTTATTGATATTTCTCCCAGCAATCTTGATTCCAGCTTGAGCTTCTTCCAGCCCAGCGTTTCTCATGATGTACTCTGCATAGAAGTTAAATAAGCAGGGTGACTATATACAGCCTTGACGTACTCCTTTTCCTATTTGGAACCAGTCTGTTGTTCCATGTTCTGTTCTGTTTCTTCCTGACCTGCATATAGTTTTCACAAGAGGCAGGTCAGGTGGTCTGGTATTCCCATCTCTTTCAGAATTTTCCACAGTTGATTGTGATCCATACAGTCAAAGGCTTTGGCATAGCCAATAAAGCAGAAGTAGATGTTTTTCTGGAACTCTCTTGCTTTTTCCATGATCCAGCTTCATTGTTAATCTCTCACTGTGCCTAATTTATAAATTAAACTTTGTTATAGATATCTATGTATAGGAAAAATCATAGTAAGGGTTTGGTTCTCTCCTAACCCTGGTTAGGCATTTGGTTCAGGCATCTACTGAGGATCTTGCTGTCCTCCATGAATAAGGGGGAACTACTATACCTCTCTATTTGCAAACATTTTATAAAACAAGTAGCTAAGACTATTATTATTTAATTATATCACAGTTCTTGTTGGTTTAGGACAAAATATAATTCTACAATCTGATTAAATATGTTACTCTGCTTCATGTCTGCATTTGGAAAAAATCTTTTACATATGCTGATAAAATTAACTTTTCCCACAGTGAGAATGGATGTTTCCTTCCACTCTAAAATTTAAATTATTTTTGGGGGCTCCAAAATCACTGCAGATGGTGATTATAGCCATGAAATTAAAAGATGTTTGCTCCTTGGTAATAAAGTTATGACCAACCTAGATAGCAGAGACATTACTCTGCTATCTAAAATCAGAGACATTACTTTGCCAACAAAGGTCCGTCTAGTCAAGGCTATGGTTTTTCCAGTGGTCATGTATGGATGAGAAGGTTGGACTGTGAAAAAGCTGAGCGCCGAAGAGTTGATGCTTTTGAACTGTGGTGTTGGAGAAGACTCTTGAGAGTCCCTTGGACTGCAAGGAGATCCAATCAGTCCATTCTAAAGGAGATCAGCCCTGGGTTGGAAGGATTGATGCTAAAGCTGAAACTCCAATACTTTGGCCACCTCATGTGAAGAGTTGATTCATTGGAAAAGACCCTGATGCTGGGAGGGAGTGGGGGCAGGAGGTAAAGGGGTCGACAGAGGATTAGGAGGCTGGATGGCATCACCGACTCGATGGACAAGAGTTTGCATGAACTCGGGGAGTTGGTGATGGACAGGGAGGCATTGCATGCTGTATTTCATGGGGTCACAGAGAGTCGGACACAACTGAGCAACTGAACTGAATTGAACTGAAAGTTTAAACAGATATATCTTCCTTTGTCACTTGAGAAGAGATGACTCAGATTTAGTGATTTCATCATTTCAACTGCATTACTGTACAAAAACATGGTAAGTCCAAACATTCACTTCCTTGAACTGAAAGGCTTCAGATATATTTTTTAAAGTGACAATTATACTAGTGTTAAGCTTTTAATCTTTATGTTATTCTAATACTCAGTGTTAAAGGAATTGAAAATGACACTTAAGCTTTCCTCTATAGCCATTAATGATAGGGTAATACAACCCTTATCCATTACTCTGTCAGTATAATTAATGAGGTCATCCCAATATCAATATATGCAGTAGAATAGCACATGATGAAGAATCAGAATATTGTAATGAATTCTAGCAGAATCATATTTCAAACGGGTAATTGTTTCAGTTGTATTTCACAGTTACATGGATTTTTATCTAAATGTCAGACAATAAGATGTCTGCTTGCACTTAAATATTTGATAAGTTGAGTATTGATTAATTTCTACAAGCTTATTATTACTGCAAGTTGGATCATCTTAAAGCTTAGAGATCTTGTACAATCATATAGGGGAACACAGAATATTAATTAAATTGACTGATTAAGGCTTCAGCAATGAAAATGTCTACTCTCTGAGTAATTACAATCACCCAATTTAGTGAAAGAACATGTGTTTGATTGTTACCTGAAATTCTTTCATATGTAAGTATGGAATCTTCTTTGTTGTTGTTCAGTCATTAAGTTGTGTCGGACTCTTCATGACCCCATGGACTGCAGCACACCAGGCTTCCCTGACCCTCACCGTCTCCTGGAGTTTGACCAAGTTCAGGTCCTTTGAATTGGTGATGCCATCCACACATCTCATCCTCTGTCACCCTCTTCTTCTGCTTTCAGTATTTCCCAGCCTCAGGGTCTTTTCCAATAAGTCAGCTGTTCACATCAGGTAGTCAAAGTATTGTAACTTCAGCTTCATTATCAGTTCTTCTTGTGAATATTCAGGACTGATTTCCTTTAGAATGGACTGGTTGGCTCTCCTTGCAGTCCAAAGGACTCTCAAGAGTCTTCTCCAACACCATGGTTCAAAAGCATTAATTCTTCAGTGCTCAGCTTTCTTTATAGTCTAACTCTCACATCCATACATGACTACAGGGAAGACCATAGCTTTGACTAGATGAGCCTTTGCTGGCCAAGTGATGTCTTTGCTTTTTGAACACACTATCTGTGTTTATCATAGCTTTCCTGCCAAGAGGCGGTCATCTGATTTCCTGGCTGCAGTCACCATCCGCAGTGACTCTGAGCCCAAGAAGAGGAGACTCGTCACTACCTCCCCCTTGTCCCCTTCTACTTACCATGAAGTCATAGACCGGATGCCACGACCTCAGTGAAATCTTCCAGTCTTTTTTTTTTTTTTTTTTCATGACAAGGCGAAAAATACTGTCTATGTAGAAGTAGCAAAATCCAATCCTAGCCCCAAAGAAGTTTCCCAATTTATTGTTTGATAATCCTATAATAAAAAATACTGTATCTGTCTGAAATTTCTAGCTTCCACTTTTATATGTCATTGTGACTTCCCTGTGGCTCAGATGGTAAAGCATCTGGTCTGCCTACAATCTGGGAGACCTGGGTTCAGTCCCTGGGTTGGGAAGATCTCCTGGAGAAGGAAATGACAACCCACTCCAGTATTCTTGCCTGGAAAATCCCATGGATGGAGGAGCCTGGTAGGCTACAATCCATGGGATCACAAAGAGTCGGACATGAAGTGAGCAACTTCCCTTCACTTTACACTTCATTAAAATTCAAGATTATTTGCACAAAAGAGGCATTAATCAGTTTGCATGCACAAAAGATGCATTCATAAGAAAGGAATAATGACACATTTCTTTACAGAAATAAAGTTTGAAAGAGTTCCAAAATAAATTAGAATTTATGTTTAAAAATCTCTTGATTGAAAACTGTTGGGGGGAAAAAATCAAACTTTCAGGTTAAACATTGAAGCTGCAAGTTTCTCTTGTTTAATCTCAGCCCAAAATGTTATGATAGAAAGCATCATAGTCTTTCTATACATCAATTTCTATTTGGTATAGACCTAGACTGATAATGGAAGGCAAAATATTCTAAATTTTGGGAACACAAATGTGAGCTAAATGTGGGAAGCTAGATCTAAAATAAATAGTAGAAGCAGCCTGAAAATTTCCATATATAGCCTTCAAAATCAAGATGGTTATTGAGGTTATTCTGTCTTAAAAAAAAAATGCTATATTGAAAGTTAACCCAGCAATAAAAATAATGAATAATGTTTTATTTTCTGTCACTGGGCTTCCCTGGTGGCTCAGATGGTTAAGAATCCTCCAGCAATGCAAGAGACCTGGGTTCCATCCCTGGACGGGGGAGAAGGGGATGGCTGCCCACTCCAGTCTTCTTGCCTGAAGAATCCCATGGACAGAGGAGCCTGGCGGGCTACAGGGCATGGGGTCCCACAGAGTTGGACAGCACTGAGCGACTTTCACTTTCACTTTCTGTCACTGTCAACAAAACTATATTAAGCAAGTGTTATACAAGTAACATGAACAATTTCTAATGAGGAATTTCTGTGTTGAAAATAATTTGTATGTATTACCTTTTCCAAACTCGATGGACATGGGTTTGGGTGGACTTCAGGAGTTGGCAGGGAGGCCTGGTGTGCTGCGGTTCACGGGGTCTCAAAGAGTCAGACACAACTGAGCAACTGAACTGAACTGAACTGAGACTGTTTTATGGTATTCTTTACTAAGTATATTTTCTTTTATTTTTTTCTGTTTATTAGTTATTTATATTATGTGAATATGATCAATTTTTTAACTAATAGGAAATATATATATATTTACAGAAGAAAATACATCATTCGATTATTTTTTATCTATGCTTCCAACAAATTATTCACAATAAATGTTTGCTAGCTAAATTTATTTTAGTTTGAGAGCTTTGCAATTTCTTTGCCTATTCTACTTTAGCAATTCCTTCAAAAATAAGAAAATTCTATTAGTCACCAGATCCCACTAACAATGTTGAGCAATAATTTGAAGCAAATTCAATCCAAAAAAAGAAAAATTTGTTGCTTAAGTCAAAAAATTCCAGAAGTTAAAGAAATTTTGATCACTTTATCTATAAACTGTATCTGATAAGGGTTTGATGGGTAATTGTTATGAAAATAGAGATACTTTACAGTTTGTGTTTTCATGTAAATAAGCCATATATCATCAAAGAAAAATTTCTGTTCTTTGCTTGGTAGGCTAAAAGTTTAGGAAATATCCTAAACTTAAGCTTCACCCCTCAGTTAAACATCTGAAAACAATGGCTGCAATTTCTTATTCATATTATTATAAACAAAGGTTTATTCATTCTTTAAATTTGTTTGCAAGTAATTTTAAGTTTTATCCAAGATCATGGATTTGGTGAACTTTTAAAATACTTGCTCTGTGTGTTTATCATTGTTTTTCTTAGCTATGGAGAATGTCTTCATTATCAATAGATTCATTCATTTCCTTCTTCACCTTCTGGTTAATAGTATCTTCTCATATTTCCGAAAGCACAGCCCATCAAAGCAGAGTGAGAAGGGCCCGGGTGTTAGTAAAGGTGCCCCTCTCCTGTCTCTCTAGCAATGAGCCACTGATGGGTTTTCATTTCAGCACAAGTACAGATGCGTACACCAACGCCTGTTTCTTCACATTTCCTCTTCTAAGAGTAGATTATACAATATGTGTTAAGTATAAACATCCTGCAAAAAGCCTCTGATGTGACGAAAAGTAAAAAAAAAAATAATTCTTACCACTTCAAGTGATATTTTACATATGCAGCCCAAACTGTTGGCAAATATAGCTGATGTTAAGGGCTACTAAATAGCAAGAGTGATTTAATTACAAGAAAAGTCATATATGTTCTTTCAGCAGAACATACAGAACATTGAATCTGATTCTATGGTTATCGTTAGTTATTTTAAAAGTGAAGGCAGAGTCTAATTTGCTTATTTTGAAAACAGATTCACCAAAATTCAAGATACAAAGAAGTCATTTCCATGTCTGAAGCTCTTGAACTCACATGTAGCATACAATTATCAAACAATAATCGATAGGGTAAGCTTTTCAAGTGGCCTAAATGATTTTGCTGGTGAACTTGAATGGAGAGAATGTTCCTAATGTACATGGTTACTCCTATTCCAGCGTGCCTTCTCTTGTTTCCCTAGTTATCCCAAGCCCTCTGAGTGTATTATATTTATAAGCTAAAACCTGATTGACACATACACAAACCCATAGACTCAGGTGAGAATAAATGAGACTCGTACCTTTTAACTGAAGTCTCCTCATGATCCATGTCTTGTCTATACCCTTCTCTGAGCTGTCACTTCCAATCGTCACTTTTACCAAAGAATTACTGAACCCAACCAATAAAGAAGCCTTCATTAATGTGAAACATGGCACAGCCACTGAGAAGTGCTGAGCAGGTAAAAGTAAATCCAAAGGAAGTGACGTGCTCTAACAATGCAGAGACTGAGAGTCAATCCATGGTGAAAAGAATTCAATGAAGTAACAGAGCTGAAAATACAGCTGCCCTGGTTTCCTTCTCTGTTTGACTCCACACTGACAAGAAACACAAAATCTCTTCATATCCGTGAAGGTGAAGTAGCTCAGTCGTGTCCGACTCTTTGCGACCCCGTGGACTGTAGCCTACCAGGCTCCTCCGTCCATGGGATTCTCCAGGCAAGAGTACTGGAGTGGATTGCCATTTCCTTCGCCAGAGGATCTTCCCAATCCAGGGATCAAACCCAGGTCTCCCGCATTGGAGGCAGACGCTTTAACCTCTGAGCCACCAGGGAAGCCAATATATTCTGTTTGTACCTCTGTAATTAAATTGATAAATTGAACTTGTCCTGTGTCATGAAGGGTTACTCTATCCCAGAAGAATAGGATTGAATGGAAGGAAGCCCAGATTACTTTTATTGGAAAATATGTAATCAACAACTTGAAAATATTCTATTGTCTAACACCATAAATATGGATTAGCAGATACCCTCATCATAAAAGTAGGATAGTAAAATTTAAAATGTTAAAAAAATACATAAGAAAACAAAACATTTGAAAAAAGTGCTTATAAAAAAAATAAAGTAATTATTTTATTATAAGATTCCAGGTGGCTAAAGTAATGGTAAAATAAGAAAAAAAAAATGAGTATTTTTAAAAATCACTGGTTTCAAAAGATTTAAAGTATTGTCTTGATTCATGAGAATAATTTTCCCACTCCCAAACCAATAGCATTTTTCTGAAAGAAGGTTCTATGTGATGTGGGAGATGATATCATTCAAAATGCCATTGTAATAAAAAAAATCATAAAATTTGTTTTATATGAATTCTGATGTACATATGCCTCAAAGCAAACTAAGGGTAAAATGACAAAACTTCAAACCAGTAGAGGCAAATCCATGAAGGTCAAAAGCATTATAACCTAAAAATTGAAATTATCTGAAGATCTGGCTCAATCCAGTCTTTAGATATCTCTCACATTTTATGTGTATATATGTGTATTCATTTATATAAACACTCATCCAGGTATATTCACTAATATTATGCATAAAGTATATATTAAAATATATGTTTGGATTAGAAAGTATATATATTGAAGCAGAAAGTATATATCTCAGCCAAATGATATGCTCTTTACCAAGTGACTGATAAGTTCTGCACACATCAGATGAGTGTGGGTTGTTGCTTAGCATATTACGGTAAGATCTAAAGGGATACACAGGCGGGTTAAGCTCTTCTACCTGTTCTCACAGCTTTCAGTCCTTCCTTTGGCATGTGGATATCCTTATCACCTATCTTTACATTCCATACAGAGTGAAATCAAAAACTTTAATTTCAGAAATTGGAACTTTGGCTAGCTCATAATAAATGCTCATAAAATATTTGTGGATCACTTAATCAGTAGGTGTTTTATGAATGTAATATCAAACAAACCCTGCTGAAAAAAATGTGAAAACTCATGGACAAAACACTTATTAGAAAGAAATAAGCAAAACAACACTCTTTTCCCTTGCTTTCCCAAATTAATTATATGATAGAATTCTCAAAATGCTTTAAATACTTACTTAAATTACTTAAATACTTAAATAATAATTAAATAATTTATATAAATATTTATTTAAATAAGTACTAGGAAATGTTATCTTTAAATTTTAGAAATTAAACACAAACTCCATTTCCATCTATAAGACATTTTTAAATAACTGGAAATCTTAGAGAAACAGATGCTAGGAATAAAAGGAAACTTACAGCCAAGAACCATTGGAAATGGTGACGTTGGTGAGCACAGACTTAGAATTAGGTCTGTATGGGATCTTCATATTATTGTCACAGAAAAGAATAGGAAAATGAACTTCCACTTCGTCACTTGGAACTTACTTTACAATATGTCTTCATATTATTATAAGACTATGTTGCCTTAATGGATTAATTGTGAACACTATCATTCATCATTTACAGTCCTTGAGCTGCAACATGAGAGAAATCGATGTGCATGAAAGACGAGAATCTTAAAAAAATGCAATGATCACAGGCAATAAACTATTAGGTGATAGATTACCTTCGTCCCACCTAGTCTTATCCTAGAACTATAAATAAGCATGCTAGTGAATAGTCATTTTCTCTGCATTTTTATCCAACTAAAAAGAAGAAGTTGACACCATATTTTTAATAGTTTCTGGTTTATCTTTGGATGCTTGCATGAGTGAGATTAACTATCTACATTTCACATCATTGCTCATTTCTATTTACATTTGCCACTTTGAACTTGTTTGTTCATTTACAATGCCTTGACTATGTTTGTGCATACAGAGTCTCAGGACCTGAACAAAAATCAATAGGCCATTTGAGAAATTAAAGTAGGCAGGAAGTATGTAAGAATTTAATGTGAATAGAAAAATTAGTTTGGCTATAGATTTTCCTTGACAAGGAGTCTCCATGAGAACAGAAATAGTAATCAGTTTTGTTCACCATTGTAACCCAGTGCCAACATTTGAGTTTGGCACTTAAAAAACTCAGTGCTGCTGCTGCTGCTAAGTCGCTTCAGTCGTGTCCGACTCTGTGCGACCCCATGGACAGCAACCCACTAGGCTCCTCTATCCACGGGATTCTCTAGGCAAGAATAGTGGAGTGGATTGCCATTTCCTTCTCCAAAAATGCAATAGATATATATTGAATCAGCTTTGAGAGTTGCTAGCAAGATGTAGTGGAGAAGGCAATGGCCCCTCACTCCAGTACTCTTGCCTGGAAAATCCCATGGATGGAGGAGCCTGGTAGGCTGCAGTCCATGGGGTGGCAAAGAGTCGGACACGACTGAAGTGACTTCACAGCAGCAGCGGCATGATGTAGGAGGCTGAATCAGTCACAGAGTAGGGAAATCAAGCTGAAGAGGGCGCAGTAGACTCTTTCACAGTATATCTGGTCTTTGAAAATTTGGGGAATGTGGAGAATGTTGATCCTTGTGTTATGGGAAACGGGGCACTACATTTTCGAGTCAAAAGCAGATCAAAAGAATATTTTGATGCATTTCTTCTAAGAAAGCAGCTGATGGATATCTTCCGTGTTGCAGCAAACCAAATTACTGTGCGAGCTGGTGTGGAACCGCCTACGGCTCTATCCTGGCTTGCCAATTTTGCAGCGTGTCCTCAGAGCATGCTTAATGAGGAGTTCACGAAAATATGGAAGATAAGGCATTCTGTTACTATCAACTGATCCCTGCACTTAACAGTGATTTATCTTCAGCTTGCCTTGAAGCATTTCCTGGCCAGAGGCTGAAATGTCAACAGATTTTCTAACTTTGCTTAGATTATATAAGGTATAACAGCAATCATTGTCAAGACTTCAAATACATATATTATATCACGTAGTACACTAAAAACACTGTTTTATATAATTTACATATGAAATCACAATGGTTTTGAGAGTTGGCATATTATAATATGCCAAAAATTTAAATATCTATAATACAGAAAGCAAAGGACAATTTTAAATTTCTGTCCTTTTTTTTTTTTTGGCAACTTCATTGCAAAAGTGGATTTCTTTAGGATTTATCCATTGTTATTCTATATCACAAGAGCCAGAATGGGCCCAAACCAAGTTTCATCTCCTTCTATGGGGCATACACATTAATAACTCATTAACCATTTAAAATGTGATTCTATACGTTAAGCCATACCACTTGAACCAAAGAGAGGTATTTTTACTCTTAATCTATGCTATGACAGGTTTAAAATTTTAAATTTAGGTATTTAACAGTTTTGTAATTTCTTTTTTTCCTCTATTAATGGATTAATGCATTCTAGAAGTGTTGTAAATTCCTCTTCTCCTCTGATCACTAGTCCTGGTGACTGTTTTAGGTAAACATCCAGATTTGGGGAGAAAAGAATGTGGCTCTTTCCTACATCCTCCCATCAAGACTCACAAAATGGCAATATCCTCAGACCTGAGAGGAATAAAAAGGTTTACTTCAAATGAACATTAGTGAGACACTTCCTCCTTTTGGACTTTGAGAGACATCAACTTAAAATACAAGTTCTAAACAGTCAGTGCAAACTTGAACAATTTATTTTGCTGTTGTAAAATCTAAATTCAAAAGTCTTAAGAATAACATTAGTGTTCTTATGAATATTTAAAAATATTACAGAAATCATATAGTACAATGCATGACACACCACCAAGGAATATTAGCCATTGCTCCTTATATTCATCAAACAGTTAAGAGATATTTTGACAAAGCAACAGTGATAAAGGAGGAACAAAATCTCCACCCTCATGGAACTGAGTTCAAATCACAGTATGCATTAACTGACTGTGTGACTTTGGACAAGTTATTGTCCCAACAGTTGATCCAAGTTTTACCTGTTATATACTCCTTTCATCTTTTTGTTTTCTTCATATAGTTTGTTATCACTGAAAAATAGGAACCCTGGCCATCTTATTTATTATTGCATGTCCACCACAGGTTCAGTGAGTGGTGCAGTGTTGTGACTCAATAAATGTTTTCCTTAAATACTGAATGAACTTAGCTCACTTATGTTTCAGCTTCTTAATCTCAGTACTGGAATCAAGATAGTGCATATCTTGTAAGAATGCTGGGAGTATTAAGAGACATACAATAGGTTAAGAGATTTAGAATGATATCTTGGAGCGCATGATGACTTTATTAAATAATGGTGATTGGTGTTTGCTTTTCACATTAATTTTTTTCCCTTGAATGTTCAGTCACTGGTTTATTGTTTTATATAGATAGATAGATATGAGATAAAAGAAATCATTAACTTTAGAGATGTGAAAACTGAAGTGTTACTCTCTAAAAATGTGAAATCAACAAATAAGAAGGTTAATTTACTACTGAAATCTTTGAAAACAACATATGCTGCATCATCCATGGTGTCATTGAACATTAAGCCTCCTGGACAGTTTTTGTCATCTTGCAAATCTCACACACCAACCTGTCCCCTGCACTCTAGTCCTTAATCTATGTACATTTATTCAGCAGCTATTTACACGTGGTCCCCTGACATTACTCAATACGTGCTCATCTGAAATATTATTTTAGTCCAACAATTCTTTAAGCCATTCTCTCAGATAAGTTCATTGGAAATCCTTCCATCAACTTCATGCCTAAACTAACTTTTTCTCCTTTTGTCATTCACAAGACTTACCAATTTTAATTCCTGAAAATGTTAAGTTGCCAAGTCCTGTCCAGCTCTCATGACCTCTTGGAGAGCAGCACATCAGGCTCTTCTGTCCTCCACTCTCCTGGAGCTTGCTCACTCATGTCCAGTGAGTTCATGATGCCGTCTAACCATCTCACCCTCAGTTATCCCCTTCTCCTTCTGCCTTCAGTCTTTCCCAGCCAGCATCAGGGTCTTTTCCAATGAGTCAGTCCTTCACCACATGTGGCCAAAGTATTAGAGCTTCAGCTTCAGCATCAGTCCTTCCAAAGAATACTCAGGATTAGTTTCCTTTAGGATTGACTGGTTGGATCTCCTTGCAGTCCAAGGGACCCTCAAGAGTCTTTCCAACACCACAGCTCGAAAGCATCAATTCTTTAGCACTCAGCTTTCTTCATAGTCCAACTCTCATATCCATACAAGACGACTGGAGAAACCATACTTTCAACTAGATGGATCTTTGTTGGCAAAGTAATGTCTCTACTTTTTAATATGTGTCTAGGTTGGTCATAGCCTTTCTTCCAAGGAGCAAGGGTCTTTTAATTTCACGTCTGCAGTCACCATCTGCAGTGATTTTGGAGACCAAGAAAATAAAGTCTGTCACTGATTCCATTATTTCCCAATCTATTTGCCATGAAGTGATGGGACTAGATACCATGAACTTTTTTTTTTAAATGTTGAGTTTTAAGGCAAACTTTCTACTCTCCTCTTTCACTTTCATCAAGTGGTTCTTCAGTTCCTCTTAGCTTTCTGTCATAAAGGTGGTGTCATCTGCATATCTGAAGTTATTGATATTTCTCCCAGTAATCTTGATTCCCAGCTTGTGCTTCATCAAGACTGGCATTTCATATGATGTACTCCACATTTAAGTTAAATAAGCAGGGTGACAATATACAGCCTTGATGTACTCCTTTCCCAGTTTGGAACCAGTCTGTTGTTCCAGGTCCAGTTCTAATTGTTGCTTCTTGATCTGCATACAGGTTTCTCAAGAGGTAAGTCAGGTGGTCTGGTATTCCCATCTCTTTAAGAATTTTCCACAGTTTGTTGTGATCCACACAGTTAAACACTTGGCTGTAATCAATAAAGCAGAAATAGATGTTTTTCTGGAACTCTCTTGTTTCTCTATGATCCAATATGACAATATACAGCCTTGATGTACTCCTTTCCCAGTTTGGAACCAGTCTGTTGTTCCAGGTCCAGTTCTAATTGTTGCTTCTTGATCTGCATACAGGTTTCTCAAGAGGTAAGTCAGGTGGTCTGGTATTCCCATCTCTTTAAGAATTTTCCACAGTTTGTTGTGATCCACACAGTTAAACACTTGGCTGTAATCAATAAAGCAGAAATAGATGTTTTTCTGGAACTCTCTTGTTTCTCTATGATCCAATGGATGTTGGCAATTTGATCTCTGTTTACTCTGCCTTTTCTAAATCCAGCTTGAACATCTGGAATCTCTTGGTTCATGTACTGTTGAAGCTTGTCTTGGAGAATTTTGAGCATTACTTTGCTTGCATATGAGATGCGTGCAGTTGTGTGGTAGTTTGTTGAAATGAAAATTGACCTTTTCCAGCCCTGTGGCCACTGCTGAATTTTCCAAATTTCCTGGCATATTGAGTGCAGTATCATCTTTTAGTTAGTTAGTTCAGTCGCTCAGTCGTGTCCAACTCTTTGCGACCCCATGAATCGCAGCACGCCAGGCCTCCCTGTTCATCACCATCTCCCGGAGTTCACTCAGACTCACGTCCATCGAGTCCGTGATGCCATCCAGCCATCTCATCCTCTGTCGTCCCCTTCTCCTCCTGCCCCCAATCCCTCCCAGCATCAGAGTCTTTTCCAATGAGTCAAACTGGAATTCCATCACCTCCACTAGCTTTGTTCATAGTGATGCTTTCTGAGGCCCATTTGACTTCACATTCCAGGATGTCTGGCTCTAGGGGAGTGATCACACCATTGTGGTCCTTGTGATTGCAGAGAGATAAATCTCCTTGGCTATTACTCTTGCCCCTTTGTCTCTTAAGCATCTCATAATGATATCTCTTCTATCTGGAACAATAATAAACATGTTACATCATCTCACCTGATTATCATCCTTCAAAAAGACCTCCATGTCCAGCTCACAGAAAGACATTAATTGTATCCACTCTCTTGTCTACAGAACTACTCGAGGAAAATTTCCCATACACTTAATAAATTTTCCCAGAAAATTTTCAAAATGCAAAAACCTGGATCCTACCAAATGATTTTTTACACAGCCTACCCCAAACAAATTGAAAGTTACAAAAGCAACAATCAGCTAGCATTACTGGTTTGGTAATGCTTTTTTTTTTAGCATAAATCATATACAGCGTATCTTCACGAAGTCCAGGAGATCAAGCGTCACTCTATGTCATGTTGCAGTTTTCATTTTCTGTTAATAAAACTGGAATGATTTTTTTTTATATTCTATGAACACATCCTTGCTTAACCTAAATGAAAGCACAAATGAAAAACAATATTTTTTTTTCATTTTTGGCCTAAAGATTAGGCTATTGAGATTAAGGTTTTTAAAACTACATGTGTGTGGCCTTGATTTCTTCAGCATCAACAAAAATATAAACATTCTTTGCTTTGTATTGATCATGTTTCCTTGAAAATTTCAAAAGAACTATACAAATAAAAACTTGAAGAAATTCATACAGTGCATGGTGAGGCAGGATATCCTTACTTTCAACATCACTTTAGAACATTACCCATTGTCAGTAGCTATACTGAAAAAAGCATTTTAATCGTGGAAATTTATACCAAGCTAAGGAGATAAAACATGGTATCTTATTTAACACTGACACAATTATGAACTAGAATCAATTTTTTGAAAAATAATACATCGATTACTTCACCAAAATCAAAGAACATGCAACTGCAAGAAATATAATTAAAATTTGATAAATAGAGTTATTGATAACAGCTGAGGTTTTTTCTACTTTTACTATGAATTATTAGTCTTATGCTTTACATTCCTCATATCATGATCCCAGTAGCTACATTTTTAGAAAAGCCAATATTTAATTTTTGCTGTTTAGTCAGTCATTAAGTAGTCAGATTTTATTTGGTGTTAATGAACAACTGTTTACTCTAGACAATGTAGTCCAAGTATCTGGTAAGCATCCTTATTTTCAAATATATTTGAATTATTAATTAAGCATTCTATACTTAAGAAAAAGCAATTGTTCCCTTTAAAAATATGCATTTTTAGAATGACATCTACTTTTGAGGCTTCTAGGGAATGTTTCTGTATGTTTAGCTTGCTTCAGAGTGCTGTTCAACTTCAGGGATTGTTTTCACTGCTTTTTAAAATTCATTTTTTTCTGCATATGTCTATATTATTCTGTTTATTTGTACCTTCAGATTCTGAGTTGAAAATTCAATATTTTAAATAATATAACATGAAAACTCCAAAAACAAAATTCACGCCCTTCTCCCCACCCCAGGATTTGTTATAGGTGCTATTTTTGTTGCTGTTTCTTGTGGTTTAATGACTCTGTTGAACCAATTTGGTAAAATCAGTATTGTTTCTTATGAGAGCAGCCACTAAAGTCTGCTCAGTTAGCTTAAAGGTTGGATAATCATTGGATAAAGGGGCCAACTGGCACAGTTGAGCTCACTTCCTCTCATGGATACGACTAAACTACAATTATTTACAAAGTAACTCTCAGTGAGAAAAATCTAAAAACTTGCAGAAAGATCTTGTATAACCAAAGAAATAAAAAAGGAACCTCCATGAGACAGAGATGAGAAACAGAGAGAAGATACAGTCAAGACCATTACCCCTGGAGGGAGGACCGGCTCTCCCCCAGCAGCGAGGGGTCTGAGCCCCCACTTGACTCCCCAGCCTGGGGCTCCTGCACCAGGAAGACCAACCCAGAGAAAGTTTGGTTTTGAAGACAAGAGCAGCTTATTTCAGAAAGAGACAGAGGGCTGTGGTGAGTAGAGATTCCACCTTTAAAGGGTGCGCCTAGTATCTAACACCCTGAGACCCAAGGCAAAGCAGTGATTTGAAAGGGCTCTTGCTCTTCTTGGAGAGTGAGCTTCCTGAGAGGCAGGCGCCAACTCGAGCTCACCCTGTGGACACAGACTCTCATGGGAACCGTTTTGGGAGTGTATTCTACAATGAGGACATGGGCTCTGGCAGCCACAGTCTTCAAACAGTACATTGTTCAGTCACCCAGTCATGTCCAGCTCTTTGTGACCCCAGGGGCTGCAGCACACCAGGCCTCCTTAACCTTACCATCTCCCAGAGTTTGCCCAAGTTCATGTCCATCGCATCAGTGATGCCATCCAACCATCTCATCCTCTGTCTTCCCCTCTTCTCCTGCTTTTAATCTTTCAGCATCAGGGTCCTTTCCAATGAGTCAGCTGTTTGCCTCAAGTGACCAAAGTATTGGAGCTTCAGCATCAGTCCTTCCAATGAGTATTCAGGGTTGATCTCCTTGTTGTCCAAGGGACTCTCAAGAGTCTTCTCTAGAACCACAGTTCTAAAGCATCAGTTCTTCAGTGCTCAGCCGTATTTATGGTCCAGCTCTCACAGCTGTGTGTAACTACTGAAAGACCATAGCCTTGACTACATGGACCTTTGTTGGCAAATTTATGTCTTTGCTTTTTAACACATTGTCTAAGGTTGTCATAGCTTTCCTGCCAAGAAGCAATCATCTTCTAATTTCAAGGCTGAGGTCACCAACTGCAATGATTTTTGAGCCCAAGAAGGGGAGACCTGTCACTGCTTACACCTTTTCCCCTTCTATTTGCCATTAAATAATGGGACTGGAGGCCACGATTTTAGCTTTTTAATATTTAGTTTCAAGCTGGCCTTTTCACTCTTCTCCTTCACCCTCATCAAGAGGTTCTTTATTTTCTCTTTGCTTTCTGCCATCAGAGAGGTGTCATCCACATATCTGAGGTTGTTGATATTTCTCCTGCTAACTTGATTCCATCTTGTAACACATCCAGCTGGCATTTCTCATGATGCACTCTGCATATAATTTAAATAAACAGGGTGACAATGAACAGCCTTGCGGTACACCTTTCTCAGTTTGGAACCAGTCCATTGTTCCATGTATGGTTCTGACTGTTGCTTCTAGACCAGCATACAGGTTTCTCAGCAGACAGGTAAGATGGTCTTATATTCCCATCTCTTTAAGACGATGCTATCAAATTGCTGTACTCAATATGTCAGCAAATCTGGAAAACCCAGGAGTGGCCACAAGACTGGAAAAGGTCAATCTTCATTCTAATCCCCAAGAAGGGCAGTACGAATAAATATTCAAATCACCATACAGTTGCACTCATCTCTCATGCTAGGAAGGTTATGCTTAAAAATCCTGCATGCTAGCCTTCAGCATTATGTCAACTGAGAACTTCCAGTTGTCCAAGCTGAGTTTAGAAAAGGTGGAGGAACCAGAGATCAAATTGCCAACATTGGCTTAATCATAGAGAATGCAAGAGAATTCTAGAAAAACATCTACCTTGGTTTCAACGAACATTATAGAACTGGCTGGAAAGCAGATACATAGATAAATGGAATAGGATAGGGAGGGCGGGAATGAGCCCATACTCGTATGAGCATTTATTCTATGACAAAGGAGACATAAATATATCCTGGGGAAAAGTCTGTTTTCTTTTTGTTTTTGTTTGTTTTTAAATATACAAATGATGTTGGGAAATGGGATTAACACATGCAGAAGAATCAAACTGGATTACTTTCTCACATCACACATATAAATAAACTCAATTGGATTAAAAACTTAAGCTCAGTTTTTAGAACTGTAAAACTTGTAGGACAAACCATAGTCTGTATTCCTTATAATATTCATCTTAGTAGTATTTTTTGGTTCTATCTCCTTAGTTCTATCTCCTTAGAGGAAGAAAAGTAAAAATTTTAAAAATGGGAATACATGAGACTAAAAGCTTTTGCACAGCTAAAGAAACTATCAACAAAACAAGAAGGCCACCTCTTAATGGTGGTTTAGTCACTAAGTCTGGTCTGACTCTTGTGATTCCATGTACTAGAGCCTGCCAGGCTCCTTTGTCCATGGGATTCTTCAGGCAAGAATAGTGCAGTGGATTGCCTTGCCCTTCTCCAGGGGATCTTCCTGACCCAGGGACTGAACCTTGGTGTCCTGCATTGCCAGCAGATTCTTTACCGACTGAGCTACAAGGCTGAGCTACCTATTAAATAGGAGAAGATATTTGCAAAGGGCATATCAGATAAGGGGTTAATAACTAATGTATGAAAAGAAGTCATGCAACTCAACATCAAACAATGAATAACCCAATTAAAATGTGGGCAAAGGATGAGAAATAGACATTTTTTTTTTCAGTGAAGACATACGGATGATTAACAGGCACACGAAAAGACACCAAATATCACTAATCATCAGGAAATGCAAATAAAAAATCCAGTAAGAAATCATCTCACACCCGTCAGAATGCCTATATCAGAAAGGTAATCAACACACGTTGGTGAAGGTGTGGAGCAAAGGGAACCCTCATACACTGATGGTGGGAACATAACTGACTGCAGACACTGTGGGCAACAGTATGGTGATTCCTCAAGTTTAAAAAATGGAACTATCATATGATCTAGCAATGCCACTTTATAATGAAATAAGTCAGAGAAAGAGAAATATTGCTTGGTTTCACTTATACATGGAACCTGAAAGACAAAACAAATGAGCAAAGATAACAAAACAGAAACAGACTCATATATCCAGAGAATAAAAGGTGCTTGCCCGAGGAAATAGGGGTGGGAGAAGAGATAAAGAGGTGAGATTATTGAGGCACAAGCATTTGGTTGCAAAACAAATTCCATTCCGCAGGTATGGCAAGTACAGTGCAGAGAATATAGTCAATCATTCAGTTCAGTTCAGTTCAGTCGCTCAGTCGTGTCCGACTCTTTGCGACCCCATGAATCGCAGCACGCCAGGCCTCCCTGTCCATCACCAACTCCCGGAGTTCACTCAGATTCACGTCCATCGAGTCCGTGATGCCATCCAGCCATCTCATCCTCTGTCATCCCCTTCTCCTCCTGCCCCCAATCCCTCCCAGTGGAATACCTTTGTGTGTTTACAGACTGTAACTTGACTTAGGATCATTTGAAATATATAGAAATATTGAATCATTGTGTTTTATACCAGGAATGATTATATTGTTATAGGTCAATTATACTTCAAAAACAAGCAAACTTATAAGAAAAATAGATCAAAATTGTGGTTTCCAGCGGTGGGGGTGAAGAACGGAGAGTTGCATGGAGGCTGTCAAAGAATACAGACTTTCCATTATAAGATAAAATGTTTTAGTGATTTAATATACAACGTGATGAATATAATTAGCACTGCTATATATTATACATGAAAGTTGAGAGAGTGAATCCTAAGAGCTCTCAACACAAGGCAAATCATTTTCTACTCCTTTAATGTTGGATCTGTATGACATGATGGATGTTCATTACTTACCGGGATAATTTTTTCATGATGTATGTAAGTAAATCAATATGCTGTATGCCTTAAACTTATACAGTGCTTTATGTCAAGTATATCTCCATAAGAATAGTGGGAAAATATGATGCAACAGAAATGTCCTTAAATTCCTCAAAGCAGTATCTCCTCCTTTCTGCCTAGTGGTACTCGGGGCCGATGCAAACCTCCATTGCTCTGGCAGCTATCACTGTGACTTAGACTTCGTTTTCTGCTTGCACAGAGCATTAGTATCAACCAGAAGGAAAATATGAGGGCCTTTCTTGATCATGAACACAGACCTGTACATGTGCACGGGCTTCTGGGTCTTCAGAAATATCGCGGAGCTTTTCAGAACCCTGTGGACATTTTTTCCACGGTTTTTCGGGGGTCTGGCAATCCTCTTACTTGGCCCGATTGGTATTGTTGCCACAGGCACCTCTTTAAAGCTTTAGGGAGTGTCTGTCCTCACTGAGTAGGGTTTCAGTTAGGCAAAATAAAGGCAAGCTCTGTGAGTGGGGTTGTTCATGAGAGTTGCCAGATGGGTAAGATTATGACAGTTTCCAAGAAGGGGGCATTTTGGGCTGCTCCAAACCCATCTGGGTCCTCCACTGGCTGCTAGCTGCTGGTGTTCACTGAGACTGCGGAGCTGCTGATTTTCAAGAGCTCAGGCAAGTTAAACATCACAAAGCTCACTTTTAGATTTAGCCATTTTGTTGAATAAATTCTCTTCTAATGTTTATAAGTCATTGATCAATGTCCAAAGTTCTGAACATGTTGATTAAAAACAAACAAACAAAAACTTTCCAGTGCTTTTTACTTTATGAAATAGAGGATTTCCAATCATTACTTTCCAACCATAAGTGCTTCTCTCACTATTACTTTTTTTTGATTTGTGAGTTTTCTCTTTATTTAAGAGTTGCATGGTGTGCAGCAATTCACGGGGTTGCCGAGTCAGACACGGCCGAGCAACTAAAGAACAGTTGTGTCTGACTCTTGGCAACCCCATGGACTGTAGCCTACCAGGCTCCTCCCTCCACGGGATTCTCCAGGCAAGAGTACTGGAGTGGGTTGCCATTTCCTTCTCCAGGGGATCTTCCCTACCCAGGGATTGAACCCGGGTCTCCTGCATTCCAGTCAGACGCTTTAACCTCTGAGCCACCAGGGAAGCTCAAGAACAAGAACAGTAGACTTTAATTAGCATTAGGAAGCCCTGGGTATGATATAAAAAAAATAATATACAGAATATGTTCTTCATTTCACTTCAATCATTGTTTCTTTGCTTTTAATTCATGAGCAAAATATTAAGAACTATGGACAGAGGATATTCAGTTACAAGAAGCTCTGATGTTGAAAAAATGGAAAGTTCATGGAGTTACAGGGAATATCTTACCAAAGGACATTTTTGCAGCTAGAAATGATTAAATGATAGCAATTCAAAGGGCAAAAATATTCTAAACGTTCACTCTAACCTCATTTAAAAAAAAAAAAAAACCTGTTCCTTGGCCAAAATCTATAGTCATCAGCTTCAACATTTTTGAGAAACCGGATACCCTGAACCCTGGTTCTATTTCTGTGTACTGACTTTCCACAGACAGCACTGACTTTACTGACTGTTCAGTGACTTACTCCTCAGCTCTCCTGCTTGGAAATGGAATCCTGTACCTGCTACTCAGAAGAACAGCAGAATGACGGGTCATTCGGTCCTTCTTTCTCCCTTGCACGGATAACCTCTTTCAGCATTTCGTCTCCTCTCAATGATGGTGAAAATGAACTGTACTCCTGCTTACCATGTTACTTAAACAGTTAAAGCTCCGACAGATTACCTTATCACCAGACTGAGAAAAAGAAGAGCTCAGCATAGAGAGCGGATGTTTCCACTGTTGTGTAGAAGATTGTTAGGACTCGACAAGCGTCATCTCATTTAGCAACACAACTGCTATATGCACTGGCCTAAACCGGCCCCATATTCCAGTTGGAGCACTGAAACTCAAGGTTTTTCAGCTAATCAGTGACAGACAGAAAAAAATCAAGCACACTTTTGCATGAATCTAGTCGACACTCTTTCCAAGAATTTCCCATTTTCCCTCCTCCCTTTCTTCTTAGCAGACATCCTCTCTACCAGAAAAAGATTCCTCTGTTCACTCACTGGGTTGGAAAAAAAAAGCAAACTAAACAACTTAATTTTTAGGCAGCTGATCTCTTAAGTAATTGTCACAAATAACTTGTATAGCCTTTCATAACCACTCTTTCCTTTAATCCCAAATTGGTGTCCCCAGTCTGAAAAACTGAGTGGAAGCTGAGTCTTGATTTTTGCAAAAGATTCTATATTTTCCATCACTTCTTGTCAACTTTGGCTCTTAAATGATGCTGTGGGTGACACTAATATTAATATAGTGCTTTGTCATCTCAGATTATTTTGGGAAGCAGTTTTCCTCTATTCTGTGGTATTGGAGAAGACTCTTGAGAGCCCCTTGGACTGCAAGGAGATCCAACCAGTCCATCCTAAAGGAGATCAGTCCTGGGTGTTCATTGGAAGGACTGATGTTGAAGCTGAAATGCCAATACTTTGGTCACCTGATGCAGAGAGCTGACTCATTGGAAAAGACCCTGATGCTGGGAAAGATTGAGGGCAGGAGAAGGGGATGACAGAGAACGAGATAGTTGGATGGCATCATGGACTCAATGGACATGGGTTTGGGTGGACTCTGGGAGTTGGTGATGGACAGGGAGGCCTGGTGTGTTGCGGTCCATGGGGTCACAAAGAGCCGGACACGACTGAGCGACTGAATTGAACTGACTTTTCTCTATTCACACTTCTTTGCTGTGTCTAAAGTGGACACAGGTTCATTTTTCAGCAAATAAAACATTCTTAACAATAGGAAATTATGCAAAACAGCCCTTAGTTATGATATCTGCCATAGCCCAAATGGAATGTATTTTACCAAAGTAGATGATATATATAATATTATATGTATTTGTTTACATTATATTAGACACTGTTAATTTGAACTAAATTTATTTGAAAATAAAGAAAAGTGAAAACTGAATTCTCCATTTCACATTTATGTTGCTTAACAGGTTTAAGCTAAAGAAGGAGATTTGTAAACGTTAAGTAGAACAATGTAAAGAGTTTAATGAAGTGGATTCATTTTTCAATTTAATAAAGCATATATCTTTTCAAAATAACAGAAAACGCTCAACATATTTAGACATCACTTCTTTCAATCATGCCAGTTTAGCTATTTCAGATATGTTAATATTTTAAAATCTAAAATTTATGTTATTTGTATTGTGAGCTCCTAAAAATTGGCCACAACTTAGTATTTGGACTACGTTTGATGTGACTCCAGTTTTAGGTAAATTTTTATCTGTATTCTTTTAACCCTTCCCCCAACAATAACTTCACTTTCATATATCAACCACTACCAAATATCCCCTCAGGCTATCCATTGGCAATTAATCTGCGCCCCTTCAGCCCACACTCTCAGCCAGCGTTCTGATTGCCTTTCCTCTGTTTGATGTGCCAGTGCTAGACCTTGACATATGCAATCATTTCACTTTTTTTGAGATTTATTTTATTTTTAATTGGAATGTAATCGTTTTACAGTGCTGTGCTGGTTTTTGCTGTACAACAGCATGCATCAGCTGTAAGCATACTTATATCCCTTTCTTCTTGAGTCATTTAGTTTTGTGTCCTTGTCACGCATTCTTTTACTCAGCCCTTTATGGAGATCTGCCCTTACTAGTACATGCATCAAGAGGTGAATGAATCACTTTTACTTCCGAGTAACGTCCATTCTATAAATACACTTAAATTTGGTTCTTTCATATATTGATGGAAATTTGGGTCCTTTCTAGTTTCGAGGTGTTGTGATTAAAACTGCTTTTATAATCTTTTATCATTTTTGTCCTGTGGGTCTTCTCTTGGAAATACACTCATGAGTGAACTTTCTGGGTTACAAAGTAGGTGTATATTAAGTTTTATGAAATTTCCAGTCTAATTTCTAAAATTATGCTTTTTGCATTTTTGCCAACAAAGCTTAGGAGCCCTCTTTCACCACATCCTCACCAACACCTGAGGACGTTAAGCTTTTTATTTTTGCTACACAGTGGGAACATAGAGGTGTATATTGTGGCTTTAATTATATTTAGCTAATGGCTAATGATACTGAGCCTTGTTTAATGGAATTATTAACCATTATTATTGACTATTCAGATAACTTTCTTTTTTTAATGTAATTATTAACTATTATTATTACAATTATTATTGACCATTCAGATATCTTTCCTTTTTAGTGGCTTGGCCCATTGTTATTTTGTTTACGTAGTGATTTATTTCTGAGCTGTATTACCTTAATATGTATTCTGAATATAAGTAATTTTCTGGGCCTATCTATTATAAATAATTTTTTATCTTGCTGGTTTGAATACTTATTTTATGAATGATATATTTTAGGGAACAAGTATTTTTTAAGGTGAACTTAAATAGCTTAGGTAGTTTTTTGTTATGGATAACGTCTTCAAGGTCCTTTGTGAAGACTAGTTGGCTGCATCAGGATCACAAAGACACTGACTCTGCTCCCCCATGCTTTCTTTGGGAAGCTACATGTTTTAGATTTTACATTTAGGTTTATGACCCACATCAGATTAGTATTTGTGAGTGTTTTCAGGTAAATGCTGTCTTCCATGTTTTTCAATATCCTGCTCCATTTGTTGACAAAGCTTCATTTCTCCCACTGATTTGCTTTAGAACATTGGCTGATATATTGAACATGTGCATTCTAGGTCTGCCAGGATTTTCTCATCTGATCAATTGATTTGTCATTATTATTGCTATTATCACAGTATCAAATACTATATACATATCATAAACGTCCAAATCTAGTTATATGTGTCTCCAAAGTTTACTTTTTAAATTGTTTTGCATATTTTAAATCCTTCATGGAAAGTTCTATATATATTGTAGAAAAGATATTCACAGATTTCTTTAAAAACATCATGTTGTTGCTGTTTAGTTTCCAAGTCGTGTCTGACCCTTTGCAACCTCGTGGACTGCAGCACGCCAGGACTCCCTGACCTTCACCATCTTCCAGAGTTTGCCCAAGTTAATTTCCACTGAATCAGTGATGCCATCCAACCATTTCATCCTCTGTCACCCTCTTTTCCTTGTGCCCTCAATCTTTCCCAGCATCAAAGTCTTTTCCAAAGTGTCAGCTTTTTGCATCAGGGGGCCAAAGTACTGGAGCTTCAGATTCAGCATCAGTCCTTCCAATGAGTATTCAGGGATGATTTCCTTTAGGATGGACTGGTTGGATCTCCTTGCAGTCTAATTGACTCTCAAAAGTCTTCTGCAACACCACAGTCCAAAAGCATCAATTCATTGCCACTCAGCTTTCTTTATAGTCCAACTCTGACATCCACACATGACTACTGGAATAGCCTTGACGTTATGGACCTTTGCCAGCAAAGTGATGTCTCTGCTTTTTAAACTCTGTCTAGATTTGTCATAACTGTCCTGCCAAGAAGCAATTGTCTTCTAATTCCATGACTGCAGTCACCATCCACAGTGATGTCAGAGCAGGAAATGCATCCCTGCTTCCACCTTTTCCTGTTCTATTTGGCATGAAGTGATGGAACCGGATGCCAAGATTTAGATTTTGTGATATTGAGTTTTAGGCCAGCTTTTTCACTCTCCTCTTTCACCCATATCAAGAGTCTCTTTAGTTCCTCTTCACTTTCTGCCTCTGCTTATGTGAGATTGTTGATATTTCTCCTGGCAATCTTGATTTCAGCTTGTAACTCAGCCAGCCCAGCATTTCACACTGTATGCTCTGAATATAAAGTTAAATAAACAGGGTGATAATACACAGCCTTGTCATACTCCTTTCTCAAATTTGAACCAGTTCGTTGGTTCATACAAGGTTCTAGATGTTGCTTCTTGACCCATATACAGTTTTCTCAGGATCCAGGTGATATGGTCTATATTCCCATCTCTTTAAGAGTTTTCTAAGTTTGTTATGGTTCGCACAAAGACTTTAGCATAGTCAATGAAGCAGGGGTAAACATTTTTTTCTGGAATTCGCTGCTTTTTCTATGATCAAGCAAATATTGGCCATTTGATCTCTGGTTCCTCTGCCTTTTCTAAACCCAGTTTGAACATTTGGAAGTTCTCAGTTCATGTACTGCTGAAGCCTTGCTTGAAGGATCTGGAGCATAACCTTACCAGCCTGGGAGATGAGTGCAGTCTTCTGGTAGTTTGTGCATTCTTTAGTACTGCCCTTCTTGGAAACTGAGATGAAGATTGAACTCTTCCTGTCCCATGGCCACTGCTGGGTTTTCCAAATTTGCTGACATATTAAGTGCAATACTTTAATAGCATCATCTTTTAGGATTTTACCTTACTCTGCTGGAGTTCCATCATCTCCACTAACTTTGTTGGAAGCCATGCTTCCACTTGACTTCACATTCCGGAGTGTCTGGCTCTGGGTGAGTGACCATACCATTGTGCCTCTCTGGCTCATTAAAATCTTCTCTGAACTATTCTGTCTATTCTTGCCATCTACTCTTGATCTCTTCTGCTTCTATTAGGTCTTTACTGTTTTTGTCCTTTATTGTGCCCATCTTTGGGTGAAATATTCCTTGGATATCTCCAATTTTCTTGAGGAGATCTTTAGTCTTTGCCTTTCTATTATTTTCCTCTATTTCTTTGCATTGTTCATTGAAGAAGACCTTCTTGTCTTGCTGTTCTCTGCAACTCTGCATTCAGTAGGGTATACCTCTTCCTTTCTCCCTTGCTTTTCATCTCTCTTCTTTCCTCACCTATTTGCAAAGCTTCCTCGCACAAAACTTTGTCTTCTTGCATTTCTTTTCTTTGGGATGGTTTTGTTCACCGCCTCCTGTACAATTACAAACCTCTGTTCATAGCTTTCTCAGGCACTCTGTTTACTAGATCTAATCCCTTGAATCCATTTGTCACCTCCATCTTATAATCATAGAGAATTTCATTTAGGTCATACCTGATGGGCCTACTGATTTTCTCCACTTTCTTTAGTTTAAGCCTGAATTTTACTATAAGGAGTTGATGATCTGAGCCAGTCGGCTCCAGGCCTTGTTTCTGCTGACTTTATACAGCTTCTCTGTCTATAGCTACACATAATATAATCAGCCTGATTTTGCTATTGACCATTTGGTGATGTCCATGTATGAAGCTGTCTCTTGTGTTGTTGAAAAATGATATTTATTATGATCAGAATGTTCTCTCAGCAGAATTCTGTTAGCGTTTGCCCTGCTTCATTTTGTATTCCAAGGCCAAACTTGCCTGTTACTCAAGGTATCTCTTGACTTCCTACTTTTGCATTCTAATCCCCCATGATGAATAGGGCATCTTTTTTTGATGTTAATTCTATGAGCTCTTATAGGTCTTCATAGAATTGATCGACTTCAGCTTCTTCTGCATTGGTGGCATAGACTTGGTTTACTATGATGTTGAGTAGTTTGCCTTGGAGATAAACAGATCATTCTGTCATTTTTGAGGTTGCAAACCTTGCATTTAGGACTACTTTGTTGATTCTGAGGGCTACTCCATAACAGATTCTTGCCCACAGTAATTGACATAATGATCATCTGAATTAAATTCACCCATTTTCATCCATTTTACTTCACTGATTCTTAAGATGTTGATTCATACTCTTGCCATCTCCTGTTTGACCACTTCCAATTTACTTTGATTCACAGACTTAATGTTCCAGGTTCCTATGCAGCATTGTTCCTTACAGCATCGGATTTTACTTTTTATCAACAGACACATTCACAACTGAAGGTCGCTTCCACTTTGGCCCAGCTCCTTCCTTTTTTTCTGGAGTTATTAGTAATTCCCCTCTGTTCTTCTACAGTAGCATACTGGACATCTTCTGACTCATCTTTCAGTGTCATATCTTTTTGCCTCTTTGTATAGTTCATGGGGTTATCACAGCAAGAATACTGGAGTAGTTTGCATTTCCCTCTTTCAGTGGATTACATTTTGTCAGAACTCTCCACTATGACCTGTCCACCTTGGGTGGCCCATCATGGCATGGGTCATAGCTTCATTGAATTATGAAAACCCCTTCATCACAAGTCAGTGATCCATGAAGGGGTTAAAATATCATACTTTTGTGATTTTGACCATTTTGGATCAGATATAAAGACAATGTGAGAAATGCCATCAAAATTGAATAGTCTAATCCATGAATTTATTTTTTGGGGCTCCAAAATCACTGCAGATGGTGACTGCAGCCATGAAATTAAAAGATGCTTGCTCCTTGGAAGAAAAGCTATGACCAACCTAGGCAGCATATTAAAAAACAGAAACATTACTTTACCAACAAAGATCCATCTACTCAAAGCTATGGTTTTTCCAGTAGTCATGTATGGATGTGAGAGTTAGACTCTATATAAAGCTAAGCACTGAAGAAATGATGCTTTTGAACTGTTGTGTTGGAGAAGACTCTTGAGAGTCTCTTGAGCAGCAAGGCAATCCAACCAGTCCATTGTAAAGGAAATCAGTCTTGAATATTCATTGGAAGGACTGATGCTGAAGCTGAAACTCCAATATTTTGGCCACCTGATGCTAAGACTGACTCATTGAAAGAGTCCCTGATGCTGGGAAAGATTGAAGGTGGGAGATGAAGGGGATGATAGAGGATGAAATGGTTGGATGGCATCACCCACGTGATGAAGGTGAGTTTGAGTAAGTTCCGAGAGATGGTGATAGACATGGTGTGCTGCTGTCCATGGGTTGCAAAGAGTTGGACACAACTCAGTGACTGAACTGAACTGAATCCATGAACATCATATAATCTCTCTATATATTTCAGTTTTTAGTGTCTTTCAGCTTTGTTAGACAATTTTCAGTGCAGAATTTTTGATAATAGAACATTGCATTTCACCATTAGTATTTTATAAATTCTGATGCTATTTTAAAAGTATTGCTTTTCAATTACAATTATTAAATGGAAAAAATAAAACAGGATTTAATCTCTGAAAATAGATAAATCCTATTTAAAAAGGATTTAGTTTTTTTTTTTAACCTTGAAGGAATATCTTAAATAATTTGTTTCTTCACTCAGAAAAAAAAAATATGTACTTGAAATATTCATTTTACATTTTTAATCATTTGATAGTCCCCAAATTTGGATTTGAATATCCTATATTAAGGGGCTTTCCTTGTGGCTCAGATGGTTAAGAAACTGCCGCAATGCAAGAGACATGGGTTAGATCCCTGGATTGGGAAGATTCCCTGAAGAAGGGAAAGGCTACCCACTTTAGCATTCTGGCCTGGAGAACTCCACGGACTGTATAGTCCACGGGGTCACAAAGAGTCAGACACGACTGAGCGACTTTCACTTTCATCCTATATTAAGAGTAGTGTCAAGAAGTGAAAATAAAAAGACCAAATCTTCACTTTCTCTTCTCCTTGACTGTCAGGGAATGGACATATAATCAATGTTTGGTCAGTTACTTCCAAACACCCAGGATTTTATTTTCCAAGAAGTGAAGCAACGTCAGGGGAATGCAGAAGTGATTACAAAGAATTCTCAAACTCATTCATTCAGGGACATTGGTAAACAAAGTCAGTTTGCAGAGGGTGGATATCAACAAATCCAGCAACGCGCCCAGTGTTCCCCGCTGGCGAAGCAGTGACTGCCGCTCTGAGTCTCTGTCCTCTCCAGGGGCACTTTGTCTTAGGAATGTGGCCACGTTCGCCTACCCAGCCTCCTTTGTTCATGTGAGTTTTGCAAGCCTGATTCCCCAAACTTTCGAGGAATACCACGAGACACCTTAAATCCCTGCAATAAGTTCTAGTTCTATTTAAATTAACCAGAGTCAACCCCTCTTGTTTTCTGCTAAGAACCCTAACTAGTACTCTATTTTACATTGTTTGTGTGAGAATTAAAAGAGCTAAGAACTTGGCACATCTGCCCAAAGTAAGCCATCCAAATGTATTAGCTCTTTCCCTTGTATTAAGTATTGCATTTCATTCTGAACTTTCTTATAAACTCTGCTTGTCAAGAATGATAGATCATAGAAAACATGCATCTTTAATGAATAACCAAACTCTTTCCAATTCAGGTTAGTGTTCTGTGTAATCACCCTAGGAAGCAAAAAAGAATTCCCAAATTCATTTAATAGTCTGGTCTTCTATAAAATCAAAATATCTTAAACTTCTAAAAGTTGTAAATATATATATCAATACTAGCAAAAGAAGGGAGGCTTAATCCCTAAACGTCAGGACTCTCCCTAGAATGTATTTTAGCCTGAAGGGTATTTGGAGGAAAAAGAAGAACTGTGCAGACAACTTTTAAGCCATATCTATGAAAATTTTATCCAATGAAGCAATGGTTTCTGTCTAGAATTATATTATGTTTTCTGCCGTAAAATTAACATCACCTTTGCTTTTACTCCTGCTAAGTATTTGTATGAAAGGTTTTTTAATTTTCTGTAATAGATTCCTAATTATTCAGTATCATCCCAAAGTACTTTTTTTTTTACCAAATAGATATTTTGTTCAATTAACTTTGCCTCTAGATCTTACTTTTTGCATTCTTGTCTTGTATGAATTAAATATATGGTTTCCCCAGTCCATTTCCTATATACTTTTGAAGCTTCCATAAACATGGATACTTCTTACACGCTTCATTTGATAATGATATTGAACCAAGATCTCTGCAGTATTGACTAGATCTCAGGAGAATATTTTTGCCCATACTTTTCTACTCACTGTAACATTATTTGTTTAATTATGCCTTTCTTTTTCTATTCCTCCCAGTGTAGAATATAGTTTCCACCCATTTCTGAGTCACTTGGACAGAAATTTGAAGACCAAGATTATTAAGAGATATTAACCGGTACAAATATATTCACTGAATTGGCCACAGAAAGAAAAGTCAGAAGACATGTTCTAAATCCCTATTGCAACACTTTTCTTGATTTTTAACTTATTTAGGCAAAATTAATTTGAACTTGTTGATTTCTCAGCTTCTTTCAACCTCAAAATGGCAATACTGAAGGTACTAAGTACCCTGCCTACTCAGAATGTTACTGAACATCAGATGGTGTGATATGTGTAAGGGCAATTTGCTAAACCAAACAGCACTTCAAATTGCTTCTCTCTATGAAAGCACTTATCACAAAGTCTGGTAATTATCTGTTAACTTGTCTGCCAACCCCTTCTAAAGCCTTTCCTCCTTGAAGGAAAGATGAATGAATGAAAATGTAAATTACCAGTTCCAGGGTCCATAGCATATTATACTACTAAAAATCTAAAAGATTTCATCACTTGCTGTGCTTTTAAAATTGCATGCTTCTTGCTTAAATTTAAATCCATTTTATATAAGCTCTGTCACTGCTGGCTTTTTTTCTTTTTTCTCTTGTTGTTTCCTTAAATATAAAATAGGAAAGAGTGAAAGAGAGACATGTGATCATAAAAATTTTGCTCTATAGTCAATGGCATGTATATAAGAGAACATGGTGTAAAAATTAGTAATGGAAAACAAAGATTTAAACTTTGCTTGTTATTCAATTAAAACTGTGATTTTTATGTTTAGTATGTTTATAATTTGCCCGTGTACAATTGTGGAGGATATATGTATGTATATACATACACACAGGAGAAGGCAATGGCACCCCACTCCAGTACTCTTGCCTGGAGAATCCCATGGACAGAGGAGCCTGGGAGGCTGCAGTCCATGGGGTCGCTAAGAGTCAGACACGACTGAGTGACTTCACTTTCACTTTTCACTTTCATGAATTGGAGAAGGAAATGGCAACCCACTTAGGTGTTCTTGCCTGGAGAATCCCAGGGACGGGGTAGCCTGGTGGGCTGCCATCTATGGGGTTGCACAGAGTCAGACACAACTGAAGTGACTTAGCAGCAGCAGCAGCATACACACACACACACATATATATACATAAACACAATGATTATTATCATTAAAAACATTAGAACAAAAAAAGAGAATTTTGTGACTTATTATGGCAGAGATGAAGTCTTTTCTCCATTCTTAGTTACACAGCTGACCCTTGAATAGCACAAGTTTGAACTGCATGGATCCTCTTAAAAACAGATTACTTCAGCAAATATACTGAAACCAGTTTTGGAGATCTGAGCAATTTTAAAAAATCTACAAGCCACTTAGCTCTTTCTCACTCATAATTCAAGAAACTGCATATCAGCTTGTCATTATGGGACACTTTTTAATGTAACAAAATTCTCAATAGTGTATTATGGATGTGACTGTTGTACTTTATTTCATAAAAAAATTTATAACAATTCACTAATATATATGCTAAGCTACTAGAAAGCAATATCGATTATACTAGGCTGCATGCAGCAATTATATTGCTGCTTCTTTCTCATAAATGAATGGCTAACTCTGCAGAAAATATGAATTCCTTTTTCACATTAATTTCTCTTCTTGATGTTAGTAGTATACATAACATCTAAATGTCTGTTGAACATTAGACAATATTACATATATATACTGACAGACTACTCATCTTGTTAATAGGCACCATAAACATACAGTATTGATTAATAAAGTACAACACTATAAACACAGTTTGTCTTCCTATTTTCTTTTTGTCTTGTTTTTTAATTCTTAGTTTGTATTGGAACATAGTGCATTCACACTGTTGTCTTAGCTTCAAGTGCTCAGCAAAGTGCTTCAGTTATATGTCTATCTCCCCTGCGTGGATCACAGCCTTGTTGTGGCGAAGGGGCTTGTGTCACTTAATGAAGCTATGAGCCATACCATGCAGGGCCACCCAAGATGGACGTGTCATCATGAACAGTTACAGTAAAACATGGTCCACCGGAGAAGGAAATGGCAACCCACTCCAGTAGTTTTGCCTGGAGAACCCCATGGACAGTATTGACAGGCCCAAAGATAGACCCCAGAAGATAAGTCCCCAGATCAGAAGATGTACAATATGCTACTGGGGAAGAGCAGAGGGCAGTTTCTAATAGCTCCAGAAAGAATGAAACAGTGGACCAAAGTCGAAACAACCCTCAGTTGTGGATGTGACGGGTGTGAAAGAAAAGTCCGATGCTGTAAACAACAATATCGCATAGGATCCTAGAATGTCAGGTCCATGAATCAAGGTAAACTGGACGTGATCAAGGAGCAGACAGCAAAAGTATGCACCAACATCTTAGGAATTAGTGAACTAAAATGGATTGGATGGGCGGTTTAACTCCAATAACCATTGTATCTACTACTGTGGGCAAGAGTCTCTTTGGAGAAATGGAGTAGCCCTCAGAGTCAACAAGAGTCCACACACAGGACCTAATCAAGGCTATGCCCCAACCACTGATGCTGAAGATGATGAAAGTGACCAGTTCTGTGAAGATCTACAACCCTTTCTAGAACTACCACTTAAAATAGATGTCTGTTTCATCGCAGAGGATTGAAAAGCAGAAGCAGAAAGTCAAAAGATACCCAGAATAACAGGCAAGGCTGGCGCTGAAGTATAGAATGAAGCAGGGCATAAGGTCAAGGAGTTTTGGCAAGAAAACATGTCTGTCATAGCAATTACCTTTCTCCAAATACTCAAGACATCTCTACACATGGACATCACCAGATGATCAATACTGAAATCAGATTGATTATGTTCTTTGTAGCCAAAGATGGAGAAGCTCTATATAGTCTGCCAAAAAAAAAAAAAAAAGAACTGGAGCTGGCTGTGGCTTGGATCATGAACTTCTTATTGCAAAATTCAGGTTTAAATTGAAAAAAGTAGGGAAAATAACTAGGTCATTCATGTATGACTTAAATCAAATCTCTTATGATTATACAGTGGATGTAACAATTAGATGAGATCTGGTAGACAGAGTGCCTGAAGAACTATGGATGGAGGTTTGTGACTCTACAGGAGACAGAGAAAAAAAAAATCCCAAAGAAAAAGAAATGCAAGAGGACAAAGTGGTTGTCTGAGGAGGCTTTACAAATAGTTGAAGAAATAAGAAAGATGGAAAAAACAAGGGAGAAATGAAAAGGTATACCCAACTCAATGCAGAGTTCCAGAGAATTGCAGTGAGAGACAAGAAGGTCTTCTTCAATGAAGAATGCAGAGAAATAGAGGGAAACTATGTAAAGGGAAAGACTAGAGATCTTTTCAAGAAAATTGGAGATATTAAAGGAATATTTCATGCAAGAATGGTCATGAGAAAGAACAGAAACTGTAAGGACTTAATGAAACAGAAGAGATGGAAAGAATACACAGAAGAATTGTACACAAAAAGTTTTAAAGTAATGACAGGTTTTATTGTCTTGGGCTCCAAAATAACTGTCAATGGTGACTACAACCATGAAATCAAAAGACACATTACTTAGAAGGAAAACTATGACCAATCTAGACAGCATATTAAAAAGCAGAGACGTCACTTTGCTAACAAAAGTCCATATAGTCACAGCTATGGTTTTGCCAGTAGTCATGTACAAATATGAGTGTTGGACCATAAAGAAGGCTGAGACCCAAGCAATTGATGCTTTCAAACTGCAGTGCTGGAGAAGATTCTTGCAAGTCCCTTGGACTGCAAGGAGATCAAACCAATCATTCCTAAAGGAAATCAGTCCTGAATATTCACTGGAGGGACTGATGCCAAAACTGAAGCTCCAGTACTCTGGCCACCTGATGTGAAGAGCTGACTCATTGGAAAAGACCCTAATGCTGGCAGGGATTGGGGGCAGGAGGAGAAGGTAGTGGCAAAAGGTGAGATGGTTTGGTAGCATCAGACTCCATGGACATGAGTCTGCGCAAACTCTGGGAAACAGTGGAGGACAGAGGAAACTGGCGTGCTACAGTCCGTGGCGTCGGAAAGAGCTGGACACGGCTTAGCTACTGAATAACAACATACACGTATCCATTCTTTTCCCGATTCTTTTCCCACTCAGTTCATTACATGGTATTGCGCACAGTGCCCTGTGCTATGCAGCGCCTCCCTGCTGACTCGGTTATATACAGCAGTGTATACACATTAATCCAAACTCCCAGCTTGTGTATCCCCTTCCTTTCTCCTTTGGTAACCATGCTTGCTTTTGACATCTGTGAGTCTGTTTCTCTTTTGTAAATGATTTCACTTGTATCATCTTTTTCCTTTCTTCTATTTTGTTGTCAGAATACAGTCAAATATATGTCAATCTACTATTAATCTTACCAGTACGGTTCCAGTCAACAGTAGGCTATCAGTAGTTAAGTTTTGGGGGAATCAAAAGTTGTAAAGTGATATTCTTCTGTGCTGAGGTTGGCATCTCTTGCTCCTATATTTTATTCAAGAATCTTGTGTTAAAGTATAGTCACTCTAATTCTTCCATTTTATTTTTGGCTAGTATTTGAAAAAAACAAAACAAAACTGCCCTAGAAAGAGTTTCTGTCATGAAAATACCTCTGTGATTTTGAGGGGCTAAATTATTATATTTTATTGAAAATTTTCACTCTAACAAAAATAAGTGACAAATATGTATCTATAGAGAACTGGATGGAAGGTAGTTGTGAGCAAGCAAGACAATAGAACAATTATATGTAGATCTGGCAAGCAAATCATCTTTCTGTTTTTTTTAATTTATTAAATATTCATTAAATACCCTTGTGCCAAATACTATGCTAGGCAATAGAGTTCAAAGATAAGCACAGTTATTCTGACAGCATCTAAAAGATATACAGAATTAATGAAGCTAGGAGGTGAGATCAGACAAAAATAGTCATAATTTGTGTAGAAACAGTGTATTTTGAGCACCAGAGGCCCTGCATAAGAGTCACAAATCTTTTAATGAATGGTCTTCTGATGATGGTCAGACTATTTTACCTCTCTGAAAGAATTTACCCAGAAATATTGACTTCCTCACAGGGATATTGGTGATATAAGTTGAAATAACATGGGTGATAACTTCATATCCCAAATGCTTAATTACTACTATGGAAAAGGAATTTGATATAAATTATAGATTAAGAATTTGAGTCATCAGTAAACTTAAAATCCAGTACAGCCAAGAAAAATTCTTTTGCTAGAATAAAAAACTATTATAAGTATCTGACTCTAACTACAAATTTAGAATTATTGGATATTATATATCTATTCTGTAACCTAAGATACTTTCCAGATTTCATATATTTCAAAATACTGCCTGCAGATTTTCATATAAATACTGAATTCCTTTTTTTTTTATGATGAGAAGACAAATAATCAAAAACATCAGTTAATTTACATTCTCACTCAATTTGGTATACATATTGGTCAAAAATACAGTCAGAGGAGATATAATATTCTATACTCTAAAAGCTTAAGTAATGGAATAAGATGGATTTCACTTTGTGTCTAAAAAATTTGGATTCACTAATGAATTCCTCCTGCCAGAATTTCAAATAATATGTTGAATAATTCTTTGTGCATTGTTAATGAACACCTTGTGAATTCAGATGAAACTGCAGGCAAAGATATGCTATGTCCCTGTGTGTAGACTAGGATGCAGTGTCCCTACATAACGACAGCGTGCTCCTTAAATAAAGTCTGCATGAATGCCATGTTACTTCTCAGTTTCCAGTGCTCTTTTATACGATCTTTCATTTGACATTTTAAAAAACCCTATAAAGTAATGAATATTTTAATGCATTTTATTGGAGGTGATGAGTGGTGAGTTTCATAGAAAAGACAGATTTAGTACACAAAAGGCGTCATATCTGTCTCTGCCATACTCCAGTGCTTCCTTCTTGCCTGGAATGATTACAATCACACTATTGAAGAGGGTTTATTACAAGCGCTGCCCCTAAAATGCCTGTAGTTTATTTAGCTCCAGGTTGTACCATGACATGGTTGTCATTTTTCTTTCTCTTTCCTCCCCTTGCTTAAAAGTATTTTTATGAATGGGTGAGCAACACAAAGGGGCATTCTGTTTTTGCTAAAGGAAATTGAATAATCATAGTATTCTCAAGAAGAAAAAAAAAAAGAGATTGAAGAAGGAAGGTGACACAGAAAACGGAGCAATCTGATTTCATTTAACAAGTACAGAATATGAGAATGTTGAGCTTCCCTGGTGGCTCAGATGGTAAAGCGTCTGCCTGCAATGTGGCAGACCCGGGTTCAGTCCCTGGGTTGGGAAGATCTCCTGGAGAAGGAAATGGCAACTCCACTCCAGTACTCGTGCCTGGAGAACCCCGCAGACGGAGCAGCCTGGTATGCTACAGTCCGTGGGGTCGCAAAGAGTCGGACACGACTGAGCCACTTCCCTATACTATCACTATGAGTATGTTAAGCACATTAACCTAGAGTCGATCCAGTTCCTGATAATCTTCCAGCATGAGGGTTCAGGGTGCCTTGTCACCAAATCCGTTTTCACTCTTACGGGATTCTTTCAGTGATTAGAGCCTCGGGCTGAGAACACACATGGATGAGGCTCATCTCTTAGAGGAGTTTTATGTTCAGTCAATCTTGGTCAAAGTTGAGAATAGACTATATTACATTTTAACATTTCTTCTAGCTCAAGGTTTTATGATCCTTTGGAGATTCATAATTTCTGGCATCTACGACATTCCTTCGTATTAAGCTGAGTTTTTCTAATTTACTGCATCATGCTAAATGGTGCCCTGGTGATCTGAAAAACGAACGTGTGCATCCAACCCTAAATACTGTATTTAGTACACTTGCCACTATTCTTCTCTTATTTGCATATTTTCATCTAGAATCATCTTTTGTGAGCAGGGAAAAAAATCTTTGTCCAAAAGCAGCATCAACTGAATTCTGTGTTTGCCATATATTCCTCACAGAAGGTTAGGCCTCAGTTTTCTCATGGCAGAAAGAAGGGGAAATTATATATGCCTCCCAAGCTGCTAAATCACTTAAGGCCAAGAAAACTTCTAGCAAAATATATTGAACATATTATATGTACATATATATGTATAATGTATAAGAATATGTGTATATAGATATATGTAACACCTATATATTATATATACAATATTTCCTTTCTGTATCAACTGAAGTTCAATTCTGAATTAACTTTCTGATTCGTGTCCTTTCTAGAAGTCTTATTCTCATCACTTTATATTAGTTAAATTCAGTTCAGCTCAGTTCAGTCGCTCAGTCGTGTCCGACTCTTTGCGACCCCGTGGACTGCAGCACACCAGGCCTCCCTCTCCGTCGAGTTTACTCAAACCCACGTCCATTGAGTTGGTGATGCCATCCGAACATCTCATCCTCTGTTGTCCCCTTCTCCTCCTACCTTCAATCTTTCCCAGCATCAGGGTCTTTTCAAATGACCTTATATACTAGCGCCCCCCCCAACTATTTTTTTTTAATCTTTTATGATTGAAATGTAAAATCCTGGGTGAAAATCCAGTTTCCCTACTCCATTATCTTCCATCTCTACCGTAAAAGCCTACAATGTTAGCTCCAGTTTGCTCAGGATTGCCAACAAAGCTATCACGATCTGGCTTAATTTAGCTCCCAAACTCATGTCCTGCAACACCCCGTATCACACACATTCTTCTTCTATAAAGATCTTTAACTGATTCCAACTGTTGACTGTTTCTTAACTGGCCATTTTTGTGAACCTCTTATACCATTGCCTTCTGCCTATGAGGTGCTTCACCCACATTTTCACATCACAAACTACAAGACATTCTTCAAGTTTAGATAAAATACACTTCCTAAAACTCTCCAGCTGGCATTCTCTTTGGGATTTCCATGGAAGGCTCTCTGTTTTGCTGGTGTAGTGTTTATCTAATTAGATAACAATGAGTTGTTTGTGGGCACAGGACTTTCAATAGTGAGGAACAGATGTCTTTTCCCTCAGAAAGCAGTATAAGGGTCTGGCTGACATAGTCAAGGACATTAGTCTCTCTTCTGTGCACCCAGAGTACACTGTATTTATTGATACCTTTATTTCAAGATTTAACTAATTTCATTCTTAATCATGCTCCTAGGTGCAGGTCTGTGAACTCAAAGACACTGAATGAATGAATGAATTTATCTATCTGTGTATCTCATTTATACAAACGTACATATACTCATATTCATCAAGCAACCTACATCTTGACACAGAGGAAACATGCCATTAACATTTCATTTTTTGTTTTTATTTTTCATCTGCAGAAAAATAAAATTTAGCAGCTCCCTCATGTGAGACTGTAGTACTAAGTGATCATTCTGTAACAGCCACTTCAGTTGGTTTGATGTGGAAAAGAATGAAAAGGAAGACATACTTTCTCCCAACCACTGATCTATAGGAACGTAAACAAGCTACCCAGGAACAGCGAGTCTCCTTGTTTACTCGTTCACTCCCTTATGCTTATAATATCCTCCTGTCAGCTGCGCATCGACTTGCAAACATGGTCTTTTTCTATCTGTAATGTGACATGACCTGTTCGGTTTGACTTATATCAGTTTGCCATTGTCACTCTCAGGCTGTTGGCATCTTCTGTCACGCATTTTCAGGGGTGCAGGAGATGGACTCAGTAAATTTATAGCTCCTCCTTTATTTTTACATTTTGACCTTTCAGACTCTTGAGCGGTGCCTGACTTATGATCTGTGTCCTTCCATTCACATGTTCCAAGCACTTATTTCATCTTTTTCTTTCTGTCTAAGATAGTTATTAATATTGTCACTCAGAGACAGTGGACTACAATGCTAAACTACTCATTGATTATTTCTATTTGTACTACAGCTTCTGTCCATTACTACTTGCCAAAGTAGCCTCTGCTTTTTAATATGCTTCTAGGTTGGTCATAACTTTTCATCTAAGGAGCAACTATCTTTTAATTTCATGGCTGCAGTCACCATCTGCAGTGATTTTGGAGCCCCCAGAAATAAAGTCTGTTGCTGTTTCCATTGTTTCCCCATCTATTGCCATGAAGTGATGGAACCAGATGTCATGATCTTAGTTTTCTGAATGCTGAGTTTTAAGACAACGTTTTCACTCTCCTATTTCACTTTCATCAAGAAGCTCTTTAGTTCTTTTTCACTTTCTGCCATAAGGATGGTGACATCAGCATACCTGAGGTTATTGATATTTCTCCAGGCAATCTTGATTCCAGGTTTTGCTTCATCCAGTCCAGCATTTCTCATGATGTAATCTTCATATAAGTTAAATAAGCAGGGTGACAATATACAGCCTTGACACACTCCTTTCCCTGTTTGGAATCAGTCTGTTATTCCATGTCCAGTTCTAACTGTTGCTTCCTGACCTGCATACAGATTTCTCAGGAGGCAGATCAGGTGGTCTGGTATATCTATCTATTTCAGAATTTTCTAGTCTGTTATGATCCATACGGCCAAAGGCTTTGGCATAGTAGATGTTTTTCTAGAACTCTCTTGCTTGTCCAATGATCCAGTGGATGTTGAAGATTTGATCTCTGGTTCCTCTGCCTTTTCTAAATCCAGCTTGAACATCTGGATGCTCTTGGCTCACATACTTGTTGAAGCCTGGCTTGCAGAATTTTGAGCATTAATTTACTAGTGTGTGAGATGAGTGCAATTGTGCAGTAGTTTGAGCATTCTTTGGCATTGCCTTTCTTTGGGAATGGAATGAAACCTGACCTTTTCTAGTCCTGTGGCCACTGCTGAGTTTTCCAGATTTGTTGGCATGTTGGGTGCAGCACTTTCATAGTATCATCTTCTAGGATTTGAAATAGCTCAACTGGAATTCCGTCACCTCCACTAGCTTTGTTCCTAGTGATTCTTCCTAAGGCCTACTTGACTTCACATTCCAGGAAGTCTGGGTCTGGGTGAGTGATCACACCATCGTGGGAATCTGGGTCCTAAGGATATTTTTGTACAGTTAGTTCTTCTGTGAATTCTGGTCACCTCTTCTTAATATCTTCTGCTTCTGTCAGGTCCAGACCATTTCTGTCCTTTATAATGCTCATCTTTGCATGAAATGTTCCCTTGGTATCACTAATTTTCTTGAAGAGATCTCTAGTCTTTCCCATTCTATAGTTTTCATCTCTTTCTTTGCATTGTTCACTGAAGAAAACTTTCTTATCTCTCCTTGCTATCTTTGGAACTCTGAATTCAAATGGGTATATCTCTCCTTTTCTCCTTTGCCTTTAGCCTCTCTTCTTTTCTCAGCTATTTATAAGGCCTCCTCATACAACCATTTTGCCTTTTTGCATTTCTTTTTTTTTGGGGGGGGGGCGGGGGGATGGCCTTGATCACTTCAGAAACTCTATCTATCAGATCTAATTCCTTAAATCTATTTGTCACTTCCACTGTATAATACAAGTGATATGATTTAGGTCATACTTGAATGGTCTAGTGGTTTTCCCTACTTTCTTCAATTTACATCTGAATTTTGCAATAAGGAATTCATCATCTGAGCCACAGTCAGCTTCCGGTCTTGTTTTTGGTGACTGTATAGTGCTTGCCCGGAGAAGGCAGTGGCACCCCACTCCAGTATTCTTGCCTGGAAAATCCCATGGATGGAGTAGCCTGGTAGGCTGCAGTCCATGGGGTCGCGAAGTCGGGCATGACTGAGCAACTTCACTTTCACTTTTCACTTTCATGCACTGGAGAAGGAAATGGCAACCCACTCCAGTGTTCTTGCCTGGAGAATCCCAGGGACGGGGAGCCTGGTGGGCTGCCGTCTATGGGTCGCACAGACTCGGACGCAACTGAAGCGACTTAGCAGCAGCAGCAGCAGCAGCAGAGTGCTTGTCCATTACGTCCAGCTCTCCCCAGCAGAGGGCGAGGCTGCCCCACTGGAAACACGAGGCCAAGTTCCAAGCTATTGTCCTCCCTTGTGTGGGGTCGTGGTCAGGAGCCCGTTGTTGCCGTGGCCTCGAGCGAGGCAGACAGACAAGTAGTGCCCCCATAACCTTTATGGAAAAACCTAGAAACAGTGCCCATCCACAGTGACAACTGTGTCAAGCAGAAGATACGGCACGCATTCGTGGTGGCAGAGAGTCTCCTCCAGACTATCGCACTACCCTGACTCCTCGGTGCTGGCCTCCGAGAATGTCTCTCTCCGAGAATGTTTCTTACCATTTCTCGTGAAATCTGCAAGCTTTATACCTAGTGATGTATATATGTCAATCTCAATCTCCCAGTCCCTCCTACCCATCTCAGTTCAGTTCAGTTCAGTCGCTCAGTCGTGTCCGACTCTTTGGGAGGCCTCCCTGTCCATCACCATCTCCCGGAGTTCACTCAGACTCATGTCCATCGAGTCCGTGATGCCATCCAGCCATCTCATCCTCGGTCGTCCCCTTCTCCTCCTGCCCCCAATCCCTCCCAGCATCAGAGTCTTTTCCAGTGAGTCAATCTTGGCATGAGGTGGCCAAAGTACTGGAGCTTCAGCTTTAGCATCATTCCTTCCAAAGAAATCCCAGGGCTGATCTCCTTCAGAATGGACTGGTTGGATCTCCTTGCAGTCCAAGGGACTAAAGAGTCTTCTCCAACACCACAGTTCAAAAGCATCAGTTCTTCGGTGCTCAGCCTTCTTCACAGTCCAACTCTCACATCCATACATGACCACAGGAAAAAACATACCCATCTATTCCCCCCTTAATATATATACACGTATTTGTTTTCTTTTTCTGCTTTGCAAGCAAGTTCATCTATATCAAGTACTTAATGATATTCTTTTTAGTGAAAAATATTATACTGTGACATATAGGAAATATTCATTTAAACAAAATCAATTAACAGAAAAGTTCTTTTCTTTAAGAACAGCTCTCTAGTATACATGTGTAGGAGTACAGATGGGTAGCAGGTGGTTTTCTCAGGACAGAAATGGGGGCTGAACAAAGAGTAGAGCTATGATAAGAATCACAGTGGATTTTTTAACAGAGGATTGCTGTGCATTAAGATATGGCTTAAGCACTATACATGCATTATATATCTAACTATTGCAGTAAAATAATTTTATTAGAACCATAAAAGAGATAAACTGAGAGTTACACAGCCATAGAGAGTGAGGAATTATATTTGTTTAGGCATATGATTGTGAAATATTTCAGGAAAGATATATCATCTGAATCTATGATTAAGAGATGAATAATTTTGTGCTGGTTGAGAAGGGGTAATTAAGGAATTGATTTCAAAACTAGACGGCACAAACTTGTCACTTTTAAATTTCTCAAAGAAATTTATATACTTCTAAATCAGAATCTTAGGGTGACAAGAAGCATGGTGAGAGGTAAACCAATTTCTGTTATAGCAAATTAGCTGAATAAAGCATACAACCTACAGGTCAGTGATGCTTGTACTCCTTGAGATAAGGCTTGACATGGAATTATAATTAGTTGGGATTGAAAGCTTTTAGTACATACAAAGAAAAAAAAAGGTTGATAACATTTGAAATGACTGTCAGAGAATGTAGTCTTAAATATAAAGCTACTACTTATAATATTTATTTAAAAATTTTTTGAGAGTTAATTGCTAGCCAAGGCTTTATGAATCCAGAAAAAATCAGGTAGATATTTATACCCATGGAATTTGCATGCTAATTAATATAAGCAAACAAACACAAAGGTAAGCAAGATTATCTTAGATACTGAGGGTCTCAAAAAGATTGAATCGGGGGGGAACAAGGTCACTAGGGCAGTAACTTTAGAAAAAACTTTAAAAATAAGAGCTTTTGAGGTAGTCTGACCATGGGTTGGAAATGAATTTTCAGAGAAGAGTATTGCAGAAAAGAGTGAGTTTATTAAGAACAAAGAGCAGAAAAAGGGGGCACTGTGGGTGCAGTGGGCCAACAACTCCTGACAGGCCAGGGATCCTTGACAGTTTTCTTGAGTTAATAGTCAATTTTTATAGGCTCAAGACAAAAAATATTTCTGTTGGAAGGTTGGTGTTCAGTTCAGTTCAGTCGCTCAGTCGTGTCCGACTCTTTGCGACCCCATGAATCGCAGCACGCCAGGCCTCCCTGTCCATCACCATCTCTCGGAGTTCACTCAGACTCACATCCATTGAGTCAGTGATGCCATCCAGCCATCTCATCCTCGGTCGTCCCCTTCTCCTCCTGCCCCCAATCCCTCCCAGCATCAGAGTCTTTTCCAATGAGTCAACTCTTCGCATGAGGTGGCCAAAGTACTGGAGTTTCAGCTTTA
>SJYT01028084.1:0-14248 GCA_006410635.1 Cephalophus harveyi
TTTCTTTGGAAGGAATGATGCTAAAGCTGAAACTCCAGTACTTTGGCCACCTCATGCGAAGAGTTGACTCATTGGAAAAGACTCTGATGCTGGGAGGGATTGGGGGCAGGAGGAGAAGGGGACGACTGAGGATGAGATGGCTGGATGGCATCACGGACTCGATGGACGTGAGTCTGAGTGACCTCCGGGAGATGGTGATGGACAGGGAGGCCTGGCGTGCTGCGATTCATGGGGTCGCAAAGAGTCGGACACGACTGAGCGACTGAACTGAACTGAACTGAAGTATTGAAAGGGCAGCCAAGGCTGAGAGCCCATGTCCTAGGCTGTTTCCATGTGACTCTATGTGATTACCTCTTGATACTTCATGTGCTTCTTTTTTTGTGTTCTTAAACCTGTTCATCCAACTCTTTGACCACCCTGTCTGGGGGCTCTTGGTTCACTGGTGTTCCCTTATAGCAATTTTTAGAGAGGTTCCTTGAAGGAGGAAAGGGCAGTGACCAGGAGGGCTTGGGAAGGTGTTAATTAAATCAGGTAGAGATCAACTCATGCACGTGTCTGCAGTCCTGTCTCGTTCTGCTCGACCCCACGGGCTGCAGCCCGCCAGGCTCCTCTGTCCATGGGATTCTCCAGGCAAGAACACTGGAGTGGGTTGCCATTTCCTCCTCCAGGGGAACTTCCCAACCCAAGGACTGAATGTGCATTTCTTGGGTCCTGAACTGGCAGGCAGATTTTTTACCACTGCATCACCTGGGAAACCGTAAATCAGGTGTGGTCACAAGCTGAAACGTCCACAGGGGCCAGGGAGCAACATAAAAGTAGTGACCTGGATGGGAACAATCCAGCTGGGGAGGGGACTGGGGCTTGTGACCCGGAGGGCACGTCCTCTGGACAATGAAGACCACAGCTACCCACCTCCAGTTGGTTGTGCCATGTGGGCTATCAATTGCAAAAATGGCCACACACTCCATCTTGGATCTATTCCCCCTTGGCAATGGGCCTTTGCAACCCCTTACATCAGGAGGTGGAGTCTATTTCTCCAACCCTTGAGACCACTGGCCATGAAACTTGCTCTGGCCAGTGGGAGGTTGGCAGATGTGACGCAAGCAGAGGTATGAAAATTACTTGAGCATTGGTGTGTGTCCTCCAGATGCTTCTGGGGACCCAGTGACCATGTAGCAAAGGGCCCTGGCCAGCCTGCTGCGTGGTGCACACAGCCGAGACGTGTGAGCGCAGCTGGTTCCAGACCATCTAGCCCCAGATGACCGTAGAGACCAGCTAAGCTGGCCCTGACTGGAAGGACTGCCTGGCTAACCCATAAAATTGAGGAAAATACTAAGCGTTCCTTCAGGTGACCAAGTATCAGGGCAGGTTGCAAAAACTTACTGCAGTACAACCCAACATGGCCAGATGTTATAATCTTTTGAAAAGAAACCAGAAGTTCACATTATTGTGTTGGCTCCAGTTTTGTAAAAAATTTGAATCAGTAGCCAGCATCCAGAAAGAACTCTCTAGGCCAAACAAAACATATCTTCAGGCTGCCCTTGGCCCTTAGGCTGTTGCTTTCTGCACAGAGGCACACGATTTGTTTATACTCACACCAAGTGGTCACCGATATTCTTGCCCTTCCTGCCCAGGCTGCCGTGCCCAGGTTAGCCTCAGAAGCCATTTCTTTGTATGGAACACTCACTATACACTTCGAAAGCATCCCTTGGCTGTCTTCCCACATGGAAATGGAAGTTGCTGGTGTTGGCAGTCCTCAAGGAGAAAGTGAAATTTGAGATGGGGCCCCATGGGGGAGGGTGGAAAGGATATTCCTGGCTTTAGGCAGCAAGGGATCAGGCGTGGGCGTGGAGCTGGGAGTGGGACAGTCAGTCCATCAATTTGGGCCAGAGAAGAGGATTCCTATAGGGAAAGTGAGGGAGCCACGGCAGAAGGGAGAGGCCCTAAGGGCTAAGCCAGGGAGTTGACGTTTGATTCTGTGGGCATGCCAGGCAAAGTGTTGTTGACTGAAGGTTTGAGTGAGGTGCACGGGGAAGCAATGATCTGCTGTATTCTGGACATCAGAGTGCCCTATGGGAGGAGAGAAGGGAGGCAGAGAGAGAGAGACAGAGAGAGGGGATAGTGTTTCTAATGACATGGGAAAACATGACGTTTGATTCTGTGGGCATGCCAGGCAAAGTGTTGTTGACTGAAGGTTTGAGTGAGGTGCACGGGGAAGCAATGATCTGCTGTATTCTGGACATCAGAGTGCCCTATGGGAGGAGAGAAGGGAGGCAGAGAGAGAGAGACAGAGAGAGGGGATAGTGTTTCTAATGACATGGGAAAACTGACAAGGAGAAGCATGTTGCTTGAAATTTATGGTAACTTCTCTTTCAGTTCAGTTCAGTTCAGTCGCTCAGTCGTGTCCGACTCTTTGCGACCCCATGAATCGCAGCACGCCATGGACTGTGAAGAAGGCTGAGCGCCGAAGAACTGCTGCTTTTGAACTGTGGTGTTGGAGAAGACTCTTGAGAGTCCCTTGGACTGCAAGGAGATCCAACCAGTCCATCCTAAAGGAGATCAGTCCTGGGCGTTCATTGGAAGGACTGATGCTGAAGCTGAAGCTCCAATACTTTGGCCACCTCATGTGAAGAGTTGACTCACTGGAAAAGACCCTGATGCTGGGAGGGATTGGGGGCAGGAGGAGAAGGGGATGACAGAGGATGAGATAGCTGGATGGCATTACCAACTCGATGGACATGAGTTTGGGTAAACTTCGGGAGTTGGTGATGGACAAGGAAGCCTGGCGTGCTGCGATTCATGGGGTTGCAAAGAGTCAGACACGACTAAGCGACTGAACTGAACTGAACATTTTCTAAGAGTTTAAAGAGGTCCTGATGATGAACAGTTTGAGGACTCTGGCCTAATTAAGCCCTTGATTGCATGAATCACAAATAGATACAGAAGTGGTCACCACAGCATGATTTTTAATAAGGGAGAAATTATGCCCCTTCAGTGAGAGAAAGGATAAATGGTGTATGTGTATATATATATGCACAGATCTCAGATACACACACACATCTCAGGAACACACTGTTGCGAAGAAAAGGAAACTGAAAAGCACTGTACAAGATGGTGCCAGTCATTTCTATTTTAAGACAATGAACAATAGTCCATTCTGTTCAAGGCTAAACACAGAAAGGTCAAGTGGACCTTCAGGAAGCTGCCCAGCAGGCTCATAACTGAGACTGCATGTGGGAGCAAGGAGGGAATAACACTGGGGTGGGGACAGCAGACACTGGGCATTGCAGCTCCTGCTGCAGAGCCTAACTTCTCTTATTTAAAAAGGGTGGGGGGCCTTTCCCTGTCTCAAGCCAGAGAGCAAGCCTGCTTTAGGGCAGCCTCTCCTCCAAACCCTACTTCCATGAAATGACACTGCCTACTAGATAGCCATCGTTAGAAGTCCTGGGGTCGGCTAGAATCCACGCAGCATACAGCCTTGACTCTGTTAGAAATCTGCTCATACTGGTTGTGCCAGTCAAGATTTTGTTATAGGTCCACCTGAAACCTCAGTCAGTACTGTGAAGATGGGATTTATAAACCTGCAATTATAAGCCTGTTAATTTTTAAGTGCCTCTTTCTGTATGTTTTTCAGTCCTGTGTTTTCCACGGCTATTTTAGCTACTTTAAACCAAAGAGCTCTCCACTACTTCAGGTTTACACTGCTCTCAGCTCTGTCTGATCTCCATTCTTAGGGTTTTTTTGGTGCATGAACACTGGAGGAAAACTTGACAAAATCAAAATTTTTTGCACCTCAGCAAAGGAAACCATAAACGAAAGGACAACCTAGAGAATGGGAGAAAATTTTGCAAATGATGCAACTGGTTAATTTTCAAAATATACCAACAGCTCAATACAGAAAAGGGGGGAGGGGCAGAAGACCTAAGTAGACATTTTACCTCCAAAGACAACATACAGAGGACAGCAACTATACCCCCAAAAAATTAATTTTAAAAAACTTTAAAAAGAAGATATACAAATGGCCAGTAAGCACATGAAACGATGTTCAACATTGCTAATTATTAGAGTAATGCAAATCAAAACAACAATAAGGTACCACTTCACACTGGTCAGAATGGCCATCATTAAAAGTCTACAAATAACAAATGCTGGAGAGGGTATGAAGAAAACAGAACCCTCCTACACTGGAAAATGTAAAATGATACAGCCACTATGGAGAACAGTATGAGGGTTTCTCAAAAGCTACCATATGATCCTGCAATCCCACTCCTGGGCATATATCTGGAGAAAACTATAATTCTAAAAGATATGTGCACCCCAATGTCCACAGCAGCCCTATTTACAATAGCCAAGATATGGAAGCAACCTAAATGTCCATCTACAGAGGAATAGATAAAGAATATACATGATGTAATACTACTCAGCCATAAAAAAGGATGAAATACTGTCATTTGCGGCAACATGGATGAACTTAAGAGATTATTATATCAAGTGAAGTAAGTCAGGCCAAGACAAATATCATAGGATATTGTCTATATGTGTACTCTGGGGAAAAAATGATACAAACTTACTTACAAAAAAAAAACACACTCACAGACATAGAAAACAAATTTATGATTACCAAAGAGGAGAAGGGGATTAAATTAGAAGTCTGAGATTAAAACATACACACTAATATATATAAAATTAATAAATAACAAGGACCTGTGTAAGCATAGGGACCTATATTCAGTATCTTGTAATAACCTACAAAGGAAAAGAATCTAAAACAGCACACGTGCACACACATACACACACACAAACACACACACTGCAGTCCAGTGGTTAAGACTCTGCACTTTCATTTCAGGGAGTGCAGATTGGATCCCTGGTCAGAGAACTAAGATCCCTAATGTGACCACAAAAAACAAAACCCCAAAACTAATACAACATTGTAAATCAACTGTATTTCAATTTAAAAAAATTTAAGTCTTTGTGCCTGATTATGTTTGGCCTTTCAAGAGTAAATTTTAATATTTCCAATAGTCAACAAACATATAAAAAGAGAACAAGAGTAAGAAAGAAAAAGAAAAGTATGTAATCCTTAAAGGAAAAAAATCAGGCATTTCAAGGGACTAAGCAAGGGGAAAGTCTACAGTAAGCTCAGCTAGAAAGCCAGGTTTCCAACTCTGGCACCATCCTGCAGGTGCAGTGCCACCTGCCACACAACATCTCATGACCCACCCTGGCAGCTGTGTGGCCTCCTCTCAGCTGTCTTTCACATTTGTCAATTTTCATCAAGGCACTTGGCTTTTAAATTCACAAATCAGTGACAGGAGATTCATGCTTTCCACAGCAGCTCGTAGATTGACAGGAATTCCTCTGAAGGACAGTAGCCCTCATTTCAAAGGGCACCTGGTCCCTGTGATATTCCTCAGTTCCTCATTGAGCAAAAACTATGTGCCAGGACACAAAACCAGTGAGGTAAGGACTGAAGCAGGAATGGAGGCTCCCACAACAATGAAGTTAAATAAAAGCAGCGAGACACAAAAGGCCATGTGGTATATGACTACATTTATGAGCAACGTCCAGAAAAGGCAAATTCATAGAAACACAAGCATATACTAATCTGCCTGAGAAGGAGACTGGAGTGTGACTGCAGATGGGCATGAGGGGTCTTTGTAGGATGAGGAAATGCTCTCGACTACAGAGATGTTGTACAACTATGTAAATTTACTACAAGTCTCTGATTTGATTGATTTGTATGATTTAAATGGGTGAATATTATCAACAGTGACTTTTCAGAGCTGACAAATCACTTCTGTTTATCAACCAAAATCTCCTTTATTTGTAGGGCAGTTCTGGCCTGAGCTGCACAGCCTGGGCATCCACCATTCCCAGGGACTTAACTTGTACCGCCTTGCATCGAGGGTGCTGGCATGCCCCATCCTTGGGAGAACTGAGAAAATCTCTGGAGTCAGTCTGGGAATGGAACCCAGTTGAGAAAGGCTGCAGGCTGTACAAAAATCAACACTAAAATTGAATCCTATCAAGTCTAAAGATTTCATTAAAATAATTTAGAGGTTTTAAATCTATTGATAAATTTTAATTATAATTTTACACGAAAAGGGCAAAGTACTTTTTTAAATTAAAAATAGAAATGCTATTCTAAGTGGGAGCAGAGAATTTAAAAATCTGTTACTTAAAAAAAAAATGAAAGAATGAGCTCAGAGTGTCACAGATGAAGTCAAGAGACGATACTGCCTAGGTTAGGAGAACACTTGTAAGCAGCTGGAGGCTTTCCATGCCCACCTGCGTTCGCGGCCACAGAGCCCCACGTGCCCAGGCTGGCTCCCTCTGGAACCGGTGAGCAGCTGCACAGCGGGTCCCGCCCCCGCCCCAGTGATGGCCCCGCGCGAGGAGAGACGAGGCCTGCGGAGCCGAAGATGCCGTCCCCTCACCCCGGGCCCTGGAGCGCATCACTGCCCACCCCGTGGCGCAGAGAGTAACAGAGCCCGCCCTCCTCGAGACCGCGGGTCAGGCCCAGGCAGGTTTGGACCCACTGTGGCCTCAGCCCCCTCACCCGAACACGTGCTCTGAGCTCCAGACCCTCATCGCACCGCAGAGCGCAGCCAAGGATGCTCCAGGCCCCGGGATGATCCGCTCTGTTCGGGAGGCGGAGCGTGAACACGCGGGGGGCGGGGCGGGACTCGGCGCTGAGCCCGCACATCACGTGAGCAGCAGTCCCGTGGCTCAGCCGAGGAGAGCGGACCGCTGCCGTGTGGGCAGTGGGCGCCGAGCGCCACCTTCCGGATGTGGGCAGGGTTCATTCCTATAGGTCAGATGGTCCAGATTCTCCGAAAGCCCCTTCCAGCCAGGCAGGTTCCCAAAGTGGGAAAGGATGCGTAACTGTGTCCTGTCAGCCCGACAAGCCTCTCCACCGAGTGGAGGAGGAAGGAAGCAGAAGGTGTAGAAAGGCCTTAAATCAGAACGTGAGACTCCTCGCAGCCCCTCCGCCTCGGGATTTGAAGACTCCAAGAAATCCAACCCTTTATGTAGCCACCTTGCTAAGACCCTCGCGACCTGCTCTCAAGTATGAGAACTGACAGCACTACTTGTCAGAGCGCATCCTAAATTCACCCGGCCACTGGAGTGGCCCCTTGGGTTCGGTACTTGTCTTCACCCAAAGGAGAGATACATTTCTCATTCCCATAGAAGGTGGGGTTGCAATTGGAAGCCTGGTGCTCCCTGGAACTTAGGCTGACATTTCAAAAGGATGACTCCTTTGTTATCCAGATCCCTGAGAAGAAAACATTCCTAGGTTGTTCAACTAGCTAAAGGCCTGTTTGGCCTTTAAAAATGTGTACATACATCTCAAAAAGACAACCTATAAGGATTCTAGAGTAAATGCTCTAAGAAAAGGGTAAGGAGAGATTCCTTTTACACTGGGGAAAAAATAATTTCTTCGTTTTAGATTTTTATTTACCCCCCACTACCAACAAATACAGTTCAAGTGCAAAGAAGCAAGATGCTAGTTTGAGAACAGGGTGACCCTCTGCTAATGGGCACAAGGGAATACCCAGTGCAGCACACACATGGAGTGGGCGCCCCGGGCCTACCTCTGTGACTAGTTAGTGAAGCTGGGAAAGTGGGGAAGCAGCCAGAAGACCTGGGCTAGGAGATCCCAGCCCACCATCTCCACACTCCACACACTCCACCTTCACCACATGTAGCTGGATGCTCAGGGCGATCTTCCCACATCAGCGCTGTTCCCTGTTTCATTGGTGAGCAGACTAGGGTTCATGGAGGTGCAAAACCACATCCAATGATCACAAGCTGAGGGCTGAGCTGAGATGACACCAGGTTTGCAGGAGTCCCCCACAGCCGTGCACAGTGACTGGCTGCTGTGGCCAGGCCAGCTGTGAAACATGCCCTGCACTTGGCTCTGAGCTCAGGGCTGTCATTTGGCTTTAAAAAGCATCATCTTTTAAAATTAGCATTTCCCACAAATATGTATTGAGCATGAGGCTAAAGAAATCAGGCTGGATGGTGACAGAAGACATTGTAGTGAGAATCTGGAGAAACTGAGACCCTAACCATGAACATGACTTTTAGCAAACTCTGGAAGATAGAGAAAGACAGGGAAGCCTGGCATGCTGCAAAGAGTCAGACACAACTGAGCAACTAAACAACAACAAACCAGGAAACATCTGGGCAGGGATACAACTTAGTGGTGGAGGTGGGACCTGAGTGTGGGAGTCTATAGAGGGTGGCCTCCTGGCTCACTGTACCTGCACCTGCCTCACTTTCAAGGCCACCTCACACACAGCTGTCAGGTCCCAGCACCTCAGTGGCTCCATCGCTACTTAAACGTACTGCCCTCCAAGACTTACCACCACGTGTTAAGACCACGGGAACTAGGTTACCATCATCCTTGGCAATTCCTGAGTCAGAAACCCAACAGGCGCATAATAAATCATTGACTGTTGAACAACAGATGAAAGGCATGACCCTGCTTTAAGTCCTATATCACTACCTCCATTTTCGGTCAAACACCCTTTCTCTTGTTCTGTTCCACCAAGTCTGGTCCAGGAGCAGCATCAGCTTTATCACCTGGGAGCCTGTTAGGAATAGAGACCCCTGGCCCCACCACAGCCCCACCATGCAGCATCTTGGCAGTTTTACCTCACTGGAACAGGCTCCCGAAAGCTCTCATCAGTCATCATTGTGCTTCCAGTGTGACAGGTGCTGTTCTGTTGCCCTCCCCATGGGCCTCTGTGCGGCAAGAGAACTACTGGTCTCTCTCTCCCAGAACTCTGCTCCCTCTGCATCCTCTGTTCTGGTCCTTCCCATTTCCCCTGCACACACCTTTTGCCTCTCTGTTCTCCCTCTACACCTGCTCCCCAACTGACTCACTGAGTATCCTGGTTTCCACTGACTTCTCACCTTTCTCTCCATCTCACTCCTACCCATCTAGGTCCTACCTCAAACATATCATGGTCATACATCTCCCACCCTAAGCAGATTCTTCTTCCAGGAGTCAATGGCCAGGACCCTGGCATCACCCAGGTGCACCAAGCTGGAGTACTCCCTGACCCTACATCCAACCAGTTACTGAATCCTTAGGGATTTACCTCTTTCAGATTGTTTTAATCCATTCCATCTTCCACATGCTTTAAGAGTCAATTCTATTTAACAGCTGCAGCTGAAGGCATGCATTTGAAGAGGAACAAACCTGGGTTCCAGTCCTGGTTCCCCTTTTGCAAATTGCTAACCTCCTGAACATTAGTGTTATCATTCTTGACTACTATTAAAAAAAAAAAAAAAAAAAAGTCCTTTTGGCCTAGTGGGAATTAATGAAGACAGAGTACACGCCTGTGGTTAAAACTGCTGTGACCATTCCTGCTGACCTGGCTCAATCCTAGATGGCCCCTCAGAATGCCGTCCCATCAGCCTGCCACATCCCCTCCAAAGCTTTGTTTGGCCATGCCCTGGGGTGCTCAGCGCCCCCTCACTGTCCTGTGGCTCCTCCTGATACCTCTCTCGTACTCTCAGCACAGTGTTTTATAAGTACCACCCCGTTTGTGTTTCTGTCTCTCCTACCAGATTACCCTTATTAAGGAAGCAGGTATCTAGGTTTCACCCCTTTTAGCTTTTGAATTGGCATCTCTGGGGTTAGGCCTAGAACAGGCAGGGCTGATGAGCGGTGGAGGTGGTCACAGCGCTCTGGAGTTTGGAAAGGCATCCTGCACTCACCTGAGCTCTGGGGTGGGACCCAGGCCTGGCTCATTTCTGTGTGCCCAGGATCGGTCCCTGTACTTGGCCAACAGTGAGCTCCAGATAACTGCTTGTTCAGTGAGTCAAGGACAACTCCGAGGGCATCATGAACCTGTGAGAGGCTTGGCCCAGGGGTGGGTGGGGCTCCATCTGTTGTCATCACACAGAGCCACCTAGTCGAGTTCCAGGAAACCTTGCCGTTTTCAGGAATCACCTGTGTGGTAAATCAGGAGACTTTTCAACCAGTGGTCCTAGTCTTTTTTGCTATTTTATTCACATTCTATATATTGAGATTCCATGTTGAAATACCACTGCTACAAGAGTCTGTAGCTAAAAATAAATAAGTTAGAAAATTGCCGTGCCAAAACAGATTTTTAAACTAAAAAATTAAGGAGGAAATCTATCTCCCAACAGGTAAGGAGTCTTGAAGAACATTTGGAGGTGTTCCTTTCCCACTGTGATGGATATTCTTTACTAGGCTCTGATGTTTAATTGATCCTCAGATACAGTGATCATGAAGATCTGATTTACAGGGACTCCTCAATCTGCCATGAAGTCAGAATAGGAGGGCAGGAGGCCAGGGTTCCAGCTGCTGCCATCAGCATCTGGATCTTCCAAGATCCTATGCAGGAATATTATTGGGATCCAGGGACAAGTTCTCTAACCAGAGTCAGAACTATCCTGAACTCCAACACAACCAAGATATTCTCATATTTTATTAAAACAGAATATACCTCTGTGACTCTTTACTTTCTGTGATATATGTTTCTATGTAATTAATTCCTCTTCCTAACCCTTACATACAACCTGAACTAAGTCTCTCCCATAAATAGCCTAAGTTCTGCTCTGTATTTCTGCCTCTGGGCACTTTAAATTCTATCCATTTCCCTTATGTTTTCTGGCATTGCAAAGATGCCTCATGACCAAGGGGTCTGGTGTCCAAAACAATCATCAGTTTTCTCTCAAGAAGACACAACTAGGAAAAATCTAGGGACTTTATGATATCTACGCACTATTGTGGCTAAAACTTTTAGAAAAATATTTGATCACTACAAAGTAAAGTACTGGAAAAGACGCTGATGCTGGGAAAGACTGAAGGCAGGAGGAGAAGTGAATGACAGAAGATGAGATGGTTGGATAATATAATCAACTCAATGGACGTGAGTTTGAGCAAACTCTGGGAGATAATGAAGGACAGGGAAGCCTGGCTTGCTGCAGTCAATGGAATCTGAAAGAGTGAGACACGACAGCAAATGAACAACAGCAAAGTAACATGGTGATTAGGAATAGTCTAAATGTTTTGCTATCGTCATTCATAAAACTTGCATTTTTAGAGACTGATGTTGCAATTCATTCTTTTATTGGTTGTCACATAGAGGATATTAATACTGTGTCTTTAGATTCCTTTACTTGGTGCACATTACCAGAAACAGCAGCACAGGTTATGACCACTGACTGAAAATATTATATCAGTTTCAACTTACAAAAATAATTAACACTGTTACAAATTAACAACAGTAACACCATTTAGGAGGAAACAATATCCAGACCAGCCTGTGAACAAGTTGTCAAGATTAATAGACCTCTCCTGCCACCCTGTGGGCACACTGTGCAACAAAGCTCTACGTAAGCAGCCTTAGGGTCCCTACCCCCTCAAACACATGTAACATTTTTTTTTAATGTTTACTAAGCACTCTCTGCTGGAAAATTATCCTCTGAATATGTATTGGCAGGTGTGTGTGTGTGTATATACACGTATTGATAATGTTCACTGTAGCATCTAAAATACAAATAAATTGGGAGCAGTCTAACTGATCCTTGGTTAGAAACTGTTACACTGTTCCCACAGAATATCAGGAAGCTGATTAAAGAACTGGGGTGGAAATACAGTATACTGACACATATATATGGAATATAGAAAGATGGCAGGGATGACCCTGTATGTGAGACAGCAAAAGAGACACAAATGTATAGAAACGACTTTTGGACTCTATGGGAGAGGAAGAGGGTGGGATGATTTGGGAGAATGGCATTGAAACATGTAAACTAACATGTAAGAACGAAGCACAAGCCTATGTTCGATACAGGATACAGGATGCTTGGAGCTGGTGCACAGGGATGAGCCAGAGAGATGATGTGGGGTGGGAGGTGGGAGGGGGATTCGGGATTGGGAGCTAATATACACCCATGGTGGATTCATGTCAATGTATGGCAAAACCAATACGGTATTGTAAAGTAAAATAAAGTAAAAATAAAATTAAAAAAAAAAAAAGAACTGGGGTGGAACTATAGGTTTTTAACATACAAAAAGCATATGTTAATCAAAAAAGCTAAGTGTATAAACTACAATTTCATTCACATTAAAGTATACTTTATATGCTTATAAATATATGTAAACCATATAGACACACACACTAAAAAAATCTCTAAGAAAATTATTTTTATAAGCAGTGAGAATGAGAGACTCACTTTCACTCCCTATTTTGTATCCTCAACTTTGCTGAACTTATTTATTAGTTCTAACAACCTTTAATGATTATGATTCTCTATTAATTATAATCCCATATGTGTATAGAGATACCTTTACTTCTTCCTTTCCCATACAGATGCCTAATATTTCTTCTTGTCTACGTGATGTGGTTAGAACTTCCAGGACAATATTAAATTGTAATGGTGAAAGTGGGCATTTTTGATCCTATTCTTGATCTTAGAGGAAACAATTTCAGTCTCTTAACACTGAGTAAGAAGTTAGCTGTGAGTTTTTCACAAGTGCCCTTTATTATGTTGAGAAAGTTACCTTCCCTAGTACTCCAAGTGCTTTCTCTCATGAAACAGTGTTGGGTTTTTGTCAAATGCCTTTGAGAAAATCATGTAATCATGTAATTTTAACATGAGAATATCATGTAATTTTAAAACATCATTCTATTAACTTGATGTATTACATTGACTAATTTTCTTATGTTGAATCATCCTGATATTCTGAGATAAATCCCTCTTGGTCATGGTGTAGAATCCTTCAAATATGATGCTGACTTTGCTTTGAAAGTATTTTGTTGAGAATTTCTGCACGTATATTCGTGAAAGATATTGCATTATTTACAAATACAGTCAATTGGAAGTTGGGGCTTCAAATAAGAATGTTGGGGCAATCTACAGATTTAATTCAATTCCTGTTAAATTATGACGTTCTTCACAGAACTAGAATAAAAGATCTTAAAATGTATATGGAACCATAAAAGACCCAGAATTGCTAAAGCAATCTTGAAGAAAAAGAAGAAATCAGGAGGCATAACCCGCCCATACTTCAGACAATACTACAAAACTAGAGTAATCAAAAAATGTGAGGATTTCCCTAATGGTCCAGTGGTTAAAAATCCATCTGCCAGTGCAGGGGAAACAGGTTCAAACCTTGGCCTGGTAAGATGCCACATGCTGTGTGGCAACCAACCCCACACGCTCTAGAGCCTGTGCTCTGCAACAAGAGAAGTCACTGCAACTAGAGAAAGCCCATGAACAGTAATGAAGACCCAGTATAGTCAAAAATAAATTTTAAATTTTATTTTTTAAAGTATGGTATTGGAACAAAAACAGGCACAGGAATCAATGGAACAGAATAGAGAGCCCAGGAAAAAATCTCAGACACCTATGGTCAATCAGAAGGCAAGAATACAAAAAGGGGAAAAAGTCTCTTGAGCAAGTGGTATTGGGAGAGTTGGACAGCTGTAAGTACATCAATGAAGTTAGAACACATTCTCACATCACACACAAAAATAAACTCAGAATGGCCTAAAGACCTAAATATAAGACATGACACCATAAAAATCCTAGAAACGAAGGTCTCCAAAACATTCTCTGACATAAATTGTACCCAAGTTTTCTTAGGTTAGTCTTCCAAGGCAATAGAAATAAAAACAAAAACAACACAAATGGGACCTAATCAAACTTAAAAACTTGCTCAAAGAAAACCATAAACAAAAGGAAAAGACAACCTTTAGAATGGGAGAAAATATCTGCAAATGATGCAGCCAACAAGGGCTTACTTTCCAAAATATACAAACAGCTCATACAACTCAACAACAAAAAAAGCAAATGACCATATCCAAAAATGATCAGAAGACCTAGACAGACATTTCTCCAAACAAGAAATACAGATGGCCAATATGCACATGAAAAGATGCTCAACATCACTAATTATTAGAGAAATATAATTCAAAACTATAAGATACCACCTCACACTGGTCAGAATGGTCAGTAAAAAGTCTACAAGTAAATGCTGGAGAGGGTGTAGAGAAAAGGGAACCCTTGTACACTGTTCATAGTTCTTCAGGCACTCTATCAGATCTAGGCCCTTAAATCTATTCCTTACTTCCACTGTATAATCATAAGGGATTTGATTTAGGTCATACCTGAATGGTTTAGTGGTTTTCCCTACTTTCTTCAATAACCTCAGATATGCAGATGACACCACCCTTATGGCAGAAAGTGAAGAGGA